>CM060926.1:822131516-822691516 GCA_030737875.1 Allium sativum | reverse complement strand
TACTTGAATGTATACATCTATCTATGTATCATATTTACTGCATCTTTTTCTTGAATTCAGTTCATGGGTTTGCTTAGATGTATAGGTTCTTACACAGGATCCTCGCATTAAAATCAAATTATTTTCAACATTTGTTGTTATTATTATGTATAAATATCATCATAAATTATGAAGTGTAAATATTGTCATATTCTTCTTTATTCGGTGCTGAAGAGATGGGTAGAACTCCATGCTGTGATGAGAAATCAGGGTTGAAGAAAGGACCATGGACTTCTGAAGAAGATCAAATTCTTGTTGATTTTATTAAAGCTAATGGTCATGGTAGTTGGAGATCTCTTCCAAAACTCGCAGGTTATAATTTTATCCTCTTACTTTCACTCACATTTTCCAGGAAGTTGTGATTTTTTCCTGCATTCTTTTGTTCTGAAACTTGAGATGTGCAGGGTTTGGTAGATTCTACTAATTCGTTTTTTAAGGAAAAATTCTGGTATCAGTTAAAGCTATGATCTTGGTATAACAAATTTGCTGCATTTTATCTTTATTTATTTTTACACGTTATTAACCAGAACAATACTAGTTTGTATTCTCCAATCATTAAAGTGTTCTTCAATTATTTTTTCTACTTGAAAATGATGGCACACAATGTGCATACTTTGAGTAAAAATTAAGCAATATATTTGACCAAGGTTTATGTTTAATATGTGTCACTATTGTATTTACTATTGAAAGTGGGATTCTCCTGAAAACCTGTAATTTGTGTCAGTCGCCCAGTCCTGTAATTTACTCCAAAACACAGTAGGTATATTATTTCTCTACATGTGATCAGAGTTGCTTTGTCATTTCGTCTTCTTCTTCTGTCATTTGTTATTAATGATCATCTTCCTATATCACTATGGCTCATAAATGTCCTTCAAATGGATAAGGCCAAAATTCATAATTTACTGAAACATTGTATTTAATTTACACATGTTTGAATATGTTCACCAAGTAGATTCTTTTCTTCCTTCCTTTCTTTGTTTTCCTTATTATTCCTTTTTTCTTTACAAGTGCACAACAGTGAAATAAAACATTGATGATTTTTTTTTTTTTTTTTTTTTTTTGAAACTTGGTACTTTATTAAAAATATACATATGATTTTACATCTTGAGGAGTACAACTCACAACAAGTGACAGACTACTCATTCTGTAAAACTCACTCGTACGGAGACTCTGTACCAACTAAAAATATAAAATTTACGGACAACATATATGCTTTACATAAGATCAAAACTCAACGACTAGCTATAAGACCCACAAGACTCAAAAACTATACCAGACCATATCTATACCAAGCTAAAACCGCATCGGCTATCCTCAACTAGTCATATAGCTCTACGGAACAATGATGATTTAGGCATAAAGATTCGAATTTTTGCCTTGAAATGAATATATGCAGGCTTAAGAAGGTGTGGAAAGAGCTGTAGGCTTCGGTGGATCAACTATTTGAGACCGGACATAAAGCGTGGACCATTCACTACAGATGAACAGAAATCTATCATACAGTTGCATGGGATCGTCGGCAACAAGTATATGTTTCTTCATCATTAGCTTGTCTTCATTACAAGCCATTATTATTTTTGTTTGTTATTTGTTTTCTTAACGGTGGATGTCCCATGTTTACAAAAAATTATCATAGTACGTACTTGGTCCACATTCCCTTACCCTCTAGTCATTTTTAATTCATCCCAATTTAATACAATGCTGTGCTGAGCATGCTTGTGGTCCCTTCACATGTTCCCTTGCTATGGTTATCATTATTACAATATTTGCAGATTTATGTTGAACATGGAAATAGGAAGAAATAATTGTCTCCACTTTTTCCTTGTTTTTCATTTATCCATGAAAAATTAGCATCTGCATTACAGCATTAGTACCATGTGCATGGTACCTTTGCATAAACAATGAATGAAGGGATTGTCAAAATGAGGGGCATTTTGGTAGGGAGAATTGGACATAATAAACATAGTTTCAACTTTTAGCTAGGTTTTATGTATAACTTTTTTGCTTGAGTTTTAATGTTAAATAAAGTGGAATGTTGAATTTTTCAGTTTTTAATATTATGTAGAATTTTTTTAAATTCTAAGGTTAAGATTCTCTTACCCTCTTTTTTTGGCAAGGCATTCTTTTAAATTTTGAACTACATAAATATTTGGATTCGCAATTTGATTATTTCAAATTTTTGCTCTATAAAAGTTTGAATCATCCATGTAATGTACTGAATATTTGAGAATTGACTTTTTTTTTTTTTTCCTTTCTAAATTTGGATTTTAGAATTTCAAATTGTAATACTTAATTATGTAATGTAAACCTTCAAATTTGATTTATTTCAGTGCTGGTTTCTTTCTTAATTTGGAATTTTAGTGTTGAATTTTTATACTTGATTTTTCTTTTTTAATTTTTTTTTAATAAAATTTGCTTTGGAATATGAATTTCTAGAATGTGATTTCTAAATTTGAATGTTCAAACTTTAAACAGTCAATATGTCTAATTTCAACTCTTAAATTTTAATTTTGGTGTTTTGAAATAGTAGTAAAAAAATGTTTAAAGCATATAATAAAAATGAATTAACGAACATATTCTTCCCTTGACAATGTTTTTAAGCTTTCCCTTGTCTTCGTTTATTATAGGAAGGCAAGTTTTTCATTCACCCTACTATTCAGCATAATTTGCCTGTCGCACTGAATACAATCCGTTGTACTATTTTTATTCTGTCTAAAGGCAGTTCTCTTCTTCTCAAAGCTATAAGCAGAATGTGTTGCTAATTAGAAGATATCAATGAATATGCTCAAAATAACAACTTTTTTTTAATAAATTCCCAATCTCTGATACCTACTCATGACTTCACAAATCACATCAAAACTATCAACAGCACAAATAATTGTTAAAATAGTTCATCAATATGATTTATTATCATATTGCTCAACAATGTCGCAAATAATGTGACTTGTTTTGGTATTTAATATGAAAGTTGGTTTTGACTTTCGAGAGCCATCTTAGTTTCTTTTGAATTATGAGGCTTTACCATACAAATCTCCATCGCCTTCCTTGACTTTTCTTATAATACAAATTAAACCCATCATCCGCAAACGTTCAACAGTTTAATCCATGGGGCTGAGAAGGAAGCATCAATTCTAAGAAATAGCCACAGCAAACAATTTTGATTTAGGGTATCATATAAGATGAGCTTGTTAAATACATGATTTTGTAAAAAGCTAATATTGTATGTTACTTTTCATTGGTTTTGTGATAATCAATAGTCAACATATCATTTAGTTTTGTGATTACTCCTCCAACTCGTTCATTTTGATCCACAAAAAGTTGTATTTATAAATAAATAAAGATAAAGAAATTGGAAAAAGTAACATTGAGTTAACTTATCAGTTAATCCACATGTAGATTTAACTTGGATATGGTTTAACTGATCAAAAGTTACCTTATCAAAATTATTTCTTCAACAGAAACCACCATGAATAGCACAGTTAGAAATGTGCTTGCATGTAATACATTATCATTATCTGACATTATTTTATCTAATATTTTATCAGACTTTACTTTATTCAGCACATTTTCTAAATCTAGAACGAAAAAATGTTTAAAACGCCATATTTTTATCACAAAAATAATTTGCTCAAACGTATCCGGTCATCAAATTTCATCATTAATATTCATTTAAAAGGTACGCAGAACAAGCCGCCACGAAACACAGACATGTCTCGATCGACTGAAAACACAAGTCGGGATGAACTTAAAAAGATTGTCGTTTTAATCCATACCGATTTGTCATTTTAATGCATAATAACTTATTTTGAAAACTGGTTTTATGTTTGATTTGTGTATTTCTTGTTAACCAATTTAAGTCATACATTTCCTTGGTTCGATGCAGGTGGGCGACGATAGCGCAACAGCTACCAGGAAGAACAGACAACGAAATAAAGAACTACTGGAACACCCACCTCAAGAAGCGCCTCATCCGCATGGGCATAAACCCAGAAACGTGCTCACCGACCACCTCCTCCCCTATCTCCACCACCTCCACCTCACCATCCACCTCCTCCTCCCCTTATGCCGCATCATCATCCTCCTTCACCGCAGCCCGTCACATGGCCCAATGGGAAAGCGCCAGGCTCGAGGCCGAGGCCCGCCTCTCTCGCGAATCCCTCCTCTTCTCCTCTTCTGCCAAAAACGAAGCACCCTCCAAACCAAATCAAGACAGTTCAACTGCCGAACATGCAGATGTTTTCATAAGAATGTGGAACTCGGAGGTGGGAGAGTCCTTCAGAAATAAAACCGATAAACTCGTCATCGATGACAGTAAAGATGCAACCAACAAAGAAGAAGAAGAATCGCCAGTAGCTTCATCGGCACTGACTGTGTCTGAAACAAATGATACGGACGTAGAAACGTTTCAGTTTTACATGGACTTGGCTGCTGGAGACGATGACTTGAGCTTCTTTCATAGTGGTCGAATGGACAGCTGCTATTCTTCGATTTTCACTAGTGATCTCAATGACCTGTCTTCGTTCGACATCGCCTTTAAGTGATCTTTTAGTGTTTGTGTTGATAAAGGTGTTGTTAGGTTAGTGTGTTTATTCACGTACATTTTATGTGTGCTTGTGGTGCTGGGGTTATTTAGTCTCTGGCTCAGAGCTGGTTTTTGAGTGCTGAAAAATGGATTCATTTTGCAACTACTGATGTATTATTATGTGTTCAGACTTTCCTCTGGAGTTCTACTGTGAGGTATTTGTTCTGAAATCAAAATTTTGAAGTGATTTCTGAAGGTTAAAAATCAGAAACAGGCGTGTTGTGTTACATATAGTGCTAAAAGTAGTGGAAATGAAACGCCTGTACCCAATATATCATGTCTCTCTGTACCCAATCAATCAGGACCCTTGAATTCTACCTTTTTGTAATTATACTCTTAGACTTAATTGCAAAAAGGTGAAAATCAGGGATGCTGATTGGTTGGGTACAGAGAAGACAAAAAATTTGGGTATAGGTGATTTGCTCTCAAAGCAGTGGACCCTATTAATGCAAATTTTAATGATGAAGCGTAGTGTTTTAGCTACAGCTGAAAGTAGGGTTGTACCGGTAACGGTAACGGTAAATTTACCATTACCAGTCGATCGATAACCATTTTTGATTGAAATCGGTATACCAGTTAAAACGGTATGGTAACGGTAAATTTACCATTTTTACGGTAAATTATCCATAATATTTCTTCAATACCAACGGTAACGGTAATTTTACCAGTCAATTCAAAACATAAGTATGCTTATCAGATATGCTTTATTACATGCATGTAGATACAAATAAATAATTATATTTACTTCAATAATCAGACAAAATAATTCCATGTCACTTATTTTCTTTCTCATTTATGTTTTTTATAAACTAGCACTGCATATAGTATAATAAAGATGTACTGTGTACAAACAATATGTCAAGATATAAACTTTGATAGACAAATGGTTATTTACCATTACCAGTGTAACAGTTATCAGATTATCGGTATATCAGTCGATCGGTAACGGTAACGGTAAGCAATTCTGGTTTACCAGTAAAAATGTACGGTAAGGGTATTTGCTGAATGGTAACGGTAACCATTACCATAACAGCCCTAGCTGAAAGTAGAGAGCATGTGATGATGTGTGGTATGCTTTTTAAAACGCTATGTAAGTATACTTCATTCAATTATTTAACGTAACTAATTTAACCATTGTATAGACGACCTGTTGGTCAATTAAAAAGAAAAGGAAAAAAAAAGCAAGTATTATTATTTTTTAAAAATAAAAAAAGAAGATAAGCTGAACATAAAAGAAAAAAGAATGTTAAAAGAGATGGCTGGCATAAGAAAGAAAGAAAGAAAGAAATAATTAGAAACAATATGGCTTCTATAAGTGAAAGAATTAAGGTTAACAGATGAAGATGTACGCATATAAACAAATAATGAATCAGCAAGCAAATGAGATACGTAAAGGTGTAGGTAGAGCTGTTAATAGATACGCCAAAAGTTTCTAAATCTCTCCATATCCAAATATGGAAGACGGACAATTATCTAATATTTGGGGAAATCCAATGTAGATATGAAGACATTTATATTAAGAAATTATCCATTTCATTTTTTTAATTATAGTTTATTATATGAATATTTCAATGTAATAAAAGAAAAAAAATTATTTAGACATAACTGTTATCACAGTAAATCTCCAATATTTGACCATCCTCCTGGTTCCAGCTCATATAGCGATAAAATAATTCAATGGTCGAAATTTTATGTATTTCAATTTGTATCTAATTTTATGGAAAATTTATCTATTTAAGCTTTTATCTAATTTTATGGATAAATTTTCGCCTCCTAATAAAAGATATTTATTTGTTGTTTTAATAACCTAAATTTTCATATTACATGCATTGATGCATATTAACTGCTTAAAACGGTTTATTATTATTTATTTAACACTTTTATAATCAATGACATTGAAAAATACTAAAAAAATTCATTTATGTTTTTTAAGTTATCAATTGCTGACGGATAAAATATTTATACGACATTTGACCGTATTCGTAGATATGGATATCCGATATCTGAGAACGATTTCAGATACGAATGCATATGTAACACAATAAGCAAGTATCTATTGACAATCTGATTTATATTAAAGAAAAATATAAAAAGAAAGTCCTAATCCAGCGTATGAGGAATATTGAAAATGGTTTCGAAATTTTAAATTTAATAAATAGTATGGTCTAAGGCAGAAATGAAAATGATATGAGAATAGAGAATTCACATGGACATTCCCATTTCCCAATAGATTGGGATAATTGCAAGGATGATAACGGATGAAGAAGAATTCTGCCATTGAATTATCGTAATTAGTTTCATATGCTATTTAGGAATTAGAAGGAAGCAGCGTAAAATGAAGTTATACTGGAAATTCCAGGGTGAATGAAGTTCCAATGACAATCCATCTTCCTAAAATTAAAGCAATAAATCTTGTATAACTACCATATATATAATGAAAAATTATTTTCCGCATCACCAAATGTTATTTTATGCATTGCAAATATATGCTAAAATGCCACAGTGAAAAAGTAAAATTATGTCATTGTTAAATGTTAATATTGCCTCAGCAAAGCGGCAACCCAAGAGCAGTCCCCAGCAATCATTAATTCTCCGCCCAAAAAGATAGGGCATGCATATGATGCAAAAGAGACCACGGAGGTAATAAATGTGAGAGAGACCCTACCAGCATGAATTTCTACTGCAATAAATGAGGCAGGGTAGAAGAACTGTACACCATCATATCATTTTGGATGCTCCTCAATAAATACTCGATCTCCGCATTTAATAGGAAATGCGATGAGCTTTCTCTTCTTCGCTTTTGCTTTCGGAGACTCCATCAACGTCAGTGATGCTGATAACTCGAACCCTTTACTGGAAATGAAAAAACAACGCCCAAATGGAAATGAAATTTCCTGTCCAGTTCCCTGTTTTCGTCCCCATCCATGCATTGAATTAGGTCGTTTTTAGCTGTTTTATTCTGTTGAAGAAAACGATGGAGATGAAGGGTTTTGATAACTAGGGTTGGGCTTTGATGATCCAAACCCGTTTCAATTTATGATAACAGTTTGAGGCCATAAAAAGAGTGATATAACTTATGATATGTTTAAAAGTGCAAAAGTTTAATAACATGTAAAAGATAAAAACTAAAAACTGAACAATTTTTCAAAGATTTAAATATTATGACAAAATATATCGTGATACCAAGGGCGGACCCAGAAATTTAGATAGGACTGTGCTACTTTGATTAAGGTGGGCTGAATTGAAAGGAAATGTAAAAGAAGTGAGGAAAATTTGCAAGGAAAGCTAAATATTATGCAAAGGTGGACTGGATATGGGGTGGGCTGCAGCCCAGCTGAGCACACCCCTAGGTCCGCCCTTGCGTGATACGATGATTGAATAGCAATTATAAAAGTGTTTTAATGGTGACCTCGTCTCCTTTAAATTCAAAATCAAAGACAAAGACTTCTTTAAATTTTGATTCCGATTATCGGTTAAAGTCTTCTCTTCAACATGCAAAGCAGATGGATACTCAAAGACTAGGTAATTCTCATGTCCCATTTTTAGATTCTAGATCTGGATTTCTTAGTTTAATTTCTACAGATCTAGATGATTTTAATAGACTTTGTGCTTTGAAATCGAAAGCTTGAAAAGATATTATCTCAGAAAATAATTATCATCAGTTATTAATCCAACTTAAGTATTTTGAGCCTTCAATTAAGGATAGCGTTAGAGTTGCAGTCATAGATGATATTCTGGTCAGTAAAGCAAGAGAGAGATGGTCAAACTCGTTAGTGTTCTATGCGTATGGGAGCAAACCCTATTTCCAGTTTCTGAAAGCTTACATTGATAGAAATTGGGGTTTAAATGGGAAGTATCGACTTTTTTCTAGGGATAACGGTTTCTATATTATCAAACTTGAATTTGCTGAAGAATGTCAGAGGATTTTAGATAAAGAACCTTATTTTTATAATAATCGATTAATTTTTATAAGTAAATGGGTGCCGGGTATGAAATTAAGTCGAGAATTTCTGCATTGAATACCCATTTGGATTCGACTACCTAATCTTGATTTAGATTTTTGGACTGTGGAGGCCATTAATATGATTGTTTCAATATTAGGTTACCCAATCAAATTAGACACAGTTATAGAGGAAGTTGTTAGAATTGCCTAGGCTAGAGTGTTAGTGGAAGTAGATATTAACTTTAAGTTTCCTGAGTATATTCTTATACAGTGTGTTAATGGGGATATAGTGTTGCAAAAAGTAGTTTATGAATGGATCCCTGATGCTTGTTCTAGTTGCAAGATCTTTGGGCATTTAGATTCTGTTTGTAAAGCACCTAAGGTTTGGGTTCCTAAGGACAGTAATACTGAAACATGTGGGATGGAGACTGAGGAACCTTTGACAATGCAAGGATTGTCTGGTAAGAGAAATTCAGAGAAAGAATTTAATGATAAGGAAGTTGTAATAAGGAAAGATGGAGTTAAGGAAGTGGAGGGAGGTTTGTTAACTGCTGTGGAGGTTAATGAAGTTGATAACTATTGCAACTTTAATTCTTTTAATGTTCTTGCAGAAGATAATAACTACATGAATTGTAACAACCCTGAATTTTGGGGCCAATTTAAAATTTATTTTAAGTGATTTTAAATGAGTTTTGATATTTAAAATAATCTATTTTAAATAATAATGATAACAAATTTGATTCAAATCGAAGTTAGAATGAATAAATTAATTTTAATTATAAAAAGAGCTAGAAATAGCGCGGTAGTTTGAAAAATCAAACTTGAACTTTGACTGACCATACAGGATGCAAAATTTAACGGATTTTAGTGAAACCAAAAATATTAGAATCTATTTAAAAATATCTTTCCAACGAATCCGAAAAAATCGAAATTTCATAGCGGAAATCAAAAGTTATGGCCAATTCAATTTTTAGAAAGGTCGCTGGGTAATTTGCATAGGACAAAAATGCTACTTTTTGCATACGAAGGAATTTGAACTCGAAACCACTTCCATTGAGTTCAGAATGACGTTTCTGCATTGAAAAACAGTAAACACTTATATGTTTTGAGTTTTAGAAATTATTTGTTTAAAAATGTATTTTTAATATTAAATATATTCGCCTTGAAAATAGCCATTTTTCAAAAAGGCTCAGAATTGAACGAAACAAATTTTGTTGTGATCGTATCGTCATAAGAAAGCCAAAAATAATTTTTCTGGATTTTTCTGGGTCCGTATGTGGTCCCGGTGAATTTCTGTGTGCGTTTGAATTAAAAATAAAGGATTTATTTTGAAAATAAAAAGAAACATGCGTATAACTTCAGAATTGGACCTTGGCAATAGCGCCATCGCGTTCAGAAGACGTCAAAACATTGAGTTCGACAATCGTTGAGCGCGAATCGGGAATCAGACGGAAAAAGGCCTATTTTCTGGAATTATTAAATAAAATAATCATTAGAAAAACCTAAAATACCAGTATAAATACGCCGTACGTACAGCGTCTTCTTCCCCAAATGAAAGCCGCCGAAACCCATTTTACCTCAATTCTTTGATCTCCTTTTTCTCCTCCAATACTCAACGATTTCCAGCATACCATACACCGTTTCGAAGCTCTTTCTGAGATCTTCGATTAGGTACCAATCACAACCCGAACCGTGCCCCATGCCGCCGCCACCCAGCCTCCGAAGTCGTGTCGAACGCACCGCCGTGGGCCCCGCCTGAAGCCGCCGAACGCCACCCCCCTCTGGCCGATCAAAGCCCTCTCCAAGCCGGTCCTTGTCCAACAAACGGCGACCAAAACGATCGACTACAGGCTGATAAATCCGGATTTGAATATTTGAACAAAATTGAAATTCTAAGGTAATTCTTATTTCAGAAATTGCGACGCTTTTAAGCGTGACTGCAGCAGTTGTTAAAAACCAATATGTTTAAAACATTGATAACTAATGCATATGAACTTCGATTCTGAAAATTTCAGAACCGTTAGAACCGTGACGACGATTAGGACCTGCTGTGATTGACTGGAACATTCTGAACATTTCTTGGATTTATTATAATTGTATCCAAACAAGGTGAGAGTTCTTTTATTTAAAATTTAATAAAATTAAACTATCCCAGTACGATGAATGATTCAGATATGTTTGTGATGCTTTGTTCTATGATTGAGTAGTTAGGATGTATCCCTTTTGATGTCATGTTTATACTCTGTCATGTTATCACTATCACATGTTATCGCTTTGGATTGAAATTACATTGATTCAATTTTCAGTGTAAAGTAAAAGAGAATATAATGGTCACCATTTGTATGTTATCCCTTGTGTTAGGATCAGATTGATTTAACTTATCAATTCCAAAACAAAGATTTACATCGTATGAATAATTGGCATTTTTGTTTAATGTTAAATTAGAAGATTTACATCGTATGAATAATTGGCATTTTTGTTTAATGTTAAATTAGAAGATTTACATCGTATGAATAATTGGTATTTTTGTTTAATGTTAATGTTAGAAGATTTACATCGTATGACCCATGGGCATTTATATTTTAATGTTAATTTAAAAAGAAGGATACCGCATGATTGTTTAACATTATTTTAATGTTATTTAAAAGAAAAGAATTCACCGTATGATTGATTAACATTATTTTTAATGTTAAAAATAAGATAATTTTCATCGTAGGAAAATATCATTCTTATTAATGTAATAAGAAGAGTGGAAATTTACATTGTATAAAAAGATTGAATTTGCATTTTTATATAAAGATTAAATTTACATGGTATAAGAAATTGACATTTTGGTCAATGTTAAAATATGTTAATAAAAAGAGAATGTATCGTATGTTAAATTAACATTTATTTTTAATGTTAATAAATAGGGAATGCATTGTATGTAAATTTATCATTATTTTTAATGTTAATAAATAGGGAATGCATTGTATGTAAATTTATCATTATTTTTAATGTTAATAAATAGGGAATGCATTGTATGTAAATTTAACATTATTTTTAATGTTAATAAATAGAAAATGCATTGTATGTAAATTTATCATTATCTTTAATGTTAATAAATAGGAAATGCATTGTATGTAAATTTAACGTTATTTTTAATATTAATAAATAGGAAATGCATTGTATGTAAATTTAACGTTATCTTTAATGTTAATAAATAGGAAATGCATTGTATGTAAATTTAACGTTATTTTTAATGTTAATAAATAGAAAATGCATTGTATGTAAATTTAACGTTATTTTTAACGTTATTTTTTAGGAAATGCATTGTATGTAAATTTAACGTTATTTTTAATGTTAATAAATAGGAAATGCATTGTATGTAAATTTAACATTATTTTTAATGTTAATAAAAAGGAATTGAACCGTATGTAAATTTAACATTATTTTTAATGTTAATAAAAAGGAATTGAACCGTATGTAAGATTAACATTATTTATAATGTTAAACAAAAGAGAATTTACCTCGTAAGAAAAATGTACATTATTTATGAATGTATATGAAAAGGAAAGATTGATTTACATTATTCTAATGTAAATATTAAAAGAGAATGGACCATATGATTTATTAACATTATTTTAATGTTATATAAAAAGAAAAGATTGTTTAACATTATTTTTGATATTGATTAAAAAAAAAGATTGCACCGTATGTATTAACACACTTTTATTAATGTATGTATAAAAAGAGAAATTTACATTGTAAGAGAAATTGGCATTAACATTTATTTATAATGTTAATATTAGACTATTTTCACCACATGATAAGATGTACACTTTTATTTGTAAAAGTAAGTTGGCATTTTCACTGTATGATAAGATTTACTTTTTATTTGTAAAATAAGGTAGGAATTCACCGCATGACAAGGTTTACTCTTTATTTTGTAAATATAAAGTAGGAATTTGCGATGTATCAAAATATACATTTTTCATGTGTAATGTAAAGATAGAAAAATTAACATTATTTTCAATGTCAATAAAAATAGAAAATGCATTGTATGTTAAGGTAACATTATTTTCAATGTTAATAAAAACAAAAACATACCGTAGGATAAAAATACATTATTTTTAATGTATATTAAAAGAGATTTTTTCATCGTAGGAAATGTACATTATTTATAATGTGAAGAGAATGGAAATGTCATCGTAAAATAAAATTACATTTTAGGTGTAATTGAGATTGAGAATGCATTTAGAAAGAGAATGAGTATTTTTTTTATATGTAAATGGAATCATAATATAATTGAAAGATGAAATGGAATAAATAGAGCGATGAATTATAATTTACATTTTAATGTAAATTATAAAGATTTTAAAATAAAAATAAAATAAAAGGGAATAATTCACCGTCTAATTATAAATTACATTTTCATGTAAGATTAAGAAGTGGAAAAAAAGAATAAAGGAAAAGGGGAGATGTATGTAAGAACGATGAATTAAACGAATTATTTTTATATATATATTTATATATATATAAAATTAAACGAATCGAGCGCGGTAGTTCGCGTTTTAAAATTATATCTTTAAATGACTATACAAGAAGATCCGACCGTCGGATTTTCTTGAAACTGAAACCGTTAGGACCGTGTTGGAAAAATATTTCCAACGATATATAATACGTCAAAATCCAACGGTTAGATTTTGAGATATGTGAAAATCAAAATTGGTTGAAAACAGCGCCAAAATCGCCATTTGACCTGAATCGTCGTTGATTAAAGATTTAATTATTTTTAATTAAATAAAATAGGAAATAATCGTTATAAATTAGAAATAACGATAAGGAAGAGTTTTCAATATATTTACATATATATATATATATATATATATACGAAGATTATTTAGGAAGACCGAGTTAATCTCATTCCAAATAATCAAACGACGATGAGAATTGAAGAAGAAGACGACTAATGAAGACCGTCAATCTTCCCCTCAGGAGGACAGCGATTGAGACTTTGAATTGATTTGCTCCCAAGTCAAGGTCATGGTCGTCGTCCGAACGAACATGTTGATTGAACGGATTTGGCTTTCGCGCAGACCCAGAGCATAAGCTTATAAATGGATTGTGTGTCTGACATCGTACTCCATTATATATCATATTATTAATCTTCTGTCGAATATATGGATATTTGGTGGCGGAGAATTTATTCTCTTGCTTAACACCCGTTCATATATTTCGGCAAAGGATTGGTAGTGTGATATGGAGTGATGATGTGGCATGCTAAGATGCATATGATCAAGGCTTTGTTGAAAAGCAGGCCTTGTGGGATGATCAAAGCATAACTTGTTTAGGTATAGCTTTGTGTATGACGTGACTTCACGAGCCTCACACACCGACGGAGTCTAAAACGAGAGAAGGGAACGCAGGGAGAGCAGCACGTTTCTTTCTAGCTAGAGTGGTGTCAGTGACCTACCAGCCCTGACATTTTACTTATGTGGATGATGGAATGAGGCGCCTCGGATAGGTCCTATAGGACCGGGGAACGTGTGCTTAGGAATTGCCAATCCTCTAAGCTGTATTTGAGGACCGGCCCTGCCATTTCCAAGGGTTAACTGCGGGTAATCCTGAGGCATTAGCTAGAGTGTCTCGAATCGGTAAGGAGCTCCTCCCTAGCCTTGACTCATGATGGAAACCAATTTCCAATACGCGCCATTCGGTTTTGATTGTATTACTAGTACGGAGGCATAGCATATGGTACCTATGCTTCCTAGGATTGATACATTATGATTGAAATTGTTTTTAAAACATATACACACTAATAATAATATCAAACTCGTATTTGCCGTATTTATCATGTTTGATCACCATAAGGTAAAACTCTATCCTCTGGTGTGCGTTGCATTGTGTGATGGGACCTGAGTCTTATGGTGATTTCATTTTTCTAAAAAGCATTGCGTTGTTTTACGATTTACTTTAAGTTATGCACGGCAATCCATTAGAGTAAACCCGTTCCGCATTAGCGGCGTGGTCTTTGGATTTGCCCTATTAATAGTGATTTATTAGTTAAGAATTCTCACACCAGTCCCACGACTGACCCGTTGTTTGTTTCCACCTTTTTGCAAACTCGGGTGCCCTCTTTCCACACAGGCAGTCGAGCAGTGTCTACAGGTTTATCTTTTTAGCAGGATCCTGGATTGAAGCTTAAAGCTGTGTCCAGAACATTGGAAGCCTTCCGCTGCCTTAGTTATTTTATTTCCGCTGCACTGTATTAAATTTATTGTAAAATTTTCTTCCGCTGTATTTTAAATTCCAATGCACTCTGATATATTCTGTACTCTGATGTTATATTATCATGATGTAATAAAAGTCTGTTGTTATTGTTCTGATGAGTTGTATTCCCAAAGTTAACGTATGCGGATTTTGAACGGTCTTGATCGATTTTGCGATCGATTAAGGTCGGGCGAAACCCGTGTCGTTACATGAATGTTGTAGGAGAGGAAACTAATGAGAATGATTCAATGAAAAGAAAAAAAATTCCCAGTAAACAGTTGATGACATCTGGGGATGATGTAAATAATATTTCTACTGCAGATAAGGATTTATATCAAGATAAGGTTGGATCTCCTAATCCCATAAATGTCCTTCAAATAGCAAAGATCATAAGAAGGAAATGAAGAAGCAGCAAGCCGTAGATGGTTGTTTGGACAACGAAAAGTCTGATCTCAGTAAAGATTTAGATAGAATGGCCGATAATGAATTATAGTGGGTTGTTAAGTAATGATGAATCAAGAAATAAGGATATTTTAAAAGAATTTGATAGCTCTTCGAGCAGTTTTAATACTAGAAGGTCCAAAATACCCGTAAATTTAAAAGTTTGAGAGAGATTATGAATGAAGAACCTTTAGTGGAGGCAAATCCAGATTGGGTCAAGCTAATGTCTCAATTACAACCTAAATCGAAAAATAAAAAGGCAAAAGAAGGGGGTAGTTCTCCTGGTGGGGTTATAAACGGTGGAATTTCTAAAAAGTGAGCCTACTTTTATTTTTCTTTTGTGCTGGATTTTTGGTAGTTCTCCTTGTGCCGGTTTGTCTTTACTGTTGCTGTGGGATTTGTCCATGCCTCCTTTGTGTATTCGAGCTTCGATTGCTTTGTTAAATTGCTCTTCAGTGATGGTCAGTCTCCTCTCCTAGTTGAAGCTGCTAGTTTTTGGTGGTTTTCTATTTTCCTTGTTGTTGTTTTGATGCTATGTTGTCTATCTCTGGAACTCAATTCTGGTGTGTGTCGTTTGGTGGTTTTGTGTTAAGAGTTGTTTCTGTGTTTTTGTTGCGCGGTTTCTTCAGGTCTGTGTTCAGTGTTGTTTGTGATATGTTCTTTTATGTTTGAGTTGGCTTTTATTTTGAAGTAAAGTATTCGTTGTGTGAGTTGTAGTTTTTGTGGCCAACTCAAACTGTTTGTAACTCTCTTGTTTGTAATTAAGTACCCTTGTTTCAAAAACAAAAAATCGTGATACTTACATTAGTGATTTTAAGGTTGATGTAGTTTGTTTTGAGTTTTTTAAACGATCAAGCGTCATGTTTATTATTGTTTTTATGAGTGGTTATCATTAACGATACATAAAGGCGCACACTCATACATACATATACATATACATATATATATATATATATATATGGATGATTATTTAGACACGAAACCAAACACAAATTTATAGACATAGAGCCTTGACCGTTGTATTATTTTAACCTTATATGAAGAAGTTGAATTATATTTTTATTCAATGGTGCAAATTTATTATGTTAAGATTTTATGTTCGAATAGACTTATATATGCTGAAATCAAAAAATGACCATAACACCAATGGTGTTTTTAGAACACTTCACCAAAAAGGTAGGACTCAAGATTATGGAGCCACAAACACAAAATAAAAGGAAAATAGTAGAAAACAAAGAATTTTAGAGTGGTTCGGCTTAGAAACAGCCTACGTCCACATTAGGAAGAGCTTTCATTATCACTTTTGGATTTACAAAGTACAAGACTTCATTCATATGACTCATTTCTCTCTTCTATAATGATCTCCTCTATTTTCTCTCTTTTTGACTCTTAATTTCACTTGAATTCGCGAAGGCATCAGCGAGATCTCTTGGTTTGTGATGATAGTTGTGTAGATTTTCAATCACTTGATCAATTAGGCGATCTTTATTAGTTCCATAGTGATTTTTGTTGGATCTAGGCTTTAGAGAGAATTCATGGAGGTTAGGGATCACTTGATTTGAGTTTGAGAAATTTCTAATGGAGTTTGGAGAAAATTTGGTTGATTTGTCATTAGAGGAAGATGGATTGAGTTTGAGAAGCATTAATGGAGTTTGGAGTGCTTGAGAGTGGTGGAGAAATGACTTGACAGCCCTTCGGGGTAGAAAAATCGGTCCCTTGAACGGTGGAGAAATGAGGTATTTATAGGCGTCGTTTGGAGGTAGTGGCAAAGTTGAAATTTAGGTGTACAGGGTTTGGATCGACATAAACTTTTTTACGAAAATGCCACTCTCTTTACAGCTGTACCCAGCTATACACAGCCGACCTATAGGGGAACAATCTGACCGACCAACCCAAAAATTAGTGCCGACCGACCCATGAATTATTTAAGTGTCGACCGATCCTTGAATACATTGCATCTTTGCCACCGTTCCCATTTTAGTTTGATACCGACCCATGTAGCAATGCTATGTCAATTTGTATCCTGTGCCACGTGCGCACCTTTTGTATTTGCAACAGTTTATGTATTCAATGTGGAACAAACAAACCAACTCACGCTTAATCAATCCAGCAATTACCACTTGCACTCATATTCTTTCTTGCACCATAGTATGTTTCATACACTTAATTAAATGAAACCGTTTCATGTTTTTTTGTACGTGGCTGCTAACCTTTTATCGTGAAAGACATCATCCCATAAAGCTGATGTGTCCTATGTTATGAAGCCATGCAACTCACATATATTGTGAACTGACCGACCAACATTTGGAGCTGTTGACCGACCAAGACTTGGAGATCGACCAGAACCTGGAGCTGCTGACCGACCAGGACTTGGAGCTGCTGACCGACCAGGACTTGGAGCTGCTGACCGACCAGGACTTGGAGCTGCTAAGTGACCAGAAATGCCTGATCGAACCGTGGCTATGTTGACCGACCAGGAATGCCTGATCGATCCATATTTTATTTACTACCGCTTTGTTAAAAACCAGGACTGATCCATGCATTTGCGCTGCTTCCATCAACAAAATAGCAACGGATCCATATTGCAATGTTAATAGTGTCGATCCATGATTAACATATGGCTTATGCCACATGTGTACGGTGTTCACGAAATTGTCCCATATATTTTGATACAAACTGCTTCAGATTTAAACACCTTAGGCATATTATGTTTTATGCCACCTGGCATCTTTGGCCATATCTTTATTCATGCGAGCTGATGAACCTACACATTTTTTACGTCATTTTGCTTAACCAATGTATACATGACCTTTTATTTTCTTCTCATTCAACTGGATATGGTCCAATCGTCAACATCCTTATTATATATAATGCCCACTGTTTTGAATTGAAGTCGGTCCATATTTTTGTTTTAAAGTGTCGTTCCATGCTAAAGCACGAAATAGTTCTGACCGATCCATGGTTCACAACGTTGCCGACCGATCCATTGTTTTACAACGCGACCGACCGATCCATTATTTACAACGTGACCGACCCATGCGATTGTGCTCGACCGATCCATATGATTGAGGCCGTCGATCCATTGAACTTAATGTTGTCCGACCCATAAATTCTAACTTGAAATCGATCCAAGAGTATATGCATGATCTTTGGTGGATAAACATTTGCCCCTTAGAGTTTATAATTTTTGTTTGTAAAAAATTGTGAGCTCCGAAATTAATGTTTTAATACACCGCGTTTTGATATATAGACTATTGGATCATTCATGTTTTAGCTGCCTGCATGGATCGGAACATACACTTTACGTATGGATTGGGTACTTTCTTGTGTAATGAATTGAAGTTTTTCGATAGTGGATCGGATACAGGCTACTTTGGAGGATTTGTTTTCTGGTCGCTGGCGTTTGAATCGGAGGTTAGATTTTTGCGATTAAACTGAATTGTTGATCTCGATGTTTTGCAGTCGAAACCAGATCTCGACTCTATTGGTTTAGAGTTTGAAGGCATGGGTCTCGAAGTTATTTTTGAAATGCTCGCAACTCAATGTTGTCGCAAGGACTTGTGCATTGGTAGGCAATCAATGATTTGTCTTCGTACCAGATAACTCAAGAATCTTTATTGAGTGCTATGTAATAACAGAAAAACTTTGCATGTTTTTAGGCGAATATTTTGCTATCGACTACCCATATCGATAGCAGGTTAGTTAATCATTATAAATTTAACTGTGGTGAGTTTTATGATTTGAACTAAATGACGTATTTTTACAGAAAAGAATTATTCAATGGTTTTATAACTTGTTGAACTTTATCTGTGTGAATACGACAATCTCATTCAGGTTCGCAATGACACTTGAATTTTGATAATCGATATATATACCGACCATGAATCTCAAGCTTTGCTCTTTTAATGACTTGTGTAATTCCGTATGACGGTTCATATTTTATGAAACGTGTACCTATCCAAATTGGAGCATCGATTTGAGTTTTTGAGGCTAGAGCGACTGCAGCCTTTGGATTGCAAACAAATCAGTCTTTGGTCATTCCTCGTCCTTCCGGCAATTTGCCGAGAAGATGCTATATTGTGCTATCTCACTACGTTTTTAATCAAGTGTGCACTTATTTTGGCATTCCCGAATTTGCCGCAAATTTGCCAGGGAAATAAGAATTTGCTGATTGTCTATTTTTAGGGCAGCTGTAGTATCCTAGATGGCTTCAGAATTTTGGAATTTGAATTTGCTTCAACACCATGTATCATCCTGCGATATATAAAATTATGAATCTCTGTTTCACGCCGGCTTACCCCAGTGCTTAATTATTTCTTAGTCTCCTTTTTATATCTCCTATTGGAACTATTAACGGGTATTAGTTTCAATTCCTTGAGAAGCGTTACTGATCTATTAGATTCGAACTATGCCATATTCGCACGGTCGCCTTTTAAGCATCGCTTATCTTCAGATTTGAAGCAAAATATCATTGATTTTTTTTTCGAGTTATTTATAATTGGAGCTTTGTAGATGAGGAAGCCTTTGCGTTAAGAGATTCTAATTGGGATTCTCAGGTTGATCTTTATCGGTGTAGTGAGTTATATCGACATATTGAGCATATCGATTTTTGTCGAATTTTTCAAATGCCCCATTTTTTTAGGGTAAGTTCAAGCAAAGTGTATTGGCTTACTTAATAAGAGTATATTGGTTTTCGGCTTGTTGCAATGTCGCGATGGACCCATGGTATTTTCCCCAGGCATTATTCAACTCTTATGTGATTGTGTTGCCTCAGTACCGTGGGTCGTTACGAGTCGCAAGAGCTCTACGTGATCAGCTTGTCGAGTTTCCTTGATTGTGGTTAACGTGCTAGATGCTTCTGCTTTGTTGGCTAAAGTTATTTAAACTTTCCAACCATGCTTAGAACCTCTGAACTTGTCGACTCAATAGGAACTCGACTTTACTGACTAGTTTAGTGCTTCTACTTGGAGAAGTTTCTATATCTTTGTGCCCCCGCTAGGGGAGGATCTATATTTGATGCCTCCACTCGGGGAAGACAATTTATTTGGTGCCCCCGCTCGGGGAGGTCTTATATTTTGTGTCCCCGCTCGGGGAGGTCTTTTGATTTAGTGCCCTCGCTTGGGGAGGTCTTTTGTAACGACACCCTCAACTTAAAATGCTCGCCAAGGTCAAATCATAAGTCGGAATTGCACGAAACTAGTGCCATTCTCTCCGGATTCTCTCCCTCTTTCCACGGCTTGTGGTCCCACCCTCTAGTTCGCCACGTGGGCCCCACGATCTGCAGTTGAACAAAAAACTGTAGTTTCCATTCATTTTGGTGTTGCGGCTGCCACAGTGCTCCAAATGCCACCCAATTTTACCAGTAGCTAGATCTCGACCTCCCGGACAACTTTTGTTTGAACCACCTTGCCTGAAAAAGCACGGATTGGCGGAAAATTGATCATTTTCGTGACGGCCTCGTTTTCTAGCACCCCACTGATGAATTTAACATTCCAGCCAACTCCGGCCACCTAAGACCATGCCACCACCGCTTAAACCTTCATATGCTTCCACTCTTCCTTCCCTCCAAACCGCTCGACCTAATTCTCAACGTGGGGCCCGCAACAAGCAAAATACCAAAAATGAGTTGTTGCACTACGATCTCGATTCCGGCCAAACCAATTATCCAATCACCACCAAATTTTAAGCGTGAGTAGCTCTCTTCATTCTCTAGATGGTCACAGAATTTCATGGCCTAACTTCTTACGGTTTGGGAGATATAAATTATTTAAGTTTGAGGGGTTTTACTGTAAAATTTTGAGAGAGAGTGAGAGAGAGAGAGGGAGAGGGCTGTTGTAATTTTTGAGTAAGAAGATAAATGAGGGTTTGTGGAGAGGAAAAGGTATTATATAGTGGGTGGTTCTATTATTTTATTATTAATTCTCTAGTTTTATTATTAAATTTCTAGTTCATGCTCCCTTCGTTCGATAGTTATCGATGCCACGGTCACATATGAACTCCGTTGGCGATGAAAATTGACATGCTGCTATGTCTTGAAAATATGGTCCTAACAAAACTGGTTTCATCGAATTCCGAGTCTGTTTGCTCAAAAAGCCCTGTTTTGGGCCTTATATGGCTGATCGATTCACAATTAATTGCTCACGACCACATACTAGCTCCTAAAATTATGAAAATTGGAATCTAGCAATAATTTGACATTCCGGATCCAACAAAAGTCGTTTCTTCAAAATGACTATTTTTAAGGGCTATATATTATATTAAAATATATATAAATTCCATAGCGACTATTCTGAATTTTAAACTAGACATAGCGTTTTATTCTCGTTATGAAATCTGGATTTTTCACATTCGTTAGAAAGATATAATTCAACAGATTCAAATATTTCTGGTTTTGCTGAAATCTGATTTATTTTGAATCATGTACATTCATTTGAAATTTGAAATCGAATTTTCAAACTGCCGCGCCATTTCAAGCTCGTTGTATAATTGAAATAAATTTATATGTTCGAGCTTCGATTTAAATAAATTTTTAGTCGTTATTATTTAAAATAGATAATTTTAAATGTTCTAAATCCATTAAAATAGTTAAAATAAAATTTTAAAATTGGTTCAGAAATTCCGGGTTGTTACAATCTCCCTACTTAAAATCTTTTCGTCCTCGAAAAGGTACGGAGCTGAAAGTTGTTTAACTAACCAACTCAACTTTCATTTTTTCATTGGTTTCAATAATTTTTTATTAGTTGAACTAATAATCATGCAATACAATCGTCAAACAATTAGTAGATTAGCTTTTCAAATATATATAACTTTTATATATTCAAAAATCATATTTTCTAAGACCGGATTATATGTATATATATATAATCAAAAATACGTTAATTGTAAACTTATCACTCTCAATTCATTCTAGGGCATTTCTAACCCCATCTCTAATGAGTTTTCTCATTCTAGGACACTACTGATCCTATCTCTAATGAGTATCCATTTATAGGATATTTCTAATCCTACCTCTGATGAGTCTTTTGTTCAGTTCTAATGAGTTGTAGCCCCAAAGATTTGGATTAACCAAAGCTCTGATACCAGCTGTAACGACACCCTCAACTTAAAATGCTCGTCACGGCCAAACCGTAAGTCGGAATTGCACAAAACCAGCTCCATTCCCTCCGGCTTCTCTCACTCTTTCCACAGCTAGTGGTCCCACCCTCCAATTCGCCCCGTGGGCCCCACGATCTGCAGTTGAACAAAAAACTGTAGTTTTTGTTCATCTTGGTGCTGCGGCTGCCACGGTGCTCCAAATGCCACCCAATTTTACCAGTAGCTAGATCTCGACCTCCCAGACAACTTTTGTTTGAATCACTTTGCTGAAAAAGCACGGATTGGCGGGAAATTGATTATTTTCGTGACTGCCTCGTTTTCTAGCACCCCTCCGATAAACTTAACATTCCATCCAACTCCGGGCACCTAAGACTATGCCACCATCGTTAAAACCTTCTCATGCTTCCACTCTTCCTTCCCTCCAAACCGCTCGACCTATTTCTCTACGTGGGGCCCGCAACAAGCAAAATACCAAAAATGAGTTGTTGCACTACAATCTCGATTCCGTCCAAGCCAAATATCCAATCACCACCAAATTTTAGGCCTGAGAAACTCTCTTCATTCTCTAGACGCTCACAAAATTTCATGGCCTAACTCCTTACGGTTTGAGAGATATAAATTAATTAAGTTTGAGGGGTTTTTTGCAAAATTTTGAGAGAGTGGGAGAGAGAGAGAGAGAGAGAAAGGGGGAGAGGACTGCTGTAATTTTTGAGGAAGAAGAGAATGAGGGTTTGTGGAGAGGAAAAGATATTATATAGTGGGGAGTTCTATTATTTTATTATTAATTCTCTAGTTTTATTATTAAATTTCTAGTTTACGCTCCCTTCGTTCGACAGTTATCGACGCCACGGTCACATATGAACTCTATTGGCGATGAAAACTGACATGCTGCTATGTCTTGACAATACGGTCCTAACAAAACTGTTTCATCGAATTCCGAGTCCGTTTGCTCAAAAAGCCCTGTTTTTGGCCTTATATGGCTGATCGATTGACAATTAATTGCTCACGGCCACATACTAGCTCCAAAAATTATGAAAATTGGAATCTAGCAATAATTTGACATTTCGGATCCAACAAAAGTGGTTTCGTCAAAATTACTATTTTAAGAGCTATATATTATATTAAAATATATATAAATTCCATAGCGACTATTCTGAATTTTAAACTGGACATAACTTTTTATTCCCATTATGAAATCTGGATTTTTCACATTCGTTAGAAAGATATAATTCAACAGATTCAAATATTTCTGGTTTTGCTGAAATCCGATTTATTTTGAATCCTGTACATTCATTTGAAATTTGAAATCGAATTTTCAAACTTCCGCGCCATTTCAAGCTCGTTATATAATTAAAATAAATTTATACGTTCTAACTTCGATTTAAATAAATTTTTAGTTGTTATTATTTAAAATAAATAATTTTAAATGTTCTAAATCCATTAAAATAGTTAAAATAAAATTTTAAAATTGGTTCAGAAATTCCGGGTTGTTACATGTTTAGATTTAGTGCTCTCGCTCGGAGAGGTCTTTGGATTTAGTGCCCCCGCTCGGGGAGATCTTTGAATTTACTGACCCCGATCGGGGAGGTCTTTGCGCTTCACTCAGGAAGCATTTGCTTTACTGTGGAGGGTTTTTTCTTATTATATCGTTTCATGATGCTGGCACCAGTTCCTTTGTCGGACGCTTGACTTGGCAGGCTATCTCAATTTAGGAACTGGTGCCTTGGACCTCTAATTCTGGAAAGTGCCCTTTCAACAAAAGTTGCAACCCTCTTATTTCTTTGTCGCGGTGCTTGCTCGTTATATAAATCTTTGCGACTTTTCCTATTCACTTTTCAAGGCGGTGCTTTTCTATTTCCGCATTTGTGCATGTTGATATTTACAGCATTTGGCACTTGAAGTAGTGTTTTTGGGGTCGCTTGAGCATTTGAAAGAGCCTCATTAGCATCCATTAAAGCTTTATTTGAAGTCTCCATTCACTGGTTTAAATTGGACACAACAACATCTGTAACACCCCGTATTTCTGTTAATATTAATGTTCATAAATTAAAGAATAACTAATCTCAGATGTGAGAATTAAGGGAAACGGGTTGCGCCATTGTGTTCGTCTCGGAATTCTGGTTGAGATAGAGTCCGAGTTTGCGTGAATTGGACTTCGTATGAAGAAGTTATGGCCATCGGAAGTTTCAGAAAATTCAAAACAGATTTCGAAAATTCAAATTTCAGAGTCAGAATGGGCTAGGCGGGAAATTTCCCGCTAGGGCCAGGTCGACCATAGGGTCGACCTGGATGTCAACCTACCCTAACCAGGTCAACCATAGGGTCGACCTGCCCCCCTCCCCTCCCCCCCCCCGGGCAGATTTGATTGATGACATGTTTATGACTATCACTACAAGAAAAACCGAGATTAGCGACAGATTTTTAGCAGCGGAAAATTCCGTCGCTAATTAGCGGCGGATTTCCGTGGGCTTTGTAAGAGAAAATATTTTGGATTTTATAAGTCATCTTATTTAGGGATGGCAAAAAAATCCGTACCCGCGGTTATCCGCGGGTAAAATCCGTCATGGGTATGAAACGGATAGTTAAATGGGTATCCATGGGTAAAATAAATGGGTATTTTTAATATCCGTTAATTAATGGGGCGGGTATGGATAGTAAAATATCCATGTCCGCGGGTACCCGTGCCCGTATTGAATGTGATTTATTATTAATAGTCAATACAAAAAATATTGTTGTTGGTTGTTCGGTATTTGTGTGCATGCTTTTACTCAACAGTTTATAACTGGTTGTTGATATTTTGATGGATACTTCTATTGTTGTCTCTTCTTTTTTGGATATTGGTTTAAATATGTATTGGTATTTTGATGTTAGCATTTAAGAATTGATCTAATTTGTTTTTTTTACCAAATGTACTTTTAAATAATTTCAATAAATAGCTAAAAAATAAATTGAATAAATATAATGGATACCCACGAATACCCGCCATTACCCGCAACCCGTTTAAAACTCGTTTAATGGATACCCGTGCGGGTATGGGGCGGGCACGGGGCAAAAAATCACCCAACGGGGCGGGTGATGGGGTGGTACTACCCGCGCCCGCCCCGCCCCATTGCCATCCCTAATCTTATTATAAATTATTACCGTCGAATACTAATTCTGTCGGTAAATCAATGGAAATTGCAGCTCTTTACCGTCATATAATATTTGACGCTAAATTCCGTTACTAATAGAGTCGGATTACCGTCGACATAATTTTGAAGCTATTTTCTTGCAGTTTTCCAAGAGATTTGAAATGAACTTTTATATTTTTTATTTATTAAATGTTTTAAATTTGTGTTCTTACTTAGTAATTAATTAATAAATTTAAATTTTCAATAATTAATGGTAATAATACATTAGTAAATAATAATAAATAATGACTATTAGAAGTAAATAAAATTCAAAAGTTAATGTCGATTAATTTTTTTTTCAAAATTAATGCTGATTAATTATTAATTACTATATAATATTAACTATTTTACAAATCCTTATTTCTTAATTAAAATTTGGGAAGGCTTTAAGCCATGATAAATTCTGTAAAATTTATATTTAATAATCAAATAACGATTGATTAATACTTAATAATTAAAAAATAATTTATAATAATTATTTTTTATTGATAAGAAATTATTACTAAATAATTGATAACTAATAATATATTTATTTCTTAGTCTCTAATATTTGATGATTATATTTGAAATCATATTAAATATGTATTAATTAAAAAAGTAAAATTTTGGAATTTTCTAAAATATATTTATTGTTATTCATAAATTTTAAATATAATTTTTTTGATTTTTCATAAGATTTGAAAATATTCTTTTAAATATATAAGTTTGTAAAATATTCAAAATTATAAAGAATTCCAAAATGATTAAAGAATTTCAAAACATTCGACAATATTTTGGATGGTCTACATGGGTAGAGTAGTACTGCAATACTTGGTTAGTTATAATTTTTTTACTTTTTTGGCTGCTAGTTTCATTTTGAAATATTGTAGACAAATTGGGGTGGAGTTGTGCTCAAATTCATAACTCGTTGATTTATTTTTTATATTGTTTATTTCATTGTTATGCATTCTAGACAAATTGATTAAGCAAATAATGTTACTAAATCCAGAAGTTTTTTCTTGGTTAATCTTCAATTTAGAAAGTTCTTCATAAAGACTGAGGAGTTACAAAAATATAATTTATAAATAATAATACCAATTATAACCAAATAGTGAAAATGAAGGATTAATTTAAAAATTATTATTTTTAAATATTATTAATTAATCAAATAATGGATAATAATTAGTAAATTATAAATATGAGTCTTTCTATTTTTTCACAACCTGCATCAGTCGTCCGCTTAACTTAGAAAAGAATAGGCGCCACAAATTTCAAAGCCCGCCTTCATTTTGGTTCAACGCCCGCCTTCATTTTCATTCAACGCCCGCCTTCCACCTTTTTAATATTAATTTTCCTTTGAACCCTAAATCAAAAATTGATCCCCAATTCCTGAATAGGTCGCCTCTCTTCTACCCAATTCCTGAATAGCACGCCTTCAGTTTCACCCAATATCTCCTCCTTGTCTTTCCCTTCCTATTTATTACCATAACGAAAAAATCGTTTTTCTACAGTGGCTTATCAAGGGAGCAGACGAGTTTTGAGTTTTGGTATGTTGATGGATCAACAACCCTTATTCTCTGTGCTTGGTTAACCAGACCTGCCGCCACCATATTATCATGAACGCACCAAAATATCCAGACTTTTCCACTAATTATCATTCGATCCAATCCATAATTTAAGAAATACTCCACATCAGTCTTGTTTAGCTCGGTGAGCTCTTAAGATTTGGCGGCTGCGATGATGTATGGGGGCTCGATATGGTCGGAATGTGGCTTGAAAGCTGCTGGCTTTCGAAGGGTTCTAGGGAATAACGGCGATGTTGGGAGTCATGGTGCTACTGACGGAGGATGGAGGAGTCGCTGCGCTCGAGATGGCATGCTCCGATGACACTCCGATCAATGGGGGCGGGCTTGGTGACCGTGAATTGAAAGACAGCGGGTGAGGAGTTTAAGAACGAGGCCTGGAGAAGATGAATAATATGGGTTTATATGGGCTGACCTTTTCCAAACGCAGCTAAATTATTAATTAAAGTGATTAGTGTTTAATTTAACCCAATTTGGTTTAGAGTTATCAAGTTTGTTTAAACGTGACAGGTTCTGGAATTCAAAGGAATGTGGTAGGGTAGTAATAATGTTCACGCGTGAAGAAAGGATGGGCCACCTTTTCCAGAAACAAAAAATTGATATGATTTACATTTATAATTAGTTAATTATTAGTTGATTAGGAATTTAATTAATTTTTAAACTTTAATCGGGAACCTTTTTCCGTGTAGAACAATATCATGACTAATTGCTAAACGTGGCAGGCGGTTGTGAATCATGGTGAATTTGGGCTTAGCAAGAACACGTTGATGGATCAGCTCAAGTTCTTCCACTTACTAAAGGTGAAAAGGTATGTATATTTTCTAGATTATTTAATGAATTAGTGGCTAGTGGAAAATTTTCTCCATTACAAATACGCTACTTCTGATTCTGTGTATTATTCTTGTCGATTAACCAGTGATGCGCTGATAGCCTTTTACCATAAAACCATTATTATGCTCTACAACAGTGGAGTGTTTCCCTTTAAATTGGAAACTGATTTTTTTCCCCCTCCGCTTGTTATTTAAAAAGCTCCCTTCCGGTTGGTATGTCCAGCTAACCTTTTAAATTGCTCTACGCTTACTGGAGTTTTGTTTAGTATTCAACAGTCAGGAGATTTATTTTAAATTCATCATTCAGCAATAAGAATCTTTTTAATCTTGGTAATCCACATCCATTCTTCTGCACAATGTTTTGTTCTTCTTTTGGGGATGTGTGTGTACCATTTACCCTTTGTGAGTTATCTTGAGACTTAGTCCTTTCACCATATCTGCAGTGCTTTCAAAATAAGTAAACTAATGCAAAACAGTGTTTTCATGATAGGGAACAGGCTTTCTTTCTTGATACACTAAATTATCTCTCAGTTATATTCTAACCGAAGCATGCATGCCAATACAGGCTGAACAGCCAGAATTAATAGCTCTTGAGAAAGCGCTGAAAGATGCAATGGTTCCCGCAGGTTCTGCAAGGGAGGTAAATGTCAAGGCAACTGATATACGGTGCATATCTAAGGTTCCCAAATATGTACTCAGATTTATTTATTCGCATGTTAAATGCAAGAAGCCCACTGATCTTTTTTTTATAGCATTGCTACTTGAAAACCTATACTTCAAGGCAACTATTATATTTCTACTTCATCTAAATTGTAGAGTGGATGAAAATGTGTTGTCTATAAGTACATAGTGATACCTAGATTTATATATTTTACTATGTTTTTTAACTAGTTGTGTCCTGAAATATGCAGGAACAAAGAGAGAGTGATAATGAATGCTTAATGTGGTTATCTTACGAGGACAAAGGTTGCTTAATCAAATGAAGGTGGAGTTGCTGCTGGATTTGCAGTTTCGCTGTTTCGGACAACATTCATTTGACTTAAACTATAAATTTTACTCAAGGTAACTTGCATAATGTTTAAGCAATGCATTTGACACCGAGTAAAGGTATTTGCAATATATTTTCATTTGGAGCAGGCTTCATGAACTCTCTGTTCCTGATACCATTTTATTTGTGTTTGATTAAGTGTTTGTGAATGGTGAATCTGCAGCTGTGTTGGTGCTTGGTGATGTGTGGTAGAGCTGCTGGCTATTGAGTCAAAGGACTTCTCCAGAATATCCTTTTGAGGTAAATATATTGTTATGTGATCCATATTGGATTCCTACTTTGTAAAAATGAAGTTAACCATCGACACACACACACACACACACACACATATATATATATATATATGTGTGTGTGTGTGTGTGTGTGTGTGCGTCAAACCTATGTTAGGACACATTGAGGGTTGTATGCATCTAGCAGGTGATGGCTATGTAAACCGAACGTCTTCATCTTTTCATGGTTCCAAATGCAAGGTTAGCAGCAGCACAAGTGGTTTGCAAGGCTAGCAGCAACACAAGTGGTTGTTTGAAAGAATAGTTTTGTTGTTCGTAATTGAGCTTGGTGTATGAATTGATGAAAGATTATGCATGTTGTGGTTTTTTTGTATATGATTATGAATGATCTTTTTAGTTCTAAATTAATATTGTTGACTAATTTATCTTTGTTTTTTTAATATGCTATTTATTTCAGTGTTCACATTTGAATGATGTTTGTTGTATGTGTGTGTGCGTGTATATATATATATATATACAGATCAGAAGGGGAATAGCAGCGGATTACCAACAAAAAAGGAGGTTAAATTTACCTCAATTTAATTTTCGTCGCTAATCCCTTGGTAATTAGTAAGGATTTACCAACATCTTTTATAAATAATATTTTATTATAAATTAATTATCCGTCGGTAAATAGTCGGTATATAAATTAAAATTAAATTAATAAATAAAATTTTATTTTTATTAAAAAATTAGTAAAATGTCGGAAAACTCATGCTAAATTACGTCGCTAAGTCTGACACAGATACCGTCATGGTTTTTACCGACCAAACCGTTATATAGGAAATCCGTCGCTAAGGCCTGTTTAGCGATGGATTAGAAGCAGATTTTTCCGCTGCTAAATGCTGTTTTTCTTGTAGTGTGTATGCCGAGTCATTAGGGTTTCTGATCTGCTCTGATTGGCCGGGATCAATTCTGGGTTGATCGGACGGCCTAAACTAATCCTAAACTCTATAAAAAGACATGTAGACTCAAACCCTAAAATCAAATTAAAATTAGATTCATGGCCTCCATGTCGTCACCTAGCAACCTAGAATAGCTGCCACCAATTAGAGAGGAAGAAAGCTAATCAAATTCAATTCTAATCTAAACCGCAACAATGAATCTACTTCAAAGGAAAGCTAATTCAGCTTTAGAACTCAGATTTCAGAACTCAAGACCTTCTTTGAGTTGTGAGTTCGATTTCTTTAATAAAATAATTAACAATTTAATTGGATTAAGCTATGATGCAGATTATATGGTTATGTTGTGGATTATTGACCGCATGTTATCATCTATGTTGTAAAATTGTGATGTTATCATTTATGTTTTAAATTCTATGATGTTATCATCTATGTTGTAAAGTTGTGATGTTATCATCTATGTTGTAATTCTATGATTGGCTTATGTATAATCAATTCATAATGATGTTTCACATGCTAGTTTGGTTATGTTGATTCATATGATAAATCATATGTACGTATGCAAGTTTAGATGTTGATTTAGATATGAATCAAATGCAAGTTAGTGAAGATTTTATATAACCTTACATGTTTCATGATATCTATTTTATTTTATGTAATGATCTAAAGTTAGGCTATGTCATGTGTGAGTTATATGCTAGTATACAAAATTCTATATGCTAGTTTACATGTTTAGATGTAAGTTTACACCATCGTTTATGTTGCATAAATCACATATGCAAGTGTATATATATATATATATATATATATATATATATATATATATATGTTGTTTTGGAGTATGAATCATGCCCATGCAAGTTTACCCCTTATGGTTAGATCCATGACATACATGGTTTATGCAAGTTGTGACTATTACCTAAACAAGTTCACACCTTTAGATTTAGATCTATGACATATGTAGTTTTATGCAAGTTTGTGACTTTTGCCTATGCAAGTTTTAGATGAAGAACCTCATTCACACATGCAAGTTCACCCCTTATGTTTAGATCTAGTTTTATTTCTATGTATGTTGTGATGTTTTCTCTTTATTCCATAAGTTAGACTATTCGAGTCTAACGTATATTTTACGTTAAACGAATGAACGTACAACGTGGGGGTAATGGGATAATATTAAAATATTTAATATTGAGAATTGGTATAAATGCCTTAAATGGCATAAAATAAATTTATGGTGAAAATTGGTATGATTTTGCATACCATAAATAGATGGATATAATTGAGTCAATTATGACCATAGTTAAATTTGGAATTGATTGTTAATTTGAATAGGGAAATTAATTCAAATTGGGGGATGATTAATTATGTGTAATTAATCGCCTAAGACACGAGGTTAGGCTCTTTTGTGGTGTAAGATTGCCCGGACCCGCCCGGCAAATCCAGCTGCCACAAATGCCAGTCTAATGTAGGAGGTCTTAGGCATAAATTAAATGCTAACAGTTGTAAAGACACGAGGTTAGGCTCGTTTGTGGTGTAAGACTGCCCGGACCCGCCCGGCAAATCCAGCTGCCACAAATGCCAGTCTAATGTGGGAGGTCTTTATAAGGTTACAGTCTTAATGAATTAAGAAACACTTAACCAGATAAACATGTAGTGGGACATGAGGGGGTTAAGTGGGTACTTTGGGTGGCATGTGGAATCTAGTGGGTGCCTTGGGTGGCATTTGAAATACGATTAGAAACACTTAACCAAAATTTGAAACATGTAAGTGAACATGAATAAGAAGAGGGTTAAGTGGGATGTACAAGAGGGTACCAAGCATAGGAGGATAGCTTATGTCAAGTAATGGGGGCCCGTTTCAACCAGTAACCCATAAGTATCATTGTGGGCTCGACCCAAGTCGAGGACGGGACACACGTACTGGGCTTGACTGTAAGAGGCCAAAACGGGTTAGCGGTGGCAACGCAAGTCCAATGGGTTCATATGCGTGTGTGGGCCCGGGCTGGAAGGTAAGACGTTGTTGCATCGTGTAGGTATAAGCCGTGCATTATTGGTGGTATCGGGTTGCCACTTTGGGGAGTGATACACCCCACTGTGGGGACAGCACGGGTATCTACGAGTTAGGGAGCCGATCGCATGGGGATAGTGGGTACACCTAGTGGAGATAGGGGCAGGCGACACCTATGAAGGCAACTAGGGGTGCACGAAACTACTATTATCATTATTAAGTTTTGTAGGTGGGATCAACCTTTGGGGTGACTAGTGGTGGTGCAGTATAGTAATTATCTTATAGTGGTTTAGGTGCGCTTTAACGTTATCTTTGTTTAATCTTATTTCCTTGTTTACTCTGTCATACTCAATTGTTCACAGTCACTTCCTTATTTTCCAACTTATGCCTTAGCCTAGTTATTTTGGTAATTATATTGTTAAAGTTATCGCACTCGCCAGACTTTATGTCTGACCCCCTTTGTTTCCACCTCTTTTCTTCCTTTTTCCCCCCTCAGGTGCTCAGGGTGGAACTAACACCAGTGGAGCTTGATTTTGGACAGCTGTATCTCTGCTTTTAGAATATTGCTTGGATCGCTGAAGTAAAAGTTCAGCCTATCTTATTTATGGCTATTTTGTGTTGGGGTTATGTCTTTCAATTTATGTACACTGATTTAGTCAAGATGGATATTATGTACTTGGACTCTGGTTTTTGATGATGTAATCAAACCTATGTGTTTACCGCTGCAATGAATAAAGTTTTAAATTTTTAAGTACTATTTATATCTGTCTTGTTGTTAAGTTTCTGTTCTATACTCACTTAAAACGCTCCATAGAAGTTAATGCATTCCCTTTGTGAGTGACATTAATGGACGTGGGGTGTTACCCGTGGTATCAGAGCTGAAGGTTACCGGAACAGATATGAATTTTGAAAAATTGTTTTTCAAAAACACTTTTATAAAGAAGTACCTTCAAAAGTATGTTTTAAGGAAAGTATTTTCAAGAGAAAAGCTTATTTTAGAAAGAATAACCCCAAGCGCCATATATCTTTCCTTCGGTCCTTTTGTATTGAATCTTTCCTTTTTCGTTTCAACATGTCCGGAATTCCCGAGATACCCGAGGGGATAACGATACCAGGATGGTTTAGGAGGTATTTGGAGACTAGGGCCACCACCGCAGGTCCAGCAAATCCTCCTCCTCCTCCTCGTGTCGATACTTTTGCAAAGATATGTAAGGGCTTTCGGGTAATGGGCGGAAAACCGCTTCATGGGACTTAGACGTTTGTCGGGGCTAGAAGTTGGCTCAAGAAAGTGGAGGACTTGTCGGTATCTTTGAGATAGACGAAGGGAGGAAGGTTCGACTAGCTGCTTGGTTGATGAAGGACGAAGTTTCTTGTAGGTCGAAGATCACGAATGGAGAACGTATAGTGGAGGCATGGATAGGGCACAGGGTAAGAAAGTAGAACCTAAGAAGGGTGCAAAGAATAATAAACCCCGTGGCAAGAGGAAATGTCTTTATTGTGGAACACCAGGCCATCTGAGCAAGGACTGTAGGAAGAAAAAGAAGACTGGCTGTTTCCACTGTGGCGAAGCGGGACATCTGATTAAGGACTGCCCAAAGAAAGGGTAGAGGGCAGGGTCTACCTCGGGTGGACAGGTGCAGGCTCTTATGGCACCAGGGAAGGCAAGGGGGCAAGTTCAGGCTCTCGTGGTCCCACCGCTGCAAGAACGAGGTAGAACGATTTCCGTTGAAAGTTTAGTTTTTCTGTTTGACCATCCTGTCCGTACTTTATTCAATTCTGGCGCATCACATTCGTTTATCTCTACATCATTAGTTTAAACACTGCACCTAGATACTAGTCTAGTTACAGATCCCTTAGTAGTCTCAAATCCTATTGGTGGTTCGGCTCATCTTTCTATGATTTGTCGGGATTTGAGAGTGTGTCTATCTTGGGCATTAGGTTTGAATGCAACGCCTTTGTTCTTGGCTTCATGGGCTACGGCTTGATTCTAGGTATGGATTGACTAACTAGATATGGGGCCATCCTAGATTGTGAAAGAAGGGTAGTTAGATTGTTGACTCGTTGTGGAAAGACCCTTGATATTTCTTTTGACCCTAGAGGTCAAGTAATGCTTAGCTACCTAGAATCCCTTGACGCATCCAATGATGATCTACAATCTGTTCATATAGTTCGTGAATATGTTGATGTCTTCGATGAGGTGAGGGGTTTACCCCCAAAACGTGAGATAGACTTTCAAATATATTTAGTAGATAATGCAAAGCCAGTTGCATTGCCAATGCGCCACATGGCTCCAAGGGAGAGAAGAGAACTCAGTAAGCAAGTGAAAGAATTGCTTGAGAAGGGGTTCATCAGACGTAGTATATCAGAGTGGGGTGCTCCAGTAGTATTTGCCACGAAGGCAGATGGGTCCCTTAGACTTTGTGTGGACTATAGAGAATTTAATAAGCTTACTAAGAAGAATAGGCACCCACCGCCGAGGATTGACGATCTCTTCGATCAGTTAGTTGGCGCTTCAGTGTTTTCGTAATTGGACTTAGCCATGGGTTTCCATCAGTTGAGAGTGGCTGAGGATAGCATAGAAAATACTGCCTTTTGGACTCCAGACGGCTTCTTCGAGTGGCTTGTGATGCCCTTCGGTTTGAAAAACGCCCCTGCATACTTTGTTGACTTGATGAGTAGGGTGTTTAGGGAGTACCTTAATAAATTCGTGGTAATCTTTGTGGACGACATCTTGATCTTTTCTAAGAGCGAGAAAGTGCATGCCCTACATCTTAGGGAAGTGTTGAAGACCCTTTGAGCGCATAGCCTTAAAGCTTAATTTTCTAAATGTCACTTTTGGAGGAAGGAAGTGCGATTCTTAGGGAACGTGGTTTCCAAAGAAGGGATAGCTGTGGATCCCGCGAAGGTAGTGGCCATCCAAGATTGGAAGCTCCCTAAAAATGCTATCAAGGTGAGGAGTTTCTTAGGGTTGGCTGGCTACTATAGGAAGTTTATCAAAGACTTTGCAAAAATATCAGCCCCATTAACACGCTTGACGAAGAAAAACCTAGTTTTCACGTGGGACGTAGATTGTGATGATGCGTTCCAATGTTTAAAGAGAGTTTTGACCACAGCCCCAGTCTTAGTGTTGCCAGATGGGAGTAAGCCATTTATCGTTTATACCGATGCTTGTGGGACATGACTAGGCGTAGTCTTAATGCAAGAGGGAAGGGTAATAGCCTATGATGGAAGGCAGTTGAGAGTGCACGAGAGAAATTACCCTACACATGACCTAGAGTTGGCCGCTATTGTTTTCGCGCTTAAGTCTTGGCGCCATTATCTTCTTGGCGAGAAATTTGAATTGTCCACTGACCACAAATCACTGAAGTACTTGTTCTCTCAGAAGGACTTGAACTTAAGGCAGCAAAGGTGGACGAAATTCTTAGCATCCTACGATTTCGAGATAGCATATACCCCCGGCAAGGGTAACATGGTGGCAGACGGCATAAGTAGGAAAAGGTTGTCCTTGAGTCTGTTGTTTGTTGAGCGGCGAAGCTTAGAGTTCATCTCTACATTTGACTTTAGACCATCCATTGACTTTGTACCCGGTTTGCTAGCATCCTTAGAGGTCAGACCTACGCTTTTGGGACGGATTGGTGAGGCACAACGAGATGACCACAGTTGGTTGAGTTAGTAGAGAAGCACAAATGGGGGAGTCATCGAGCCATCTCAGTAGGTATACCCTAGATGATAAGGGTTGGTTATGTAGGGACGGTAGACTTTTTGTACCACGGGACGAGAATTTGAGGAAGACCATTCTTGATGATGCACATAGTTCAAAGATGACCATCCATCCCGGCGTGGACAAGATGTACATGGACATGAGACGAGTTTACTTTTGGGCCAGCATGAAGAGGGATGTGGCTGAGTTTATCGCTAGATGTTTGGTGTGCCAACAAGTAAAAGCAAAACAAAAGAAGCCCGGTGGGTTGCTTCACCCATTGGAGGTCCCACAATGGAAGTGGGAAAGTGTCTCGATGGACTTTATTGATGGGTTACCAAGATCGAGGAAGGGTAATACGGGGATTTGGGTCGTGGTAGATAGACTTACTAAGAGCGCCCATTTCATTCCCGTAAAGAGTAAGAGGATTGCTCCATGGTTAACCTCCATATACATTCGAGAGATAGTTCATTTGCACGGTGTTCCTTCTATCATAGTTAGCGACCACGATCCTATCTTTACTAGCGAGTTTTGGAAGAGCTTGCAAGAGGCTGTAGGGACTCAGTTATGTTTGAGCACCGCATATCATCCTCAGACGGACGACCAGGCCGAGAGGGTGAATCGTATTCTAGAGGACCTATTGAGGTTGTGTGTCTTAGACTTCGGAGGTACATGAGAGAAACATCTTCCATTGGTGGAGTTTGCATATAATAATAGTTTTCAGTCTAGCATTGACATGGCACCGTTCAAGGCTCTTTATGGACGGCTGTGTCGTTCGCCTACATGTTGGTGGGAATCTACAGATAAGATCTTGCTTTGGCCCGATATGATTAGAGAGACTTCGGAAAAGATCGATTTGATTCGAAGGAGGATGAAGACGGCGCAAGATAGGCAGAAATCTTATGCGGACAAGAGGAGGACAGATCTTGAGTTTGGGGACATGGTCTTTGTCAATGTGTCTCCATTACGGAACGTTGTTCGCTTTGGGTCCGCTGGGAAGTTAGCACCAAGGTTCGTAGGTCTGTTTCCTATTAAGGAGAGGATTGGACAGATGGCGTATAGAGTGGAGTAGCCCGAGAGACTTAGTGGTGTACACGATATATTCCATGTATCACATTTGAGGAAGTGCATGCACGAGACTGCGGAAGTGGTAGAGCCGAGCTTGCTTAGAGAGGTGGAGATAGAGCGTGATGTGACGATTCGACGAGCTCCTACGCGCATTCTTGGGTCAGAGATTAAGAATTTGAGGAATCGAGAGGTCAAGCTAGTCAAAGTGCAATGGGGAGACGATGAGAGCAACGCTACTTGGGAGATGGAAGAGAAGATGTGCTCATTGTACCTTTTTCTTTTCGAGGGTATGTCTTTTAATTTCTCCTTTATCGCTTAGCTTGTACTTATCTTATCTTTAGTATGTCCTCTCGCTAGTATCTTTGACCTTTAGATAGGGTAGTCTTATGGTTTAAACATGTGTTTGAGACATGTTATGTATGACGGATGCATGTGGATGCAAGTGTTTGCTAGTGGTTGCTCGTGGATGCATATACACACACTTTAGGCACTAGATCGGCTCAGTTACTTCATATTGCATATTGCATATAAATGTGTGTATGTATTTAAGTTAATGGTTGTATAATGGTTGTACTATCATATGGATGCTGCTTTTTGGTGAATGGTTATGCACACATGTAGAAATAATATGTATCGATAGGATTCTTTCGCATACATAATGGACGCATGGCACTATCATGGTTTGTATTAAGGAGGTCAACTGAACCAGTAGACCACCTGATTTCACATTAGATAAAGAACATATACACATACTTCTTGCATATGTTCATATAGCATTAGGAATTTTATAAGGACAATGGATGCCTGTGTTTGATGGTTGAGTAGATGGTTGTTTGGATGTTAGGATATGCATTCTCCTTAACTTGGAGATTTCGAGGGCGAAATCCTTTAAGGAGAGGAGAATGTAACACACCGTATTTTTGTTAATATTAATGTTCACAAATTAAAGAATAACTAATCTCAAATGTGAAAATTAAGGGAAACGGGTTAAGCCATTGTGTTTGTCTCAGAATTCTGGTTGAGATAGAGTCAGAGTTTGCGTGAATCGGACTTCGTATGAAGAAGTTATGGCCATCGAAAGTTTCAGAAAATTCAAAACAGATTTCGAAAATTCAAATTTTAGAGTCAGAATGGGCTAGGCGGTAAATTTCTCGCCAGGGCCAGGTCGACCATAGGGTCGACCTGGGGGTCGACCTACCCTAACCAGGTCGACCATAGGGTCGACCTAGGGGTCGACCTGCCCCCTCCCCCCGGGCAGATTTGATTGATGACCTGTTTATGACTTTATGCTGAGTCATTAGGGTTTCTGATCTGCTCTGATTGGCTGGGATTAATTCTGGGTTGATCGGAAGGCCTAAACTAATCCTAAACTCTATAAAAAGACATGTAGACCCAAACCCTAAAATCAAATTAAAATTAGATTCATGGCCTCCATGCCGTTACCTAGCAACCTAGAATAGCCGCCACCAATTGGAGAGGAAGAAAGCTAATCAAATTCAATTCTAATCTAAATCGCAACAACGAATCAACTTCAAAGGAAAGCTAATTCAACTTCAGAACTCAGATTTCAGAACTCAAGACCTTCTTTGAGTTGTGAGTTCGATTTCTTTAATAAATAATTAACAATTTAATTGGACTAAGCTATGATGCAGATTATATGGTTATGTTGTGAATTATTGACCGCATGTTATCATCTATGTTGTAAAATTGTGATGTTATCATTTATGTTGTAAATTCTATGATGTTATCATTTATGTTGTAAAGTTGTGATGTTATCATCTATGTTGTAATTCTATGATTGGCTTATGTATAATCAATTCATAATGATGTTTCATATGCTAGTTTGGTTATGTTGATTCATATGATAAATCATATGTATGTATGCAAGTTTAGATGTTGATTTAGATATGAATCATATTCAAGTTAGTGAAGATTTTATATAACCTTACATGTTTCATGACATCTATTTTATTTTATGTAAATTGGATCTAATGTTAGGTTATGTCATGTGTGAGTTATATGCTAGTATACAAAATTCTATATGCTAGTTTACATGTTGCAAGTTGTGACTATTACCTAAACAAGTTCACACCTTTAGATTTAGATCTATGACATATGTAGTTTTATGCAAGTTTGTGACTTTTGCCCATACAAGTTTTAGATGAAGAACCTCATTCACACATGCAAGTTCACCCCTTATGTTTAGATATACTTTTATTTCTACGTATGCTGTGATGTTTTCTCTTTATTCCATAAGTTAGACTATTCGAGTCTAACGTATATTTTACGTTAAACTAACGAACGTACAATGTGGGGGAAATTGGATAATATTAAAAGATTTAATATTGAGAATTGGCATAAATGCCTTAAATGGCATAAAATAAATTTATGGTGAAAATTGGTATGATTTTGCATATCATAAATCGATGGACATAATTGAGTCAATTATGGCCATAGTTAAATTTGGAATTGATTGATAATTTGAATAGGGAAATTAATTCAAATTGGGGGATGATTAATTATGTGTAATTAATCGCCTAAGACATGAGGTTAGGCTCTTTTGTGGTGTAAGACTGCCCGGACCCGCCCGGCAAATCCAGCTGCCACAAATGCCAGTCTAATGTAGGAGGTCTTAGGCATAAATTAAATGCGTAACAATGGTAAAGACACGAGGTTAGGCTCATTTATGGTGTATAAGACTGCCTGGACCCGCCCGACAAATCCATCTGCCACAAATGCCAGTCTAATGTGGGAGGTCTTTATAAGGTTACGGTCTTAATGAATTAAGAAACACTTAACCAGATAAACATGTAGTGGGACATAAGGGGTTTAAGTGGGTGCCTTGGGTGGCATGTGGAATCTAGTGGGTGCCTTGGGTGGCATTTGAAATCTGATTAGAAACACTTAACCAAAATTTGAAACATGTAAGTGAACATGAATAAGAAGAGGGTTAAGTGGGATGTACTAGAGGGGACCAAGCTTAGGTGGATAGCTTGTGTCAAGTAATGGGGGCCCATTTCAACCAGTAACCCATAAGTATCTTTGTGGGCTCGACCCAAGTCGAGGACGGGACACGCGTACTGAGATTGACTATAAGAGGTCAAAACGGGTTAGCGGTGGCAACGCAAGTCCAACGGGTTCATATGCGTGTGTTGGCCCGGGCTGGTAGGTAAGACGTTGTTGCATCGTGTAGGTATAAGCCGTGCATTATTGGTGGTATCGGGTTGCCACTTTGGGGAGTGATACACCCCACTGTGGGGCCAGCACGGGTATCTACGAGTTAGGGAGCCGATTACATGGGGGTAGTGGGTACACCTAGTGGAGATAGGGGCAGGCGACACCTATGAAGGCAACTAGGGGTGCACGAAACTACCATTATCATTATTAAGTTTTGTAGGCGGGATTAACCTTCAGGGTGACTAGTGGTGGTGCAGTATAGTTATTATCTTATAATGGTTTAGGTTCGCTTTAACGTTATCTCTGTTCAATCTTATTTCCTTGTTTACTCTGTCATACTCAATTGTTCACAGTCATTTCCTTATTTTCCAACTTATGCCATAGCCTAGTTATTTTGGTAATTATATTGTTAAAGTTATCTCACTCGCCAGACTTTATGTCTGACCCCCTTTGTTTCCACCTCTTTTCTTCCTTCCTCCACCCCCCAGGTGCTCAGGGTGGAACTAGCTCCAGTGGAGCTTGATTTTGGACAGCTGTATCTCTGCTTTTAGAAGATTGCTTGGATCGCTGAAGTAAAAGTTCAGCCTATCTTATTTATGGCTATTTTGTGTTGGGGTTATGTCTTTCAATTTATGTACTCTGATTTAGTCAAGATGGATATTATGTACTTGGACTCTGGTTTTTGATGATGTAATCAAACCTATGTGTTTACCGCTGCAATGAATAAAGTTTTAAATTTTTAAGTACTATTTATATCTGTCTTGTTGTTAAGTTTCTGTTCTATACTCACTTAAAACGCTCCATAGAAGTTAATGCATTCCCTTTGTGAGTGACATTAATGGACGTGGGGTGTTACAACATCTTGCTCAGCTCTAGTTACTTCGGCTCCACCTATTGAGTTTTCTCCAACTTCAAAGCGGTTGGTAATTGGTGTAGCTTCATCGTTAGCAACATTGTCAGTTTCTCCAACGATTTTACTTGCAGTTTTCTTAGATTTTGCCATTATTTCAGATAAATCTCTCAACCTTGAGGGAGTGGATTCGTCAAATGGCCTGGATCTTAAGTTTAGAGAATCTATCATAGAAGCAGGCTTCAAATTTGTTTGAGAATGTGAATCGTGGCCCCATGGTGGGCGTCAAATGTTGAAATCAAAAAAGTACCACAACACCAATGGTGTTTTTAGAACACTTCACCAAAAAGGTAGGACTCGAGATTATGGAGCCATAAATATAAAATAAAAGGAATATAGTAGAAAATAAAGAATTTTTGAGTGGTTCGGCTTAAAAATAGCCACGTCGAAGAGCTTTCATTATCACTTCTGGATTTACTAAGTACATTACTTCATTCATATCACTCACTTCTGTTTTTTATAATGATCTCCTTTATTTTCACTCTTTTTGGCTCTTGATTTCACTTGAATTCACGAAGGAATCAGCGAGATCTCTTGTTTGTGATGATAGTTGTGTAGATTTTCGATCACTTGAACAATTAGGCGATCTTAATTAGTTCCATGGTGAATTAGTGTTGGATCTAGGCTTTAGAGAGAATTCATGGAGGTTAGGGATCACTTGAATTGAGTTTGAGCGATTTTTAATGGAGTTTGGAGAAGATTTTGTCGAATTTTGTTGGAGGAAGATGGATTGAGTTTGAGAAGCCATTAATGGAGCTTGGAGTGCTTGAGAGTGGTGGTGAAATGATTTGGACAACCCTTCCGAGTAGAAAATTCGGTCCTTGAATAGTGGAGAAATAGGGTATTTATAGGCGTTGTTTGGAGGTAGTGGCAAAGCTGAAATTTAGGTGTGCAGGATTTGGGTCGACCATAAACTTATTTATGAAGATGTCACTGGCTTTACAGCTGTACACGGCCGACCCACAGGGAAACAATCTGACCGACCGACCCAAAAATTAGTGTCGACCGACCCATGAATTATTTAAGCGCCGACCAACCCTTGAATACATTGCAGACCGATCCATTTAATTACATCTTTGCCACCATTCCCATTTTAGTTTGATACCAACCCGTGTAGTAATGCTGTGTGAATTTGTATCCTGATGCCATGTGTTCACCTTTTGTACATGCAACAGTTTATGTATTCAATGTGGAACAAACAAACCGACTCACGCTTAATCAGTCCAGCAATTGCCATGTGCACTCATATTCTTTCATGCACGATAGTATGTTTCATACACTTAATTAAATGAAACCGTTTCACATTATTTTGTACATGGCTGCTAACGTTTTATCGTGAAAGACACCATCCCATAGCCGGTGTACATTGCTACTAACCAATATTTTTCCCGTGTATTCCCTCTTTAGCTTTCCTTTCTACAAATAAGAATCCATGGTTACAAATCAATAGTCGGGTATTTTATTCCTATCGCTAACCCTAATTTATAGATTTATCTAACCGCAATTTTGATTTTAAAAATGTTTCCGATGTTTTAGTTTGTCTTACTTGCAGATGCCCTGATTGCCTATTTCAAGTGTTTAATCTTTGAAACCAATGATGTTCCTTCAGCTTTTTTCATCAACCTTTCAGATATCATTATATTTTCTAGTATATTTTCGACTTTAATCTTATTGATGCTTTATGATTTCGTAATGAATTAGGTTGGTTTAAGATTTCAAGTCCTTGAATTTTTTGATGATACCTTTAGATTTCGCCATAGCAGTCAGATTTGTTAAAAACAATTTTGGTTACTTTGATTTGATGCTACATTATTCCTACCTAGAAGACAAAGTGATTCGTTTGTAATATGTTCTCCAATTTCAGTTTCATACAACTATTATATAACATATAGTATGTTCCCTTATTTAAATTTCTAACTCAATTTTGCAATTCACATTTTTAATTATACTATGCAAAGATGCAAACTGGATTTTATATCATATCTATGAATCTCTGTTCAGTTTATTCAGATTATATTCCTATATAGTTCATTTAGATTCTACTCCTAGCATGCAATTGAAAACAGTGTGATTCATTCGAATATTAGTGCGCAAATATGAAAAGCGGGTTTGCTTGTTAGTTGTAAGCATTCTCTTCGGTAATGTAGTTTTGAATTTTTCGCTAATCCATGGTACGTTGATTCATAATTCATGTGATGCTTAATTTACACTTTTGCATCTGTTGTTTCAAGATATGCTTTGTTGATCCAAATTAAACTCTCTAAAGTAAATCCTGCTAAAAAAAAATCAACTTTTGATTGTGGAAAATTGCTGTTATGAACTTTTTTTTCCACTCCTTTATGTTGACTTTATTTAATATTTGTATCCCAAAATTTTGCAACTGTATAGAAGATAAGCTACGTAATATGATAAGTGTTATCCCTCGAGCAGGATTTTTTTTAATTGTTGTCTTCATTGAAGCTAGGTGTTAATTTGATGCACATTGTTGCTTTAGCCACTTTACTATGAATTTGGAGCTAATCCAGTTTTTTAATCATCCCATTGTCTTATACTTCATCTTTCGGTTGTGGGAAACTTTTACTTCTCTCTCTCAGTTGATATATCTTGAGCAATTATCTTCCATTGGAAAATTATGTTCACTTCTTTTTAACATATATATGTTCGTGACTTATTTATTATTTATGAGTGGAATATGGTTTATCTAGATCAAAATTTTGATCTAGTTAATTAATAATTCCTTTTTATTAAATCACAAAGAATATCATTGTTGTTCCTTTAGCTTGGATAATTTGTATTAATTTCTTTCTACTCCTACTACCTTAGTACAGTTTGTTGAACTTTTAGGATGAAGAATTTGATATTATCGAAGGTCTTGCTTCATAAGTGTAACATAACTAATAAATGCTTCTAAAAAGATTTATATATTCTTTGACCACAGGAATCCATTGCAGATGAAAGCAGACGGTTGATGCTTCAAAACTCGGTAAGCTAATACAAAGATAGAATAACAGGTTAAACAAATAACATCACTATGACAAGGAAGGTAAATCAAAAATTTTCTTATGGACAATAGAGACGTTGTGGACATTGAAAATAGAAAACCTCACCAAAAAGTTTGTCTTTAAAGGTACCAGTTCTTCTCCTATGTACAAGTTTATATAACTTAGCTAGTTGAATTTTCTTTTCCCAAATTAAAAATAAGAGATTTGTCCAAATTTGTTTAATTGTTAATTTTTTAATATCTATTGAAATTTGAGGTTTTTATTATTTTCTATTTCAAATCTTTTAAATTAATGAACAGTTTAGCTTATTTGGTCCCATGCAATTTGTGAAAAGTTGAAGTTTTTAATTAAGCTCACCAAAAACTGTTTTTTTATTTTTTACAAGATTTAATTTCTTTGAAACTTAATGTTTTTTCTTCATTACCATTTTGAGTTTTCCATTTGTTGGTTCTTATGCTTTGCTAGGTTTCCAATTCTCTTCAAATTATTATTTTGAAAATAATTTTTTTCTGCAAACTTTTGAGCATTGAAGGTTTAAATTTTTTAATACTTCTTCAGTGAGCATAGACATTTTAAGTTCATTAATAGCGGTGAACCATAATTTTCAATCGTGCGATGCTATACATATTTATGCACACTTTTATAACCATAACTTCCTGAGTATCATTCACTATAGTTTTTTTTTTCTCAAATTGACAATATTTTTCAGTTCTATTTCTTAGACATTCAAAAGGGTGTAAAGGAGGATCTTCCTTATTAAGCAAAAGACTGTGTTTTTCGTATAACTAGATTCAATATTTCATCTACTTTGCATTTTTACTAAAAAAGTTTCATCTATCAAGTAAGAAACACTAAAAGTTTGCATGAAATTGCAATATTTGACTCAATTTGATAAAACTATGTAAAAAGATGGCATCATTTTAAATAATTTTTATTTATTATACATATTTACCAAGTTTAATATAAACACTACAACAAACACACACATTAATAGCGTTTAATATCGGCTATAAAATAAAACCATAGTGATTTTATAAACGCTAAATATCAACAAGCTATAATAGATCAAACAATACAATAGCGTTGTGAAACGCTATAGAAAACCTTATTTCATAGCATGTTTGTTGTTATCTTAGACGCTGTGTGTCAATATGAATACCTTCTATAGCGTTTCATCACTTGCTATAGCACATGTACATAGAACGATGCTGATAACATTTATGGCGTCATTTAATTGCTATAATCTGTTGATATGCTAGTTTTTTATAGCATTAAAAATGTAATAGAATATTTCGTGACTACCTTTTATAGCATCGGTTGCTTGCTATGAGAACTGTTTATAGCAACAACATGACGCTATAGTATATTAAATCTTGAAAAAACGGTCTTTTCATAGCATGATTAAAATGCTATTACTATTTATTATTTCAGATTGTCATATATAGCCAGGCTTATAAATTACAGATTTAATAATATATTATAAATTTCAAAATGCCATAATTACAACATTGTAATATGCGTAATCAAATGGAGTCAAAAGCCAAACCATAATGTATATATCCATAATAATTCGTACAAAGTTTTCAACATATAAATATTTGTGATCAAAAGTAACCACACATACAATGAATCCTAGCTAACCATAATGATACATACTAAAACCAACGATCTATGAACGTCAATACAAAATACTCTAATGCAAGCATTCTTCATTCCAACTTGTAGCAATCCCAACATCATCATCATACACCACCTATCATACAAATGCACCAAAATGTGATTAGCAACAAACACTAGTACATATTTATAGCCTATCTTGTTTTATTTAACATGATCATATCATTTTTAAGTTAGTTGTAGAATGATTAAAAAGCCAAAATGGAACAAGGTAGACGAATGAGTTCCATATGTATATATCCTTAAACAATACCCACTGGAATTTATAGAGCAGAAGATTTGGGAATTCAGCTAAAATCAGTGCAAGTAGGGGTGGCAATTAGACCTGACCTGATGGGTCCGGATCCGACCCAGCGGGTCACGGTTCTAGGCAGATCGGGTTTTGTCGGGTTTAAACTTTACATTTCTAAAATCCGGTTCGGGTCGGGTCGGGTTCGGTTGAATAGTAACACTAAGAATTAATATATTTTAATACTTTTTGGTCGGGTTTTTCGAGTGGGTCAATTCAGGTCGGGTTTGATCGGGTCTAAACCGTATTTTTCATCACCTAGACCCGACCCTAGACCCATCGGGTTCGGGTTGGTTCGGGTTTTCGGTTCTTGGTTCTAATTGCAAGCTAATTTCATAATCTAAAACTGAAAATCAGTGCAAGCCTTTGTTTTATTTGTAAGTTGCAAATTTGTCGCCTAAAACTACAAATTTTACTACTTTTGACTGCAAAAATAGACAAAGACTAACATAACCGAATGGTTCTGGTAAAATGAAAGGAGACATAGTGATTACTTCTAGTTTTTCCCAAGACAAAACGTAAATAAATAAAGATTTTAGATGGACTAAATATTTATCAGAAACATTTGGTTTAGGTAGACTAAACATTTGTGTTGTCAGTCAAATTGTATGAGAACAAACATGACCTGGTTTTACATAGACTTGTGTACATGCATACATGAAAAATGAGAAACCTTCATTCATTTCAATCATATATGCCATATTGCATGTAATTCAGATTAGTAATATGGCTAATTATAAATTAAAAACAAAGCTGCTTCATTTCAATTAGTGTATAACAAGTAATCCGAATTGACTGCCTGACTAGTTAAAAATAAAAATTAAAGTCGCTCTTAAACAGAGATGCAATTTTACTCCAAGTCTAGAACAGTTTAGTAATATAATGTGAAGTTACCTAGCCCAGTGCGAACTAAGGCCTATGAAATAGTCATTTTACATCAAATTATTTTAATGATTTCTTTAAATTAAAGACAATTCAAAAATATTTAACTCCACCAGTTCTATCTCCATCCTCAATTGCCGAAATCAAAAACTTCAAACCTACATTCCTCCCTAACACCTTCACCTATTGTCGAAAAAAAGCATGTATCTCCTATAAACCATACTATATACAGTGGCAGCCCGTAAGTATTTGGTGCCCTAGGCAACTTGTACGAGAAGCAGTGTTTAAAAAAGGGTATTCAAGAAAAATCTAGAAAACACAGTCACAAAGGATTGAACCTTGGTAATTCACAACACAACTGTAGATCAAACCATTGAACTACACGGTAATTCTTTACACTATTGCCTTGACAGTTTAACAAGTACCCTTTTTTCCATAGCATTCGCCGTCTGCTGGTGCCCCATCCACCGCCTTCGGCGACGGTGACCTAGACAAATGTCTCGATCGTCTTACCCTTGGGTTGGGCCTGACTACATACCCCTATCGTCGTATAGTCCAACATACACACACACACACACACATATATATATATATGAGGTAGTGAATCTGTTAATATATATTTAAACTTGTAATATATTTTCTATCAAGTGAAGCAGGGTTTAATTATCACCTGGGAAATTACATGTACACAACACAAATATAAAGTTGGCCCCAAAAAATACAACACATGCCCAACTAGGGACACACATTTGACATCACATAAAGAAAACAAAAGAGAAAGTACCTCAACCAGAAACAAAGATTCCAGTAGGAGGCATTAAAGGTTAAGGATGCATTGGGAGAGTTGGTAGTTATTTCCATATGTTGTACAATGAGTAAGCATCATACATACCTGCATGGGATGGAAGTATGGAACAAAGCTCCATTTTCCTTCACCAAACCTTTCAATGCACTTATTTATAAGTTAATCTTCCGCCCAACTGCATGTTACTTTCCTTGCACATACCAACTTTTAGAAATGGAATGTAACTACAAACAATTCAAAAATGTTAGTAAGGTAATAAAGAATAGCCTAGCCATTAATTTTTATAGAATAATAAACTAGCGCATACCAACTTTTAGAGTAGGGACAAGGTCTGCATAATAACCACCTTACACTGCAAATATTAAAATTAATAAGAATGATTAGTAAAATATACTATTAAGAACAATGTAAGGGAAATTACATCTAATGGAATTGAACAATCCCCTCGGCATGGTACTTCGAGTTCATTTCAATTTTTACAAAAAAAAAGTGATAAGCAAATGACCAAATCTCGTGTAAGATGTGAAACTTTTCAATATACTATTGTTTAATGCCACTTTCAAATTCTGGGAACAATTTATCTGCTAACTCCTCAAATAACAAGTTTCATCATATCTTTCATACCTGATAATTGTGCCCAACTTTATCGCTTGTTAGCAAGTTCAGCAGCTTCACTATGATGTCTCTTCACCTTGCGTGCCGTCCTGCACATGTTTCTACACTTTGCTGAAAATGTTAAAAACCAAGTTTTCAATAAGATGTCTTTTTATCATTAAAAATTCCATTGTCCCATGGACTGATAATTCTTTTCAAATTTCTTATAAGTCTATGACTTATTGTCTGATCTTCTTTGTCATAAAGATTAAAAGAAGAAGTCAAAAAAAGCACGGAGTGTTAAGCATGCTAAACAACTTGAAATGTTTGTTCGAATGTAGAGAGTATTAGGATGAGGCCCGCACATTATATATAGTCCATTTTTTTTTATAAAATAGGTTTGTGTTTATGCTGACCAACTTTTTGGCAAAAGCCATCACAACTCAAGAAAAAGGACCTCTCTCTGTCGGATGTCAGCTCGACGCTTACAGAATTAACTCTCATTTTGGATCGGTTGATCATAGGTCGGCCTAAGATGGCTCCTCAGCAAATAAAGATAGCATCCTCCTAAAGAAAGAATAAAACCAATCGGTCGAGTCATCAACAGATCGACCGACCTGTTCCAGAAAGATCGGATCGGGTTAGAATACCGAAGCAGAAGTGTCTAAGTAAATTTATTTCATACAGTATCAGATCACCATAACTATCAAAGCAAGTAATACGCTATCAAACGAAGTCTTATTCCCAAGGCTGGAGCAGTGGACAAGCTTTGACTAGCACTTTGTTTTTACACGCCAAATATTCAATTCCACGTATACTGCATATTTCGAGGAAGAACTATTCATGAGCAGTACCTGGTCCCGTCGCCTACAGCTATTCCAGAGGATCGAGCTCCACGTTTTAAAGCCCAAAAAAGGTGTATGCCACGCCGCGCACAAGTTTGGCCCACTAGCTCGCCTATAAATGCAATTACCCCTGAAATGGAAAGACATCTTCAGTTGGTTACTAAAAGCTTAACACTCGACATCCTAAAAGAGCATGTCATACATTCTAAGTACATAAGGAACTTGTGTAAAGATATCCCCTTTCTCTACTTTTCTCCGTTGAAAAATCACTGTAACCTGTAATCGACAGTATAAACAAAGATTATAAGTGGACGTAGGCTTGGATCAAACCGAACCACTATAAAATTATTATGTCTCCTGTGTTTATTTTACATTTTCTCGCATTACTGTGATTATTTTTGTGGTGACCCAAACTTTCCCGTAAAGGAAAGCCCGGATTGCTTAGAGAATAAGATGAATCAGAACACAAACAGAAGAACATTTCATTGTTATTTACAACAATTTACATCAGAGTACAAGAATATTCAGAGTATGAATAAAATTACATAGAAAAATATCAGAGATTAAAATACAAAGCAGTGGAAATAAAATGTATAAATGAAATGTGTAGCGGAAAGTACAATAACTAGCATAACTGAAAGAAATACACGGATACGGAGCGTTCCAAATATAGCTCCAACTGTAAATCCAGGATCCTATGTAAATAAATCTGCAAAACCAAAACTACTAGCTGCCCATATGGAAAATATGGACACCCAGAGTTTAAGTTAAAACAATAAACTCCAGGTCAGTCATGAGACTGGTGTGAGAACTAAAACAATTATTTAAAACTTTACTTTCAAAATAAGGTAAATCAAGGGAGCACGCCGTATAACAAGGAACGGGTTTACCCCAAGAATACCAGTGCCTAAAACAAATAGCGCAATGCTAAATAAAGAAAAATGAAGCTATTATAAGACTCAGGTCCCATCAAACAATGCAGCACAAGCCGGAGGATAGAGTTTTACCTTATAATAGCCAAATATGCTAGGTACGTTTTAAAACAAATCTTTTATTATTACTATAAGCGAAGAAATCAACTTCGAATATAAATGTATCAATCATAGGCGGCATGGGTACCATATATCATGTCTCCATACTAGGCTCTACAATCAAAACCGCAAAATGTCGTATTTGGAAGTTTGGATTTCCATCATGGTGGCTCCTGATCCGAAAGATCTATTGCGTAGTACAATTCCTAACGGCTTACGTCGCAGGCATGCGAAAATGCCGTAATGCACATCCGCACTGTCCAGGAAACAAGTTACCGCGGCTTACGTCCAAGCATTGGCAAACACCACTAACTCTATCCATCTGGGAATCGGGGGGTGTGCCCCTATCCCTACTGGTGTGGGGAGACCAAACCTAGTATCACCTCGATCGACCGAATCCATGACAACCCATAGGGTGTTTATCCTGATCTCTAAAGCATACTGATCTAACCATCATTTTTCCACCATACTGGTGTGTAAGGCTCGCGAATTAACGCTACACAAAGCTGTGCTATATTAAAGCTGTGCTTTGATCATCATCCACCAAACTTTGCTTTTCAACAAAGGTTTGGATCACTGCATCTCAGCATGCCACACTATAAATCCATACTGTACCACTGATTTCTGCCGATATATAACCTCTGAGCTCGTATGTCTCAGAGAAGGGTGTTAAGCAAGAGAATAAATTCTCCGCCACCAAATAGATATATATTTAGCAGAGATCAACGAATACTATATAAAGGAATACAATGTCAGACACACCATCCATTTACAAGTCTGTTCCAGATCTGAACGAAACCAGAGGCACCTTATTCCTCGTCCCGTACGTCCAATATAGGAGAGAGGCCCTTGCATATCCGTACAATCAACAAGTACGTCCGATCGGCTACCACTTTAGCCCCTTCAAGGTAGCTACTCCAATCATGAGCATCAGTAGCAACCTATCCATTCGATGTGAAGATCGTCGCACCGTCCTCAATCTCATCGACTTTTCGTCGTATCAGTTATTCAGAACGGGTTAAACCAGGCCTTTCTGAATAACTCGCATATCCTATAATCAAGTGTTATAATAACACATCATATGCCTCATTCCAATCCAGAATATTCTTTTATTCAAATATTCTTTTCCTTTGGGAAAGGTTCCTATTAAGTTTATCAAATATAAATTCTTTAAATTTATTATTTAATCTTCCTTTGGATATCAAACCATATTAAGGTTTTCCAAACTAGTCAGGATTAGCGAACTACACCGAAGTAATCATTTATTTTATTTCCCAATCCCAATCTATTCATCCCATGGAGCAAAACTGGTAATACTCCATACCTAACACCACGGTGATATCGGTAAATATTAATTACCATTTCACGTTCAAATCTAATTAAAGATTTAGCTATCGCCTAAAGTAAAACTGATGGTACTCAATTTTCGATCATTTTCTTGAATTGATAATTTTAATTATCACATTCACGTTTCAATCTAATCAAAGATTCAATAAAACTCCATTTAGTTTTAATCTTCCCAAAAATCAATATGAATGATTATTCAAAGCTAAGAAATTAATCTTACCTTTAACTGGGTCAAAGAACCAATGTCATTTGAAATACGGTTCACGATAAACCCAAAATCACATTCCATTTATTATGGAATTTTCACGGAAAAACAAATCAATATATAATCGATATCAATTTCCGTATCCGATTAATAATATAAATGGAATAACGACAAAGTCTTTTAAATTCCATGTATATTAACAGTCTTTCTCCACAGAAACTCACTTCGATTATTATCAAATCGAATTCCATTCCATTCCAATTTATTAAATTGGAAAACTTTACTTTGGAAAATCTCCACTAAATCTTTAATAAAAATATTTATAAGTTCCAAATCTCATTTCACTGTAAATCGGGTTAAAGAACGAATGTCGTTAAAAATGCAGTTCACAATAAACCAGTTCACATTCCATTTCAAATCCAATCAAATGTTAATTAATTGGTAAATTTTTCTTTACATCTTAATTAAAAGATTTATTCTTTTCACACGGGATTTAGGAACAGTGTTACTGAAGACCCTATCCCATCAGTCTCTAAACGTAAATTAGTAAGAGAACAATTCCCTAAGTATTAATCCCGAAGGCCGAAAACAACACCAGATCAATACCCAGGAAACCATTCAACTTAGCTAATCTCCAGTTAGTTTCTAATTTTCTTAACTCCATTGGGTTTAAGAACAATATTATTAGAGATACCATTCACGACAAACCCAAAATCTCATTCCATTGCTAATCGGGTTAAAGAACAAGTGTTATTTAAAACACCAATCACGATAAACCCAAAAACCAATTTCAATTTAATTCCAATTAAATGTTAACTAATTGGTAAACTCCATTAAATATTAATAAACAGATTTATATCTTTTCTCAACTGGGTTTAAGAACAGTATTAATGAAGACACCGTTCACGACAAACCCACAATCAAATTTGATATTAAATACAAGGCTCCGAATAGAAAATATATCGGCTTATATTCAATATCAGATTCTGAAACCAACAAATATCGTATTGGGAATAACGAAATATATATATATATATATATCTTCCAAATTCCTCCACAATGTCCGTATAATCACCGAATCCAATATCGAAATATTCCAAAGATTATTTCCATTTCGAATCCATTCCAGTTTATTCTTTGGAAAATTCTGGTTATTTTAAAACCATTTTCAAACCCAGTTTATTTATTTCTAAAAATAAATAAATTATTATTCTAGTTAATAACTAGTTCATTTCGATAAAAATATATTTTTATCTTTTCAAAACCGGAATTTTTCATCCAAAGTCTTCCTAATCATTTATTATGATTTTACATAATTTTTCCATATTTTTCTAGATTTTATTATTGCCCGTACAGTCGGTTTCCAATAACGGCCACCGAACTGCATCCATAATGACCTTTGCTGAAATTGATTTGGACATATCTCCAAATATAACCATTAGATTTCAAATCTCTTGTATTCTTTGGAAAGCTCTTTTCAATATGAACCCAATGGTTCCGGTTTTAGGAGAATCCGACGGTCGGATCTCCCGTAACGTCCATTTGAATTTAATGGTCGAAATTCGCGAACGGTCGCTGCGCGGCGCGTTCTATTCAGGCCATTATAATATGTATTATATTTCGTCGATTTCCATCTAAAACGAATTTTATAAATCGTTTTAAATTCATTTTAATTACGATTTCCACTTCATTTCAAATTCAAATCAAAATTTGAATATTCCTTTTTAAATTCATTTTTAAAACGATTTCCATTTCATTTCAAATTCAAATCAAATTTGAATATTCTACTTAAATTCATTTCAAATCAATTTCAGTTCAAATCGATTTCAATTCCATTTCAATTCATTTTAAATTCATTTTAAAACGATTTCAATTCTATTTTCAAATTCAAATCAAAATTGAATATTCTTTATACAAATTCATTTTGAATTCCTTTCAAATCGATCCTGGGACCTGTGGGTTATTTACATTTGATAATTTGAATGAGATAATTAAATTACTTAAATAATCCACCTTCTTCCTCTTCTATTATACATGCCGATGTTCACGATAATGGTTCGAAACTAGGGTTGGTTTTCGCCCTCGCCTGGAGCCACCATCACCCAATCGCCAGCACCACGTGAAGCGCCCCCCCTCCGTCGCGCATCTATCCCGACCTTCTTCGTCCAGCTTGCCACCCCTCCGTTCGCCAGAAAACGCCTTGAATGGCGTGACTTCGAGTGCCAGTATTGAGCAGTCCACCTCGTTATTTCTGATCATATAGGTATGAATCAAAAGAGGAGAGGAAGCTCCTTGATTTTCTCCAAAGAACGATAGGCTAATTCGAAGTGTAGAGGAAGATTTTGGGGATTCATTTCTGGAGCAATATCGTGCGTTAGTTTCTGTTGGAGGCGGCTAGGGTTTATACGGGTTAGGGTTAGAATTAGGGGTATTTATAATAATTATTTATTTTCAAAAATACGCTGTTATTGATAAAAACTCCAAATCAAACCCAACGACTGTCACCCCTAGCCAAATACCCCCATTCCGAACATAATGGGATATGTTTCGTAACTCAATTCGGCTGTTACGATTAGTTTTTGTCAAAATTAAAATATAAATCAATATATATTTAATTTGAACGCACATTTTAATTTACCAGACCCACATACTGATTCCAAAAATTCCCAAAAAATAAATCTAGCTATGTTTTGATGATATGGTCCTAACAAAACTAATTTCGTTGAATTTGGAGACCGTTTGAAAAATGGACTTTTTCTGGTCGATCTAATTCAAATTGAAATTACCATACGCGTTTTCCTTTGCCACGCTCACATATTAATTCCAAAAATTATGCAATTTTAAACCTAGCAATAATTTGACATTCCGGATCCAACCAAAGTGGTTTCGTCGAAAATGGAGGTCGTTTGCAAAATGGCTATTTTAAGGGCTATATTTCCATAGCGGCTATTCTGAATCTTCAATTGGACATAACTTTTTATTCTCGCTATGAAATCTGGATTTTTCACATTCGTTGGAAAGATATTTTCAAATAGATTCAAATATTTCTTGTTTAACTAAATCCAGTTTATTTTGAATCCTGTGCATTCATTTGAAATTTGAAATCGAATTTTCAAACTACCGCGCCATTTCTAACTCCTTTTATAATTAAAATAACTATTTATATTCAAACTTTGATTTAAATAAATCTACACGTTCTAATTCTATTCAAAATAAATTTCTAGTCGTTATTATTTAAAATAAATCATTTTAAATAATCAAAATTCATTAAAATAGCCAAAATAAAAATTTTAAATTGGTTCTGATTTTCCGGGTTGTTACAATTTTCGTGTGTGGTTAATGCACGTTGGGGATTGATTCTCATTGGATTAACTTTTGATGTCAACACTTTAGCGCGCCAGGAAAGGGCACATAGATATACCCTATAACTTTCGGCAACTCTTAATGAAGCAATGACAAAAAGGAAGAAGGATACAAAGCCTTCTCACTCTCAGTCTCGACTTGCTGACGTAGTAGGAACAACTGCAGCGGTGGCAAGCTATGAGGCTTCCTCCCACGAAGTCCCATCCCAATACCCAGCTAGGGACGACATGGATAAAGTCTCGACCGAGTTTAGAAATCAAATGGCACACCAGGGAGAACTTCTCAAACAACAGCAGGAAATGATGAACAACCTCATCGCTTAGATGGAGAAGGTACCTAACATTCCAGTATCATTTCCTGCATCAAGCGAAGCTGGGGCAACAACTGATCTTCGGTCCGTGGAGATCCAATCCCAGATAGGTTCACACCTTTGCTTCCTTTTGGTTCAACTTCACTTCCCGATCGGCCAATGCTAGGATCACCACTTCTAGCATTAAATGGAGCTTTGGTAGATGCAGATTCTCAGGTCGGCCATGGCCAAGTTCCGGACCAGTCGACTGTTTAGCCTTCACTCCAGGGTTCAACTCGACTCCTTGGACAAACAACACCTAAACAAGTGCAACCTTTGGGTTTACCAGGACCAGGAACGTTGCAACATCTAGTTCTACCCAACGTCAGACTATAAACCCATCTTATGAAGCCTACCACACAGCCTTACCAGCTTGCAGATCCAAAAAGGACTGGCGGCAACGACCCTCTGTGTCACCAAGACCACTCTACCGTACTAGTCCCCAACGTGACGGAGGGAAACTCTACTGTAAACCACTCTCACGTCGCTCTGAGCGGAGGCAATGCCGTGCCCCGGATGGATACCACTCACTTGGAATGACCCGATCGTACTGCTATGGGTATGGTTCAGGCCAATACGCAGTTTAATCAAGTGACTTTGGCCAATCCTTAACCAGCACCCACGCTAGGGGATCATCTTCACTCAACTCTTGGAGGTCGAACCGAACCAACCCCAGGGGCTCAGGGAATGCTTCCATCCAGGCCTAATACTGGGATTCTCACTAATGTCCCCAATGCAGAATTGGATTCGTGGCAACAACTCCTTGGAGATGGTAGCCAGATTGCAAGCATCATCAAACTCTTCACCAGAGGCAATACTTTTTTAGCAAGATCTAGATAATATCTACCGTAGTTCATTCACATGGGAGATTAGGAACTCCCGAAACTCTCCGAAATTCAAGCTCCCGGTCCTAGAGCCCTATAACATAGGACCGACCCGACCATACATCTCATGTGATATATGTGTCACATGGAAGTACATTCTGCATCGACCAATGTCATGGCCGAGTGCTTCCCCTTATTTCTCACCGACATAGCTGGCTTGTGGTTTCGACAGCTAACAAATGAATCAATCAGCAGCTGGAACATGCTTGTCACTCGCTTCATCGAGCAATTTAGAGTTCACATCTCTTGACTGAAGAATGTCATGTTCCTCACATCCGTCAAGCAACGGTCCGGCGAGACCCTACGCTCTTTCCTTGAAAGATTCAATGCGACTATAGCATCAGTTGATCGACCCGAGCCATCGATAGTGCTTATGGACGCCATAGCCGACGTTCAAAGCCGATCTGAATATAGGATCTCCCTGACTCGAGATCTCCCCAAAGATATTGAAGATTTCTATGCAGAAGCTGGTAGATTCCTCTGACAATAAGACGCTAGTATTGAGAATGAAAAATCTTGAAGTTCTTACTACCAAAGAAGGATGCCCGTCTAATACCAACGAGCGGAACAAAGGAAAAGCCTCGAAGAAGAACGATCGAAATGTACGATCCCAGAGAGAAGACAAGTACGATTGATACAACGAGCTCAACTCCTCCCTACTGGACATCTATGTCGACGTGCGAGGATCTCTACCTTTCCCAAAACCTCTCAGGAGGGAGCCGACCTAAAGTGAACTCGAGTCCGGAAAGCACTGCATGTATCATAACATGGCAGGCCATAACACCAATGAATGCACGTATTTGCGCGATCTCATCGAAGAAAGGGTCAGATGTGGAGAGCTACCCGAATATGTTTAAAAATTTATATAGGCCGTGTCTCCATAACTTTCTTCCAAGATCCTCAGGTCGGTCTCCGAGCTCCTCGAAACGGAAAGGACCCTGAGCCCAGTAGTCGCAACATCATCATCAACTGATCTGGTGTAGATCATAGTGGATATTTCTCATTTCTTACGATATGTGAAATGTACTTTTATTATTTTTTCAATAAAGCGGTTGTGTTGAAGTACACACGTACGGGGTTAGAATTTAATCCCTAGCACTACAAGAAAAACCGCAAATAGCGACAGATTTTTAGCAGCGGAAATTTTCGTCGCAAATTAGCGACGGATTTTCGTGGAATCTGTAAGGGATGTTATCTAGAAATTTTTATTTCAATTTATTTTAAAATATTACCGTCGAGTTCTTTTTTCTGTCGCTAAACCATAGCAAATTGCAACGGTTTACCATCATCATTTTTTCGTTGCTGATTTCCGTTGCAATTTGTGACAGTTTACCGTCATGTATTTTTTGAAGCTATTTTGCAGTAGGTTTTCAAGGGATTTGCAAGGGATTGATATGCTTTTTCTTTATAAAATGTCTTACTTTTATGTTTTTACTAAGTTATTGATAAGTAAAAATAAATTTTAAATAGTTAATAATGATAATAATATACTAATAATGAAAATATATAATTATTAATAGTAAATAAAGTTCCATTGTTAGAATTGATTAATTAATAATTACTAAACAATTAAGAAGTAATAATAATTAATAATATAGATTAATAAGTAATCTATAATAATCAATGATTAATAAGTAATTTTTAATCATTAACAAGTAAAATTTATTATCAAGTATCTAAAATTTAGTAATTATAATTGATAATTATGTTTAATACGCATTAATTCAAAAAATTAAAACTTTCATATTTTCTAAAATAAATATAAATTTTAAACATAAACTTTTGAAGTTTTCATATTTTGAAATAAATACGAAGTTGTAACAAACGCAATTTTAACAAAAGTGAGTTTCCGCTAGTTGCAATAAACAAACTTTGAACGAACTTCATTTTCTCACCAATTCGAAAAAAATATTTTTTACAATTGATTATTAATATTAAAATCAAAATCTAATTTAATGCTAAAATATTGAAATCATGTGTTTATTTGGTTCAAGTGGTGTATTCCATGTATAGAGGTAGAAAAGAATCAATCGTCTATCGCGTCCATGGTAACAGATCCAAACGACTCTTTTTTTATAAATGGGAAAACATACTATTTTGGGCCTTCTAATAGCATCTAAAACATATAGAACATAAATATAAGTTCTAATTAATTTAAATTGTTATTCGTTTAGTCTCCATAAATGTACAATTCTTTTACATAAATATAAGTTCTGATTTAACTGGTAAACTTTAATCTATAAAATTTATTGTCGCTACAACAAAACATTGTAAAAGATGTAATTTTACAACGTTTTCGATAAAAATGTTTTTAAAAAATTATATTTTCAGAACATTTCAGAAACATTGTAAAATATAAACGTTTATAACAATTTCATATAACATAGTAAAGTAGCAAGTTTTGACTGTTGATTCTAGTGCAAATTCATGTCTACTTATTTAATAATTATAATAATGTTTAAATAATAATATATAACTAATATTTAAAAATTATTATAATTATTGGCTTATAGTCTGTGGTTCATAATTAATAACTTATAACTGATAATTTGTAATTATTATTGAAAAGTTACTATAATAATTGATAATTAATGTTTAACAATCATTGCTTATTATATAATATTTGATAATTATTACTATATAATTAAGAAGTAATAATCAATAATGAACTAATTTCTAATATTTAATAATTATATTAAAATTTCATAGAATTCTAAAATGTTTAAAAAACTTCAAATTTCAGAAAAAAAGTAAGCATTAAGCTGCAAATTTATCTTTTTCATACATATCTAAAGGGTTACTTTTGTAGCTACAAACATTGAAAGTTCGATAAAAACTATTTTTTGCCGTGGTTTAAAATATTTGGCTCCAATCGTAAAAATTTCCCTCCAAGATTTCGTCTACACGCGCTTTTAATTTTTATTCCCGCACAAACACGATTCATCTTCCCCCCAAAAAAAATCAAATATCTCCTTAACAACCCTTATTCCCCCTCCAGATCTAACATGCATCTCAACACAATTCCTCTATCCATCTATGTGTATTTTTCCATAATTCATCGAAAAGTAGATTTCAATGGCCATGGCTCCTTCGCCCTTTTGTTCTTCAGATCTACCAATTTCCATCTTATCAAAATCTCCCCATTTCACCTTGATTTCGTCTGCCGGTTCTATCTCCTTCCGATACTTCATGTTGTCATTATTGTAGTCTTGTTTTATCTGGTTGTTGTTGGGCAAGTTTCGGGTCTATGAGTGTTTTCAACTTGAGTAGTTTCTTTACTAGAACAAAGATGAATCCGACGATGAGTTTTCAACGTCGGATGCAACTTACGTGATGAGTTTCGGATGTACGAATTCAAAATTAGAAGGTGCGTTCGTCGGAAGAGCGGTGACTAGATCGATTTCCCTTTTACCCATCTGGGTGAGAAAGCCAAGAGGAGAGATCCACGAAAGTATCATTATTCTGGCACCGGTTTTCCAGATGTTCGTAAAGTTATTCTTCAATGTTTTGTTTATTATTATTATGTTTATCTATAGTGACTTTAGTCAATGTCCGTGGCATGCTTAAGTAGTATTTGTATATCGATGCTTGTATTTGTGGGACAATAATAAGATAGTGTTGAAATAGTCTAATATGACATTAAGTTGGAAGATGTTAAGCTACCATCGTTTCGGTTTTACAAATATTAATCCTTTTTATGATGTGAAAAGAACCAGTATGTGTGAGGAAACGCTTAGTTAATTTGTTCATTTATTAAGATGGATTAAACCATTTAGATATTTTTTATATCAGTGGCCTATTGGTTGTATGCCTTCTTGAGCTCGTACCGTTCAGCGAGATTGACTCCAGTAGCTTAAGTCGTAGATTGGAAATCGAGTGTTCCTCGGCAACGGAGGCGGAAAATAAGGCTTTAATTGAATTCGGTGGTGACATGGGAACTGTTTATGCCGTTGAGATGGCGTTGAAGAAGATATGCGAAGAAAATAGAGGCATGTATTTGGAAGAGTTATGCGAAGAAAATCGAGTGTTCCATGTAAATGTTCAGTCCCTTGCCGTAGACCATACGGGCTTTCCCATGAGATTCTATATTACTTTAACATAGTTCCATGATCCTTAAGATCGGTTTGGACTGTTACCCTAAACCTAGCCAGGGTCTTCCAACATGAATTATCGTTTGTACAACTAGGACTTATGCTACCTAGGGCTACTAGGGATTATGCTTACCTATTGCACGTTTTCGTATCTCGGTTTGGGTTCAACCACCTAGGGCCACTAGGGATTACGCTAACCGCCAACCGCGCCCTTTTTCCCATGCATATATCGTGAATCGTTTTTCCATGACTGTATGCACATGTATCACATCATGCCATCCGAGTCCTGTCACAGGGCAGACCAGGAAATACAGGACTCGGTCGGGAGCTTTCAATTTATATGCCGATGCAGATGCTAAGGTCTGTTTTTTCCTATACGTGGCTATGGTCCCACGAGACCACTCTCTCAACTAGTGAAAGACAAGACAGGATAAATCCTGTATGAGAACACAACACTGGCCAACCCACATCCAAGCCTTAACGCAACCATAATTAGATAGCAATTATGGTCTATTGGGTGTTCTCTGCCTTTCCGTACGTACACGCTTGACCAAAGATGGTAGGTAGCCCGACGAAATGCTATCTAGGGTACGACCGTGTATCGTCGACTATCCCCTATCCATCCCCGTCTTTAGGTCGCTCGTATAGCAACCAAGGCATACTCTTGGTTCTTCTAACGCAGACCTTAACCTCTCATGAGCCTAGTATAATCACCTGGCAGCTCATAGAGGGATACCAAGAATACCCTCACGTTCCCCGAAGCCGCTGCTTCGTTACCCAGTTCGCTGGAGCCTTTATCCAAATCAGATACTTGCTCCTACCCGTATACTTAAACGATGACCTACCGTATTAGGTTACTCATCTATCTATGAACTGGTCTAAACTTCCTTGACTAAGAATCATTTCTTAGTTATTCTTCAACTAAGGTTTACCACTTAGCATTGTTCCCGTTATCCTTGTTAACTACGGTTATCCACCTAATCCTCAGAACTAGGGTTTACATAATGGATTAAGTGTCACTTAAGTTCATGACTTAACCCGTCTACAAATCCTGTCAAAATTGGCTAAGTATCCAAGTTCAAGGCTTAACCCTACAAACCATGCTCAAGTTGGTTAAGTATATTAAGCAATTCACGACTTAACCTCGTCCAATTATCATTCTAGATTGGTTAAGTATATATTAACTTGACCCTATCAATTTACTTAGTCAAATCGGTCAAGTGTATTCAAGCGATTTGTGACTTAGCCTTATCATGTTTTCACGTTATATTGGTTAAGTATTGGTTAACTTAACCACAATAAATTAACGAGTTAGATTGGATAAGTATAGGTCACTTAACCACATCAATTCATCACGTTTAGATTAGTTAAGTGTTTAACTTAACCCCATTAAACTACCAAGTGGGATTAATTAAGTCTAGGCTAACTTAACCCCATCCGATTTCCATGTTTAGACTAGTTGAGTCTAATCTTAACCCCATTCGTTAACCGTATTTTTCGGTTAAGCGTCATTAAGAAAACTTACTTAACCTTACCAAGTTATCGCGTTGGATTGATTAAGTGTTGGTTAACTTAACCCCATCCACTAGTCATATAAAAATGGTTAAGTGTCATTAGGCAAATCAAGTTACTTAACCTACCCAACCTTGTCATGTTTTGTTAAGTATCATTAGCCTAATCAAATTACTTAACCCATTTGTCCATGTCATATTTGGTTAAGAGTCATTAATCAAATTAACTTAACCCTATCATGTGGCATTAATTACTTAATGCACCTTCACCTCTCACATTAGACTTTGTTGTGGTTACTAGTTAAGCCGGTCGGTTCCGGGTAGCTTTACACCACAACTTGGTCTAACCTCGGGTTCAAGCACAACATGACCAACTTCTCACATTGGGTCCTATTGTTTGCAACTACTAGTTAGGCCGGTTGGTTCCGGGTAGTTTTACGTTGCAAACTCAACCCAACCTCGAGTTGGCCACACTTATATTATCTAAGTGTCATGTCCATCATGTTTCCCAAAACATGTTACAAGTTTTCAAGCATTTGGGTAGACCTAACTTAATAGGTAAATTCCCAAAGGGTAGACCTAACTTAATAGGTAAATTCCCAAGCTTATGTTTTTATGCATACTTACATGTCAACTTCCATGTTATATTTCAAGTCATGTTTTCAAGTTGTATTTTCATGTCATTAGAAATTACCCATAACATAACCCAACGCTTTTAAACTCGCATATACGTTCGCGACAACGTAATGGATTAAAAGAAGAGACTTGGCATAGGCATGACAAAAATGGATATTAAGCCACAAGTTAATCATGGTGGCAAATGAGGCACAAATGTGTTCATTAACTTGCATGTTACATTCTTAAGCCTCAAAACATGCATAAACCCAAACTTGGCACATAAGCGAATCATGGTGACAAAAGATATGGAATGATGACTAGTAACTCGCATATATCATCATATAAGGGTTATGACTTCATATGCAAGTTGACATAAAGGTTATGAGGGTTCTCATGTTGCCTAATGCAACATTTCAACATAAAGGTTGTAGCTTTTAGCTCACAAGATCAAGATAATGACTTCATAAACTTGCATGACATGATAGCATGTATCATACTCAATGATCAAACCCAAACTTGCAACATGAACATTTAACTTCATAGTTAATATCTAAGAGTAGGGAAAGGGCTTACATTGCTATGAAGGCACAAAAGATATGACAAAGCCCTTATGCAATCAAATAGACCCAAAATGCAAGCTCTAACATAAAAACCCTTGAGCCAAAATGATCAAAACCCTTGCTTTATGATGCAAAGATAGAAACTTGACTTGAATGCAAGCTAATGACACTCATACAAGCTTGAAAACACTTGTATGCATGGAAAATCTCTCATAGAAACCATTTAGAAATTTTATGAAGAGAGTGGAGGCCATGAGAGGTAAAATTTTGCCATAGTTTAGTTGCATGAATGAATAATGAGGATTTAGGATAGGTTAGGGTCTTATTTATAGATTAGGCAAGTGTTCTAGGCCATAGGATTAAACCTAGATTCAATCCAAGCCATCAAAGCATGTCTTGGGGAAGAAGTAAAGTCTAAAAAATGGAGTGGTGTCTTAACCAGGCCTAAAAATGGAGTGGTGTCTTAATTGGGATGAATTTCAAATCTGTTTTCGGATTTGAATTTCCGTGAAACTTTGCGAGGCCATATCTCAGTCATACGAACTCCGATTTTACGAAATTTCGGACTCTATTTCGCCTATTTTTCCGAGACGAACGCAATGGCGCAACCCGTTTATCCTGATTCAGGTTTTATAATTAAATTTTGCCTTGATTTCTTGTTTTAACGTGTTATCGAAATACGGGTTGTTACATTCTTCCCTCCTTTTAGGATTTCGTCCCCGAAATCTCCAAGTTAGGAAGAACATATCCTACCATCCATCATCCATCTACTCAAAACATCATCCACAAGCAACCATTGTCCTTAGATGATTTCTAATGCTGTATGAATATATGCAAAACGTGTGTGTACATGTTCCTTAGCTAATGCTAATGGTCAGGCCTGAATAATCTTTCTAATGCAAAATATGTATAGTGCCATGAATCCAACATGTATGCAAATAGTCCTAGTCATATAGATACTATATGCGTGCAAAATAATTCATTCATATGCAACAATCACATGATAACACATTCAATTTCATCCATAAACAAGTATAAATACTCGTGCATATGCAATATGAAATGTGACCGAGTCGAGCTAGTATCTAATGTGTATTCGCGCATCCACGAGCAACCACTTGCAACCATATCAATCATAACATGTTTCAAATACATGTTTACATCCATAGGGTTCTACCTAGGATTCCCTGAAACAGGGTCGAGAAGATAAACAAGACAAACTCCTTACGGGGTTTGTAACAGAAAATAGGACCAAGAAGATGTCCATAAAAGATAGCCTACAAGTAAGCTCTACAGAAAACAGGGATCAAGGATATACTCCCAAAAAGAGATATTATGCGCGTATCTAGTCTTTGACCATCAAAGTCGTATTTCCTCGAGCTTAATTCCATTGTGCCTTGACCGTCTTTTAACTTCGCGATTTCGTAGCTTCTTATTTCCTGTTTCCATAACATGAGCTGGAACTCATTTCTTCGTCGCCTCTCGTTCCACTTGCACTTATCCTTTTCCTAGAATACTTGACGCAAACATGACTGCGTACTCATGATCTCATGCAAGCTTTCCAAAATTCACTAGTGAATCTTGGATCTCGTTTATATACTATAAGGTATTCCATGTAGAAGAACTTTCTCTTGAAAGTAAACAGATGTTAACCAGGTTATCAAGCGCACTTACTAGGGTGATCTCTATAACCCATGCATAAATGAAGTAAACCATTCGTCTTATCGGCGCACACCACTCGATCGGGCTTCAAATTTCCAATAAAGGCATCAAGGGATTCTAAGTAACTAGTCATGACAGAACCTCAAAAAGGTTACACGATACTTCGAGGGCATTACCAAGGCTAGTCAAAAGGTCTAACTACCCTCCTATCAAAACCGAGAGTGGCACCCCCTACTGGATAACCACTTCATCCCTAGAATCCATCCATAGCTTATAAACATAAGCATTATTTCCAAATTCAACACTTGGCATAAACATTCTCAAATCCAAACAGGTCATGTATAAATGGACTGATTCTCCAATAGGACTTTGAGACAAAAATGGGATCCTCTATTACGCTAGTACTTAAGGTGCAGAGACTCAACTACCGAAGCGGACTTAAATGATGCGGGGATCAAAACAAAGTCTTGGCGGGATGATAGAAAAGAATAACCAGATCTTCAACAAGGATGTTATCCCCCTAGTCAGGTACTCTAGTGAGGGTATACAATTATCTTCACGATGATCTTGTCCTTGTCCCACAATACTTAACTATCCGTCCCGTTTCACCATACCAAAGATACTTTTTCGTTATGGGTTGAGCCATACCAACAAGTTGCTCATCCTTAAGCTCGTATCCTTTATCCTCTTTCTCACTATCCTTTCTTATAACGCGGCCACTGGTCTCTCGAGAACCACCTCCATCGTATGGAAAGCACTTTCGTAGATAGAAAAGACTAGTCGCAGTTAAAACCACTGTGACTACAGATGGAGGAAAGAAAGGAGAAGAGATTCAATTAAGGAAACAAGGATAGTGCTAATGGCCTTTGGGGAATAGCCTTTTTCTTTTAAAAGAAAATTTTCTTAAAAAATGCTTCTTTGTAAACGGTTTTCAAATAGTTTTCAGAAGGTCTTTAAAAACTTTTGCCCAGTCTGGTAACCTTCTGCTCTGATACCAAATGTAACACCCCGCCTCCGCTAGGGTCACTCGCAAAAGGAATGCACTAGCTTTAGAGGGGCATTATTGGTAAACATGCACAGAAATATCACAAGACAGAACATATAAAATAGCGGAAGTAAAATCAAACTTTCATAACATGAATAAATAAGGTCTAAAGCCTTTTACATCAGAGTACATCAAAACCTGTCTTGCAATAGTAAAGAAACATAAAGACATTTTCATAAATTATTCCCCAAGTAAAAACAGTAAAGTAGCCATTAGCCAAGAAAAGTCCAAGCCATCCATGATGACCTTCAAGCAGAAGAAGTCCGAACTAAACAACAGTATTTCCTCCCTGTAACCTAGGGGGGGGGAAACGGAAGAAAAGAGGCAAAACAAAATGGGTCAGTCAAAAAGACTGAGTAAGCCCTATCTACTATTAGCATAAAAACTAGTAAAGTTAACTGACATGAGAAACTGAGATAAACATAAGCATGATAACAAGATAGATAAGCTAAATCAAAATAACAGGATGAACTACTGAACTCAGATAAACTAAGGTGTCATGATAAATTACGATGTCAAGATAAAACAAGGTATCACATCGTCAGGTTTCTATCAAGTATAATATCCCCAAGATATCTGTCACGTATAACGCCCCGTGATATCTATCCTGTATTTTAGCTCTGCACCTACCGTACTAGTATCCCCACCGTGTCATGTGTTAACCAAGAATGACCCTCACTCAAAAGTCGTGTAATGGTCCATGTCAACCTAATATATCGCATATATAGGTTACTCAACTTGTATGTTTTATTCCATGTAAATGTTCAGTCCCTTGCCGTAGACCATACGGGCTTTCCCATGAGATTCTATATTACTTTAACATAGTTCCATGATCCTTAAGATCGGTTTGGACTATTACCCTAAACGTAGCCAGGGTCTTCCAACATGAATTATCGTTTGTACAACTAGGACTTATGCTACCTAGGGCTACTAGGGATTATGCTTACCTATTGCACGTTTTCGTATCTCGGTTTGGGTTCAACCACCTAGGGCCACTAGGGATTACGCTAACCGCCAACCGCGCCCTTTTTCCCACGCATATATCGTGAATCGTTTTTCCATGACTGTATGCACATGTATCACATCGTGCCATCCGAGTCCTGTCACAGGGCAGACCAGGAAATACAGGACTCGGTCGGGAGCTTTCAATTTATCTGCCGATGCAGATGCTAAGGTCTGTTTTTTCCTATACGTGGCTATGGTCCCACGAGACCACTCCCTCAACTAGTGAAAGAAAAGACAGGATAAATCCTGTATGAGAACACAACACTGGCCAACCCACATCCAAGCCTTACCGCAACCATAATTAGATAGCAATTATGGTCTATTGGGTGTTCTCTGCCTTTCCGTACGTACACGCTTGACCAAAGATGGTAGGTAGCCTGACGAAATGCTATCCAGGGTACGACCGTGTATCGTCGACTATCCCCTATCCATCCCCGTCTTTAGGTCGCTCGTATAGCAACCAAGGCATACTCTTGGTTCTTCTAACGCAGACCTTAACCTCTCATGAGCCTAGTATAATTACCTGGCAGCTCATAGAGGGATACCAAGAATACCCTCACGTTCCCCGAAGCCGCTACTTCGTTACCCAGTTCGCTGGAGCCTTTATCCAAATCAGATACTTGCTCCTACTCGTATACTTAAACGATGACCTACCGTATTAGGTTACTCATCTATCTATGAACTGGTCTAAACTTCCTTGACTAAGAATCATTTCTTAGTTATTCTTCAACTAAGGTTTACCACTTAGCATTGTTCCCGTTATCCTTGTTAACTACGGTTATCCACCTAATCCTCAGAACTAGGGTTTACATAATGGATTAAGTGTCACTTAAGTTCATGACTTAACCCGTCTACAAATCCTGTCAAAATTGGCTAAGTATCCAAGTTCAAGGCTTAACCCTACAAACCATGCTCAAGTTGGTTAAGTATATTAAGCAATTCACGACTTAACCTCGTCCAATTATCATTCTAGATTGGTTAAGTATATATTAACTTGACCCTATCAATTTACTTAGTCAAATCGGTCAAGTGTATTCAAGCGATTTGTGGCTTAGCTTTATCATGTTTTCACGTTATATTGGTTAAGTATTGGTTAACTTAACCACAATAAATTAACGAGTTAGATTGGATAAGTATAGGTCACTTAACCACATCAATTCATCACGTTTAGATTAGTTAAGTGTTTAACTTAACCCCATTAAACTACCAAGTGGGATTAATTAAGTCTAGGCTAACTTAACCCCATCCGATTTCCATGTTTAGACTAGTTGAGTCTAATCTTAACCCCATTCGTTAACCGTATTTTTCGGTTAAGCGTCATTAAGAAAACTTACTTAACCTTACCAAGTTATCGCGTTGGATTGATTAAGTGTTGGTTAACTTAACCCCATCCACTAGTCATATAAAAATGGTTAAGTGTCATTAGGCAAATCAAGTTACTTAACCTACCCAACCTTGTCATGTTTTGTTAAGTATCATTAGCCTAATCAAATTACTTAACCCATTTGTCCATGTCATATTTGGTTAAGAGTCATTAATCAAATTAACTTAACCCTATCATGTGGCATTAATTACTTAATGCACCTTCACCTCTCACATTAGACTTTGTTGTGGTTACTAGTTAAGCCGGTCGGTTCCGGGTAGCTTTACACCACAACTTGGTCTAACCTCGGGTTCAAGCACAACATGACCAACTTCTCACATTGGGTCCTATTGTTTGCAACTACTAGTTAGGCCGGTCGGTTCCGGGTAGTTTTACGTTGCAAACTCAACCCAACCTCGAGTTGGCCACACTTATATTATCTAAGTGTCATGTCCATCATGTTTCCCAAAACATGTTACAAGTTTTCAAGCATTTGGGTAGACCTAACTTAATAGGTAAATTCCCAAAGGGTAGACCTAACTTAATAGTAAATTCCCAAGCTTATGTTTTTATGCATACTTACATGTCAACTTCCATGTTATATTTCAAGTCATGTTTTCAAGTTGTATTTTCATGTCATTAGAAATTACCCATAACATAACCCAACGCTTTTAAACTCGCATATATGTTCGCGACAACGTAATGGATTAAAAGAAGAGACTTGGCAAAGGCATGACAAAAATGGATATTAAGCCACAAGTTAATCATGGTGGCAAATGAGGCACAAATGTGTTCATTAACTTGCATGTTACATTCTTAAGCCTCAAAACATGCATAAACCCAAACTTGGCACATAAGCGAATCATGGTGACAAAAGATATGGAATGATGACTAGTAACTCGCATATATCATCATATAAGGGTTATGACTTCATATGCAAGTTGACATAAAGGTTATGAGGGTTCTCATGTTGCCTAATGCAACATTTCAACATAAAGGTTGTAGCTTTTAGCTCACAAGATCAAGATAATGACTTCATAAACTTGCATGACATGATAGCATGTATCATACTCAATGATCAAACCCAAACTTGCAACATGAACATTTAACTTCATAGTTAATATCTAAGAGTAGGGAAAGGGCTTACATTGCTATGAAGGCACAAAAGATATGACAAAGCCCTTATGCAATCAAATAGACCCCAAATGCAAGCTCTAACATAAAAACCCTTGAGCCAAAATGATCAAAACCCTTGCTTTATGATGCAAAGATAGAAACTTGACTTGAATGCAAGCTAATGACACTCATACAAGCTTGAAAACACTTGTATGCATGAAAATCTCTCATATAAACCATTTAGAAATTTTATGAAGAGAGTGGAGGCCATGAGAGGTAAAATTTTGCCATAGTTTAGTTGCATGAATGAATAATGAGGATTTAGGATAGGTTAGGGTCTTATTTATAGATTAGGCAAGTGTTTTAGGCCATAGGATTAAACCTAGATTCAATCCAAGCCATCAAAGCATGTCTTGGGGAAGAAGTCAAGTCTAAAAAATGGAGTGGTGTCTTAACCAGGCCTAAAAATGGAGTGGTGTCTTAATTGGGCTGAATTTCAAATCTGTTTTCGGATTTGAATTTTCGTGAAACTTTGCGAGGCCATATCTCAGTCATACGAACTCCGATTTTACAAAATTTCGGACTCTATTTCGCCTATTTTTCCGAGACGAACGCAATGGCGCAACCCGTTTATCCTGATTCAGGTTTTATAATTAAATTCTGCCTTGATTTCTTGTTTTAACGTGTTATCGAAATACGGGTTGTTACAGGAGTGTAAGGAGATGTGGGCCCTACCAGCTACACTAGTTGTGGATGGTAGAGGGGTGATGGGAGCACCACCGATGCCACAAAGGGCGGTTGTAGGAAACACAGGAAGGAGCGAGAATGATGATTTGAAGGAGATAGAGGAGTTGATTAGTAAAAAGACTTTCAGGGAAAAACAAAAGTCAAAGACAGGGGAAGAGCTTTTTGATTTGATCAAAGGGCGGTTCTCAAGTCAAGGAGTACTAAAAGAATTTGACCATTGAAGACTGCCAGCGAAATTCTGGTTCATACATTCCATGTGAGAAGGTTCACTTTCATCGCATAATATTTGGGGATACCGATATAAACTTAGGTGACCGCCCTTTTTTGGATACATTTCGCCATACAAGGACTTGTAAATATGTTCACTACGAGCTTGATCAAAGCGCAGACATAGTTCCACCCCCAGGACCACTGAAGCTGCGAGCAGAATACTGTTGAGAAGTGGGATTAGGCCAGGCACAATGGATACATCGAAGTCCAACCTCTTTCACCTCCAAGAGCAACAAATACAACTGCTGACGTAGATTCAACTTTAGCACAAGTTAAGGGTTCATCATCGGCTGCTCAGTATGCGGAACCATCCACTGCGCAAAATAATGCAGCCAGTTAAGTTACCTTTTGTTCACTGAGGGATGAATGCTACAGTTGTGTTCTTAGAAAATGGACCATTCTGGAAGTGTCTTCTACTCTTCATGTTGTATATGTTACATACTTGGATTGATATCACTCTTCCAGGTATTTTTGCCTGTTATGGTTATGGTTACACTGTAATAGGAGATTTGTTGAAGGTAGTTGATTACTCTTTTTGCTTAAAAAAATAAAAAATGAAAATATAGTTCACCAGTTTTAATGGCTGCAAAATCGAGAAATTATGTACGGTTTTCGAAGTTCGAACCGTTGATTGTTATTAGCGTATTAGTATTGTTAGTATTTCATTGGTGCATTCTAATTGTAGATCGATATTACTGCTAATTTATCTTTTTATCCCCATCTGGTACTATCTACTATGTATTACTTCGTTTGGAAATATCTAAACCCAGTTGTATTCTTTTAAATTTGATCAAATTTATTGCTTATAAATATTTGTTTTGGTAGGTATTGGTCTGATCTTCTTGCTTTGGTAGGGATGAAACGGGTTTGTTTCTTGAAAAATTGTTGTTGCGCGGTGAGTGTACTGTGCAGTACAAGAAATTTTGTGCTGTGTTAATGCTCGTGGAGCTGGTAAGTGCTCATGCAGTACAATTAAGCCAATTCCTCAATGTTTGTGCTCTTGTATTCTTTATAGGCCATGTTATGTATTTTTATGCAGTTATAATCAATGATAATATGTGTACTTATTTATCTTTCAGTTAGGCAAGAGGAGCATTGGATCCAGGAAGTACTGCTTCCCATGACATGTTACATCTGTGAGGTAGTCGTTCTCAGCTGTTATATGGTATAAGGTGGTGTTTGGATGGTTTTCCTTGTGGTGATGGTGTTGTTCTGAGCTGTTATATGGCCGCTTGGTTTCAAACTTATAAGGTAACTCCTCTACCTGTCACCGTTTTCTCCTTTTCTTCACCTGTCGCTCACATATACAAGTGAATCTTAACACTCTTTATGCATCTCCTTGTCTTTACAGGCATACATTCCTAAGTTTGTTTTGGTCTAAATCAAGCATGCTTGATGATCTTGGTAGCTGTCGAGTTGAGCAAGGTCTGGATGGTGTTTTTGTGGGGTTAGTTTTTCTGTTCATGTGTTCAAGTGATTCTCAGACCGATAATGGTTGAGGCATTATGTTATTACGACTTGTTTTTCCTGGCATTTGATAGATTCTTAGGCTTTTTATATATATTTTGTTTTTATTTTGTATTTGTCGTCGTCGTCTTCGTAGATTTGGTTGAGTATGTTAAGATTTATTTTGGTGTAATTATAACGTTGTGGTTTTAGTACTGTTATGAATGTTATGTGTTTGTGTATGGGATAATGTTAGCACCAGCTGAATAGTTTAGTTTTTTATAATTCAGCTTGGTGTACGAATTAAGGAAGAATTATGGACATTCTTTTTTGAAAGTGAATATGGTTGTCCTTTTTTAAATGTTAATATGGATGTTGTTGTTTTTTTAATGTGATTATAGATGTTTTTTCTTGTAAATTTATCTATGTTTTTTTTATATGTTATTTCAGTGTTCATAGTTTACTTCAATTTAATTTTCGTCGCTAATCCAATGGCAGTTAGTAAGGGTTTACCAATGCTTTTTATAAATAATAATTTATTATAAATTACTTATCTGTCGGTAAATAGTCTGTAAATAAATTAAAATTAAATTAATAAATAAAATTATATTTTTAATATAAAAATAGTAAAATGACGGAAAATTGTCGGAAAACTCATGCTATAATTCATCGCTAAAATCTGACACAATTACCGTCATGGTTTTTACCGACCACCATGTTATGCAGGAAATCCGTCGCTAATGCCAATTTAGCGTCGGATTGGAAGTGGATATTGCCGTCGCTATATGTTGTTTTTCTTGTAGTGTAGGTTAGGTTTTGTTTTAACTTATGTAATAGCTCCGTAGAAGCAATAAACTTTCTTTCTCGAATATGGATTATGTTTGATCAATTCGAACATCTTGTTAGGATTTGGCAGGGTCCTCAATCTAAGCTGAGCATGGCTAATGCTCGCTAACCCGGGTATGGTCGGCGCTAGCCACCATCTCTAAACCGAGCATGGTCAACGCCGCCATCATACCTACACAACTTTCTAAAGCCGGGCATGTTTAATACTCTCCAAAACTTCTAAGCCGAGTACGGTTAATGCTCTCCCCCCATTAAACCGAGTATAGTTGATACTCGCCAACCTTACAAAACTGAGCACGGCTTATGCTCGTCCTTCAGGTATGGTTAATGTCAACACTAGTACTCCAACTGTTAGGATATGACAAACTTCTCTCTCCCGGTATGAGTATGGTTTATGCTCAAACCCTTTAATCATTCTACGGACATGGTTAATGTTCGACTTTAAAAAACCTTGGTACAAAAGACTATACCGTCTTACCAAGCAAAACCGAGTATGGTTTGTACTCGTCTTCCGGGTATGGCTTATGCCCCCACTTTATAAAACCGAGCATGGTTTATGCTCGTACTCTAGTTCTATGCAGGTATCATATTAATTGGTGGGGTCCCGGTTCTTGTGCCTCTACCAAGATCGACTCAAAATGGTTGGCTTGTTTTCGAGCATTCGCAAGCTTTTGCAATCCTCAGCAGTCATCAGTTTTCTGGCCTTAATATGGTTCGGCATAATCATAGCTTACTTAATTTCTATTGCTTAAAGATCCAAAATACATCTCATTTTTCCAAGAAGATATGTTTTGAGAGGGGGGGGGGGGGGGTGGGTGAAGTGTTAACTGAGTTTTTGGCAAAAGCCGTCATAAATCAAGAACAAGGCCATCTCTCTACTGGATATCAACTCGATGCTTACAGAATTTACTCTCATTTTGGATTGATCGATCATAGGTCGACCCTAGATGGCTTCCCTGCAAATAAAGATAGCATCCTCCAAAAGAAAGAATAAAACCAATCGGTCGAGTCATCAACAGATCGACCGACCTATTCCAAAAAGATCGGATCGGGTTGGAATACCGGAGCAGAAGTGTCTAGGTAAAATTATCTCCTACAGTATCGGATCAGCATAACTATAAAGCAAGCAATACGCTATCAAACGAAGTGCTATCCCCAAGGCGGGAGCAGTGGATAAGCATTGACCAACACTTTATGTTATACGCCAAGTATTTAATTCCATGTATGCCGCATATTTCGAGGAAGAACTATTCATGAGCAGTACCGAGTCCCGCTGCCTACAACTATTCCACATGATCAAGCTCCACGTGTTAAAGCCCAAAAAGGTGTATGCCACACCGCATATAAGTTTGGCCCACTAGCTCGCCTATAAATACAACTACCTCCGAAAATGGAAAGACATCTTCTGTCGGCCACTAAAAGCTTAACACTCGACATCCTAAAAGAGCATGTCGTACATTCTAAGTACACAAGGATTTTGTGTAAAGATCTCCTCTTTCTCTACTTTTCTCCATTGAAAAATCACTGTAACCTGTTATCGACAGTATAAACAAAGATTATAAATGGACGTAGGTTTGGATCAAGCCGAACCACTATAAAAATATTATGTCTCCTGTGTTTATTACATTTTCTCGCATTTCTGTGATTACTTTAGTGTGGTTAACACACGTTGGGGGTTGATTGTCATTAGACCAACTTTTGACATCAAAAGTTTAGTTTAGGCATTTGCAAAAATTTCATTGAACAGTTTTTGCAACTTGTTATGGGTACACCCATTATGTTAAAATTAAGTTAGAAACTGAATACAATAAAACAGTAAGCTTACTTTATTCAACACTGAAATAAGGCTACTATATAGCCATTACAAAAAAAAAAAAAAAATCAAAGTGCACACATGATTACGATATCATGACTAACATAAAGGAAAAATTGTTTAAAAACAAATCTACAACCAACAAACTGGAGCTTTTTACATAACAAACGCAAAACTAAATAAAATGCTTGCGTGTTAGACTATGTCCAACAACTAAAGTTGCTAACAAATCCTCCGCTAAACTGAATTGCAAGCATTGTAGTCAGTTTACTCTTGACTATCGCACATTTCAAGTTGTAAATTGAAAACCAAGTTGAAAACGATGAAAGATGGTATGAAAATAATGGTCAAATATACTCATGAAACAAAGATAGCTGGATGACTATCATATTGCCACTAACTATAATGTCTCCAGCATTCAACTCCCCAAACCTAAAAACCTCACTGTCACACCACATCTGGACACTCCCTTTCATCTTACTGCTCCTTAACCCAACACCACTACCTTATCACTTACAAATAACATGAATCATTACCACATAACAAACCACAATAAAGTTCAACTACGTCGCTACTGATCTTTCCTCCCACTACCATGAATTTGTTCACCATCAAACCGAACTTTGGTACATCACAATTATCACCTCGGCAAAGTCCCCCTCCTCTATTTCCTTTTCATCACATTTCTATAAAAACTCAAGCAACCATCAACTACAATTTCCATCACTCCTCTGTCGTCGACCAGAAACAAACACTAACTTCTTATCTCGACCTCAATTTTGTGCCTGAACAACAAACAACAGTTTTTTTTATCATCAAACATGGTATATTTCTTAATAAGCAGTTATTCAGTCGCATAGATAATAAATGATACCAGGGAAGAAGGAAAGGTCGTACCAGATAAAATGCAGTTCGCACCTCAAGTTAAAAAAAAAAAAAAAAAAAAAAAAAAAAACGTTGTTTCCTATAATAAAATCATAGATCAATATGTGTTATTCAACAGTTTGGGTTCATAAGCGATGCAATCTAGTATGACATATAAGTTCATGTAATATTTCCTAATTAACAATTTGGATGTACGTGTATTAGTGAAATTAGCTTAAAGAGTTCTATTCAACATATGAGCATCATAATTACACATTTTCACATAAGAAAGTGCTAATGTTTGAAGCACACAAAGTCCATACGAATGTGCTGAAAAATTGACATGAACAGTGTGTGTCCATGCATAATGGTACAAGTTCAATGAAGGCGTTGTAGAGTCTTATAAAGTTAGAGACGCTTTAGTTGCTGCACATTGATCTATATTTGTATTTTAATTTTTTAGATTTTCCATTTTGACTGAATATTTATTCACCTTTTTATTTGAGTTGAGTAGTATTTTCTTAATCAAAGTCTAATTAATTGTTATTTAATTAAAAAATTTGATTATTAACTGTTACTACCAGATTTTGACACCAAAACCAGATAGGGGTAAAGGGGTATCTGACCACAACTAGCACCAAAAGAATATCTCGAAAGCACATGATTGACACTAAGACACCAAAATTTCCGATATCGAGAGCAGGAGAAGAAAGATCTGGTCACATACTATTGGTACCAACAAAGGAGGCAGAGGCTTTGTACCGATACAAGGAAGATAATGACAATGACGATACCGAAAGAAATCAACTTGATCTCACTTCGGAAAGCATACAGTCCGATACCGAAACCCAGGGTCGTAAAAGAGGAAGCAGCTTCGAAGTCATCAGAAGGAATCCCGAAACCACGCTATCACAAAGCCGAAACTGGAACCAAAGATTATTGAAGTAAGCCAAAGCACATGAGATAAAAGGGTCATCCATACTAACACGCTTAGTGTCTATACCGATACCAAGGATAAAGTTACATTCAGAAGATAATAAAGTGAGTTAGAACCGGTGATTCACTATCGGAATAGAGACTCATCATCGAAACCGAAAGCAACTACAAGAGTTGTGCATACCAATGTGCTTAGTACTAATACATTACATGGAGGCAGCACCAACTTCATAAGGAAAATGGAGTCGATAACCACACTTAGGATGGAAAGAGGGCCGAAATCAAGAAACCGACATTGAAGACCATTGATGCGGGTCGACATCGACTTCAGATAACATTGTCGAAGCTGAAAGCGCTATAAACCGGCTTTCGTTGACCACAACCAAAAAGGGCCCCAATTTGTTTACAAATAAGACCCCAAGGGTCTCATTTCGAGGGACTTTTCCTCATTACACAATCTTATATTCAATTATTAGAGAGAAAACCGTAATTTATAAATTAATTTGGGGATTTCACTTGTAATCACTTGTGTACTCATGCAAATGGTCTATAAGAGAGAATCAACACTTGTCATTAATTTTATGGATTTCCTTATCACTTATGTCACTTATTTTCTTATTGCTTCCATACGGCAAAGCTTCATACCTAAGCCTGATTACCGAAATGACCTTCCACAAGCCATTTAGCTTCCTAACTTGCATTGCGCTTAGGAACCCTTATCGTAAGGTAACTGTTAATTCTTGAGACTTGTAAGCGTGATACTCACCTCTTGAAGGAATAGTAACTAATCTTCGGGCTTAAGACCTTGATATATTGGAAACGATGAACTAACTCAAGCTTGATGGGGTGTTTATAATTTAAGGGTTAGGTAGGATTTGGGGACCACACAGCGGAATTTTGTATCCCTGGGAAGCCCCTTTCCGAGTTTCGATCCCCCCGGGGTAGTGCACAGAAAATCGTATCCCTCCTAATCGATACGAATTTTGTATCCCAAGGGATACGAAATATATATCCCTTGGGATACGAAATAGCGTATCCCTAGAGGAATACGCTTATTTCGTATCCCTAGAGGGATACGCTTATTTCGTATCCCTTAGGGGATACGAGTTTCCCATATCCCCTAAGGGATATTGTTACTTCGTATACCTAAATAATACAGGTTTCTCGTATTCCCTAAGGCATACAAACTCGTATCCTAGGGATACACAAGTGGTATTGTGCGTAAAGGGATTCGAAACGACGTGGGATCCGAGATGTACTGGCGAAGAGGGAGTCGAAGTATCTTGATGGCGTAGGACTTGAAGCTTCCTAATCATTAGGGATCTAAAATGCTTTAGTACGAAGTAGAGGGACACAGAGTTTATTGAAGAAGAGGGAGTTGGTGCTCACGGGTACGAAATGGAGGGAGCCGAACCAGAGGGATTCGAAACTCTTGGCATGTGAGGGATACGAGCTTTGTTTGGTGAGGGGTTAGAAATTGTGGTAGAGGCGTCGTTTTGAGGAGTAGTTAAGCTCATGCTTGCACGACTTCTCTTGGTCATGAATCTCGGGTGTTTTGGCAACACTTTGGGCTTTAACGTCACGCGATGTGTTGAGTCGAACGTGCCTGGTGTGCTTTTGGGAACCGGACCAAAAGGTTGGTTAACAATAATGCATATTTAATGTGCAATGAGAATACTTGTGTGCAATAATCTATCACTAATTAAAATTGAAAATAAACATGGTTGAACCAGTAACTTTTAACTGTTAATTTTTAACTCTGTTAAACAATATGTTTGATTTAGTTGATCTGAAGCACAAGCTTAATTTCATCTAGAGGGGAATTTTTCTTCACTTAATATTCATCAATTTTACCAAAAATATTTTTAGTTTATAAGCAAAGATATTACTGGTAAATAGAAGTCATATTTGACTAACATAATAGATAATTAGAATGGATTCCATTCACATACCTGCATACTTGCTCAGTGTAATATGTGTTAGCCTTTGTTCCAAGTTTCATATACTTCATCCGTATAAATGTAATGTCCTTCCAAAACTAACATCATAACTATTTGCTATCATAAATTGAGTTTGCTTTCATGGAGCATATACATCCCAGAACAAATTAATAACCTGAAAAATAGCCATAGCAAGTTAATAACCTCTCTTTTCATGCGTATTTTCTACAAACCAAGTTTTTATAGATAATAATGTAGTTAATTTCTCCTAAGAAAATTTCATATCCTAAAGCAAGATAAGTGTAACTAGAAGAAAAACTATAAAAAAAGTAAAAATCTTTAGTTATGGAGAAGAAAGCGGTGAGGAGATTATAGGCAGACGCATAAAATATATTATTTATGAGACAAGCTACTTTATGCCGCGGTAACCACAAATTGACCCCTTAGAACTTCATTAAGTTTCCCAACAAGCTATTTTATGCGACAATAACTACATATTATCCATTTTTGGTACAAAACATAAGTTATGTCACATATTAGTACAAATATAGGGAATCAATTAGTTAATCTCCAATGCTCCACCAAGAAAATTGAAAATTGAAAAAAAAAACTAAAATTGTCGAAGTTGTCATCTAAGGGTGAACTTCAGCAAATAAGAGGAGTCGCGATCCAACAAAGTTGAGGAGACATGTTATGAGAATTAAAGAAATCACGTAGTAAAAGGAGTTATCGGAGGAATAGGAAGTGAAAGAGGAAGAGGGTATTCAGCAAGTTTCGTGATTTTGGAATTTGGAAAGTGATGGGTTAAAGGGGTTATCATAGGAATAGGAAAAGGAGCGGGAGAAGACTAAAGTTGCATAGCAAACTTTTTTCACTTTCAATAGCGTGACCGCTAGCTATTATTTAACGTATATGGTTGCCAACTAGCTAGCTATAGCGTCCCTAATTTTCGTGCTATCCATACTTGCTATTAATACTACTTTTTCTTGTAGTGAAAGTATATGTAAGAAAATTTTGGGTTAAATTTTGTTTCACTAATATTGCATATAACTAATTTCTTTTCTTCTTCATGCGAGAATAGAACAAAATATCTAACATTTGTGCAATAGTTTTTTTTATCACTTTATAGGTCCATACAAAACTAAAAGGTAAAAAAAGTCTTATATCGGTTTTCCCTGCATTTTTGATATGTGCTGAATTGAATGAATCTATCTTTTAATTTGTTAGTAAGAATGCATTTTTCGCTCTTTAATCTCTTTTGTTTCATATGTTAAATATCCTTTTCTCAGGCTTAACTACTTTATAGATTTGTAACTTTTTTACATTGCACATGGAATTATTTGGAGAACATTTACACTTGGGTAAGAATCCTTTGTTGGTTTCAATTCGATGTAATCATTATACAATTTGGACAAATCAAAACCTATTAATTTAGAACTATGCGAAAATTGTGTAAATCGATCGATATACCTATTTAATCTTCCACGAATTGATGAATCTGAATTAGATCTCGTCCGCTTCGAATTTCAGGACATTGATTCATGAAAGGTTGGAATCGCAAGCACGTCATACGCTGCGCCTTTAGACAAGTCCACTGGAACGTTTATCTTCATTAATCAAATTGAATGAGAAATGGGAAAGCATTACTAGCCGCCGCCATGATTTTTTTAGGAATTTTGGAATTGGAGTTATTCAGGTTTTTCATTATCTTAATCAAACTGATCGGATTAATCTCTCTTTTATATTGGGTTAGTCGTTTACTTTTAAAAGGGAGACAAGTATAAATATCTCTTTTAAAATTAAACGTTAACCATAAATATACATGAACCAACCTGAATATTAATTCCAATTTAAATAAAATATCAACGTTTTGATAATTTATTTGTCCTAAAATAATTCTCCATTGTAACGTTCTATTGTATGAATCTATAGGTTATTATAACCTTGGAAACGATTTTATATTGCACATAAAATCATAAACAGTGATTGGGATCTAGTAATACGTTGCTGCTACCCAAGATATAATAAGATCAACATTTTAATACAACCTTTCTATCATCTGTGTATCAATGTAATATAATCCTTTTAACCAATATATTCACGATTAAACTCGAGGCATGGAAAGTATCACCTTCTTTATGATTTAATCCGTTTATCTAGATCGATGAGTAGACTATTTAAAACAAATCAATATTTGAGCACGACCATGTATTTCATAGTCTCACTCAATCAAGAGGCCCATGGATATCACTACAGATATATGTTGTAGGGTTAAATTACACCTTGATCATTCATAATTTTCATTCGATTCGAGATGTATCCAATAATCACCGTTATCGTCTACTATGTCACAAGTTACTTTAGATGATATCAAAACACAAATATCCTCGAATGAAATTATAATGATTTCAGGTCTGAGGACCACTACATCACTGTCACTATGAGAATAACTTATGATACTACTGATTATATTCCATGTTGTTTTCTCACGTTGGGTCAGTCCAATACGATATTCTCCAATACTATTTATGTCTTGACATTAACATCATGTATATTAATAATCAATGAGATGTGATCATCAATCAATCAACATACTAGTCTCAATGTTTTATTATTGTCCTATATAAACAATAAAACTGGCCTAGAACATTTAAGAATCATAATACTTAATATATTATATAATCTCAAGTTCAAGTCTTACTCGAACTATATAATTCCGTATTATTATTCTAAGGACTTCCATTATGTTAATATTTATATTATGCAGTAAATATAACGTAACAACATATACTTATTCCAAATAGAACAATAACGTCAATAACATTATTAATCACATCAAATGGACTACCTCTAGGGCATAAACTCTAACAATCTCCCACTTGCACTAGAGTCAATCACTCATGGATCATATACTCATGAAACTAGTGTGATTATTAAACTTCTGCTGCCATAGAGTTTAATTCAGTAGGCCCGCAACATTACAAATTTATTAAACTTCTGCTGCCATAGAGTTTAATTCAGTAGGCCCGCAATATTACAAATTTTGCAACTTCGCAGATATGTTCATTTCCTCTGTGAATAACTTCACATAAAATTATATTTTTGGATCAATAATGAGTTTAAGTTTTTAGGCTTGAGCAATAGCCATATTGTTATCTCAATGTAAATCATTGGATCAACATTGAATTATGTTCAATTGTGAACTTCTTAATCCAAACATTTTCTTCCTAAGAATCAGTGTCTATTTCTTGTTTTAAAACTAACATTATTTACAATAATTAATGTGTTATCAATATATAACATTAGAATTATTGTGTCACTCCTGCTCAATTTCATGTCTATACAAAATTCAATGGTATTTTGTGGTTTCCGAGACATTTTGAATTCTATTTCATTCACTGGTATCTTAGAGACTGGCTCTCCTTTAAAAGGATACCAATTTGAGCAATAAATATTTTAATCTCAGAGGATTCATAGAATTAATATCCTTTTTCTTCTTTTGGATATTCCACAAAATAATTATCTGATTTGAGCCCGATCTTATCAGAGGAAGGACGTTTGACGAACGTCTTTCATCACAAATCATCGTCTTAGACACACTAGGACATTTACTAGTCCATATCTTATATGTCGTCTTCAAAATTGTTTTAGTATGATTAAATGCAACTGTTTTATATTTAATTTGTTGGAATATCTATATGACTTATCATTGTTCTTACCATACCTTATAAGGTACAGTTTCTCCTTTCAGACACATCATTCCAGAATGGTGTTCTGTAACACCCCTAAGTCCCATATCGTGGAAGCCTGTGTGAAGTGGGTACTTATATAATAGAGCCCATCTCTTACTAACACCGAGGCCTTTTGAGGAACAAAACCCCACACCTATACGGTGGCTAAGTTAGGGACAATACCTTGCATGAATGGAGGTGATGGCTGTTACAGTGGTATTAGAGCCAATATGCAGCCGGAATTGTGGTTCTTGTGTGGACCACAACGCCTTGGTGAGGTGTTTATGAGCCAACGGGGACATTGGGCTCTATAGGAGGGGAGAATGTTACACCCCTACGTCCCATATCGTGGATGCCTGTGTGAAGTGGGTACTTATATAATAGAGCCCATCTCTTACTAACGTTGAGGCCTTTTGAGGAACAAAACCCCATACTTATACGGTGGCTAAGTTGGGGACAATATCTTGCGTGAACGGAGGTGCGGGTTGTTACATGTTCTAAGCAGAGTGAGTAGTGAAACAATTTCAAACTCATTTGGACAATCATTAAATTATTGGCTTAAATATGCTCTCGATCTGTTCGAAGAGAATTTATTTTTTATCAAAATTGGTTTTGAACTTCATTTTTGAATTCTTTGAATTTTCAAAGGATTGTTATCTGTGTTTCATACATACACATATTTATATCTACTGAAGTCATCAGTAAATATAAGTAATAAAGCATGCCTCTAGCTTGTGTATTCATTTCTCCATTTACATCATTATCTATGAGACCCAATACTTATCACCCATTCACTGTGTCAAGTGAAAGGTGATTTAGTTATTTTGCCTAATAAATAAGATTTGCATTCTTTATATGATTCAAAATCAAATGATTTCAAATTTCCATCATTATGGAGTTTTGATATACATTTCTTTTTTATATTTGCTAACTGACTATGTTAAAGGTTTTCCAGACTTAAATCATTAAATTTAAACCGCTCAATGTTTATGTTAAGTACATCATAGTTAAGGATTTATAAAGATCATTAACTACTTGTGAAATTCCATATAACATTTCATTTAAAATGAATAACAATTGTCCTTTTATTACAATTGAAATTCAAACTTGTCTAAACAAGATCTATTATAACATTTATTTTTAATGGAATTTCATAATAACAATTGTTGAATTCAAAAAATGACTTCAACACCAAAGGTGTCTTTACGACACTTCACCAATCAGTATGATTTTAGATTGTAGAGCCATAAGCATAACATAAAAGCAGAAAAAGTAGAGAACAAAGAATTTTTAGAGTAGTTCGGTCAATTCAGAACTATTTCCACTATGGAATCACTTCTCATTATCATACTTGAGTTTACAAAATACATCGCATTATACATTTCACTCATTTTATGATACTACTCTTTTTTCTCTCTCTTTGATCTAGATTTCACTTGAATATATCGAAGGAATGGTGTGATCTCTCCAAGTATGGTGGAGATTGATGAATATCTTCAACACTTGAACACTTGAGTGATTTTCCTTGATTCCATGATAGTTTTGTGTTAGATCTATGCTATAGAGAGGATTGATGGATATTCGAGAAGCTTGAGTTGAATTTGAGAAATTTCTAATGGAGTTTGGAGAAGATTCGATCCTTTTGTTGTTGGAGAGAGATGGATTGATCTTGAGAAGCCATTAACGGAGCTTGAAATGAAGCTTAGAGTGATGGAAAATGATTTGGTGGTCCTTCGGGGTAGAATTATTGGTCCATTTTCAAGTATGATGTAGTGGGGTATTTATAGGAGTATTTTAAGGGTAGTGGCACACTTGTAAATATATGTGTACATTTGGAATTTCTACCTTACAACTGTCATACATGTTTCACAATATGCGGCATGCGACAGGCTTTAATATTGTGGGAACGAGATGCGGTTTATGCGACATTCTAGAAATGAGCGACCTGGTTGAGTTATATAACATGCGGCTCAGCTTTCATCTTGTGTTGTCCATGCTGCTCTCTACAAAAATACCTGTGCTGGCAATTTATATCCTTGCGCGTACATTAATGCTTACCAAATTGCATGGCCACGTGCCCTTCAGCTGTTGACCCGCAGATTACATAATGAACCGACGGCATGCGACATGATTTGTTGTGAGTAAATATTAGATTGACATGGTTCCCTGCGGCATGGATGAATTGCATGCGACTTGAATACTATATGACAACTTGCTTCTTATCGTGAAAACAACATGCCTTCATGTTTAGTAAATGTGACATGCTCCCAAAGGAATTGCGGCATGACTCATTTATACTGAAACGACTTAAGTCCAACATCTTACTTTAATACACAAGATGTGGTTAGCACGTAGCCTCCACATGGCATGTCTTTCTTGTATAAGTTCTCAATGGTATGGCCTCCCCGTATAATATTTACATACGTTCAAATGTACACACTGTCCTCGTCAGCTTTACCTGAAGATTGGATACCCATGTGTCTCTTTATTTGTAAATAAACCATCCTACTAACCCATGCTTATGTTGCACATGTACAAATGATCTGGCAGACATATATACTATGAATGACTCAAAAGCTTGGATCACGACATGGCTAGAGCGGTCTACACGACCTGGATATCTTCAATATGATCAACAACGTGCTTCAAGGAGTCCAACGTCATAGTCTACCCCGCGGCATGAGATATATCGAATAACGACATGGTTTCTTTGCGCCATGAATCAAGCAACGACAAGACTGCCTTGCACCATGAATGGCTCGGTTGTAGGCACGGCATGACTAAGTACTACGATATGTGGCATGAATCATGTCGTTTCAATGACTTAGTTCGAGCATCTCGATTTGCTCGACATGGTTTAATGTGCTAATGACTTGGTTGAATGAACTGCTTATACCGCGACCATTATATAGTCCTTTGATGTTTACTTTATAAACCACGTTTTAACGGGATTAACATTTGCCCCTCGAAGCTTGTATTTTTGCTTGCGAGAAATGCGAGCTTCAAACTGAATTTCTTTAATATAATTTTGTGCCACCACATACTGTTGGACTGTCGACAGTTATTTTGCTGGATCTTTACACCAACTTGAATTCTTGGATTGAAATTGCTAACTTTGCGAAATTGCCTAAGTCCATATTTCTCGTATCTTTTTCGTTCGCTATGGCGAATCATGCTTTGATCCTTTGACCCGTTGATCCCGAATGATCCAAGCACAAAACTTGTTAGTTGAATTTATATGCATCATGCCACCTGCTCTGTAATCAAAATAAGCACTTACACAATTGTGGACTTATACTTTGTTATTGATCGTCCACATAAATAACATATTAGTTAATCATTAAAAATGAATTATAGTGAATTTTATGACTGGGATTGAATAATATGCCTATACAGGCCTATTTTGTTTTACTTTTTATAATTAGTCAAACATTGTCTGCATAAATACGATACTCTTATCTGAATTCACAACGACACTTGAGTTCTGTTAGTCGATACATATACCGAATACAGATTTCAAGCCTCACTTTTTAATGACTTATATAATCTTGTACGAAGGTTTACGTTTTAAAACATGTACCTGTTCAAATTGGAACTTCGTCTTGAGTTTCTGAGGCCAGAGCGACTGCAACCTTTAAAATGTAACCGAATCAACATTTGATTATTCCTCGTCTTCTTGACAATTTGTCAAAAAGATGTCATTCTGTGCTAACTCAGTATGTCTTTAATCAAGCATGCACTTATTTGGCATTTACGAATTTGCCAGGGAAATAAGAATTTGTTGATTGTCTATTTTTAGGCCTGTTGCAATTGCTTAGTTAGATTTAGAATTTTGAATTTGCTTTGACATTGTGGATCATCTTGGGATATATAGAGTTTTGAATCTCCGTTTCACGACGGTTTTCCCTAGTGCATAATTATTGCTCAATCTCCTTTTTATATCTCACATTGAAACTGTTGACAGATATTAGCTTCAACTCCTTGAGAAGCATTATTGCTCTACTAGATTCGAACTATGCCATATTAGCACAGTCACCTTTTTAAGCGTCTCTTATCCTTAGATTCGAAGCAAGATATCGGCGGATTTTTTGTGAGATATTTATGGTTGAAGCTTTGTAGACAAGGAAGCCTTTGCGTTAAGAGATTGTAATTGGGTTTCCCAGGTTGACCTTTATCGATGCAAATGAGTTTATCGATTACATCGAGCATATCGATTTTGCCGAGTTTTTTCAAATACCCCAATTTTGGAAGGAAATTTCAAGCCAAGTGTGTTGGCTATTTTGATGAGAGTAAATTGGTTTTTTTGGCTTGTTGCAATGTTGTGATAGATCCATGGCATTTTTTTAGGCATTATTCAACTCTTATATAGTTGTGTTGCCTGATACCATGGCTCGTCACAAGTCACAAAAGCTCATTGTGATCAGTCTGTCGGGTTTCTTTAATTGTAGTTGGCGTGCTAGAAGCTTTAACTTTGTCAGTCGGAGCTATTTGAGCTTGCCAATATGTATGAAGCTTCTGAGTTTTGTCAATGCAATAGGTATTTTGACTTTAATGGCTGGTTTAGTACTTCTACTTGGAGATGTTTTTTATATCTTTTGTGCCCCCGCTCGGGGAGGAGCTCTCATTCTTCACATCTGAGATAAACAAATGCTACGCAAATGATGGATTTCGTTTTTCACATCTAACATGATCAAACGTTATGCAAATGGATTTTCCGAGCCTCCTGCTATGGAGAGGTGGACCTTCTGTGTCGGCGCAAATGTGTGACATAAAGGATTTTGATTATCCCTTGCTATGAAGGGACTTTCCAAGCCTCTTGCTGTGGAGAGGTGGACCTTCTGTGTCGGCGCGAAGCTTTGACACGAAGGATTTTGATTTTCCCTTGCTATGGAGGGACTTTCCAAGCCTCTTGCTATGAAGAGGTAGACCTTCTATGTCAGCGCAAAGGTATTACATGAAGGACTTTGATTTTTCCTTGGTATGGAGGAACTTTCCAAGCCTCTTGTTGTGGGGAAGTGGACCTTCTATGTCGGTGCAAAGGTTTGACACGAAGGATTGTGATTTTCCCTTGCTATGGAGGGACTTTCCAAGAGAGGTGGACCTTCTGTGTCAGCGCAAATGTCTGGCATGAAGGATTTTTTGTTTGCACGCCATTCCACAGGATGAACATTAGTCGTCGTGTTGGATGCACTTAACTACGGTAAATGATCACAGCTAGACTGAAAGGCTCTCTTGACAGAACATTGCAGGATTTGCATCATTTCGCAGGGTGAACATTAGTCCTTGTATGTCGGATATACTCATCCATAGTAGGTGATCATATCCAAACTGAGGAGTTCTTTCAAACATCAGTCGTCGTGTCGGAAGCACCTAGTTATAGTAAGTAATCGCATCCAGACTGAGAGGTTATGACCTCTTAAAACTTGCAAAGGTTTGCGTTATTCCATGGAGCGAATGTCGACCTTATGTTGGATGCACTAGACTATGGTAAGTGATCGCAGCCGGGCGCGGGCTACCCCTTGTAACTTGCAAGGGTTTGCATCATTCCTTGGAGCGAACATCGGCCTCCTGCTGGATGTACTTGATTATGGCAAGTGACCGTAGCCGGGCGCGGGCTGTCCCTTGGAACTTGCAAGCTCTGGCATTGACTTCGCATCCGCTTGTTGAACTCTCCACCGTTTGACTCTTGGCAACTCCTCTCGCTCACACTGTAAGGTGGTGCTTTTTATTGTTGTATTTATACGTATTGATGTTTTTTGCACTTGACATTAGAGTTGGTGTTATTGGGATTGCCACTTTGCATCGGATTTTGAGGAAGCAAGTGTTCATCGGATAGCTCAGGCATATATGCTTTTAGTCACATAGCTAATGTTGTACACATCACTTGCAAATTATTACAGACTGTTTACAATGAGTTTCGAACACATCAGGCAGTAAAGCATGAAGTAAAGCAGGAAGTAGAGTAGTGGCGATGATAATCGCTTGTTCTGAGCCATTAAAATTGGAGTGCCAATCATTGGCCCTCAGTTGATCACCGGCCTAGTACCAACCCGTGCTAGAGTTTGATTACTTGGATCAACTTGATTGGTGGATGCATTCTCCCCCTGAAGAGCTAGAGAAGAGTTTGACGCTTGTGGATTCTTAACATACTGTTGCAGCCTGTTCTGTTGAATCAATTCCTCAATTAAGTTTTTGAGGTGCCTACATTCATTCATGTTATGACCATCCTGGTTATGAAACCTATAGAACTTTCCTGAGTTAGCTACCTTGTCGCCTATCCTCTGTTCTGCATATTCTTCAGAATATTTTGTTGCAAGATAAATGTTTTTAGGAGTGTGGTTCAAAGGTGTTAGCTCTGATAGGTTGAAAAGGCAAATCTTCTTATAATCTCTGTTGTCCTTCCCATCGTTGACGCGCTTTTGCCCCTGATTATTCTTATGATTATATTGAGTAGCAGCATTTTTGGGAGCTTCAAGAAGTTGGTTAGCATCAATAATCTGAAGCGGCACAGGATTATTGTCCACTCTCATATACTTTCCACTTTTTTATAGAATTTTTCAAGTGTGTTTGATTCTTTCATTTTGATCAATCTACCAAATTCACTCTTCTCATCTATGGCGCCGATTAGAGACATTAAAATCATGCGGGGCTCAGGATTTCCCACTTCGAACAAAGCAGAATTAAATCTCTTGAGGAAGGCTTTAACAGGTTCTCCCCGATTCTGCTTCATTGATGTCATAGAAATAACATCTTTGGCTTCATTGATGTCATAGAAATAACATCCTTGTCCTTAGTAGCTTGTAGCCTGAATTGCTCCTTGAATTTCAGAGTCAAATCATCAAATCGGTCGATGGATTTGGGCGCCAGCCCCATGAGCCATAACGATGTGACACCTTCTAGATACAGAGGGAAACACAAGCATTTAATCTCGTCCGTCGCTTTGGCTGCATTCATGTGTCATTCATATCTGTACAGGAAATGATTTGGATCAAAAGCCCATTGTATGGAGGCAGATTAGGAAGAGTGAACTTTCTAGGGAACTCATCTTTGCGGATCCTCTTTGTGAATGGATTTTTGCTGGGAGAGAAGTCCCATTCTCTTTCACTGTCATTGCGAGCCATGTATCTTTCATGATTTGCTTTACCATATCCATAATATATTCCTTCAAGTTGTGTCATTCCGGAAAGCGGACTTCGATCTCTTTTCCAGATGCTCGTTTGGCGAGCGATCGCGATCAGAGGATCTAGGCCTTTTACCTCCACTGTGGGGAGGTTCCCCTTGGAGGGACTTGCAACTCGTCGGATATTTCGATCGGAATAGCTTTTGGTCTTTGGCTTTGAGTCTTGGACATCAGCGTCGCTTTTGTTGATTTCACGGCCATCAAGCACTTCCATATTATTATTACGATGATGATTAGAAGCCGACGAATTTGCGTTATCCTCAGGGTTTACATGAACTCTTTGAGGAGGAATGAGATTTGCTTGCACCTTCAAAAGAACATTCATCCTATCGATAAGAGCCTGATTAGCGTCCATCATTGCTCTATTAGAATCCATTATAGTTTTGTTGGAGGTTTCCATAGTTGAGTCAAGTTAGCGATAACGACATCTAATTCAGCTCTGGTTACTTCAGCTCCGGCTATTGAGTTTTCTCCAACTTCAAAGCAGTTGGTAAGTGGTGTAGCTTTGCTGTTAGCAACGTTATCGTTTTCTCCAATGGTTTTACTTGCAGTTTTCTTTGATTTGGCCATTATTTCGGACAAGGTTTTGAACTTTGAAGAGAACTCGTCGATTGGCCTAGATCTTAGACTTGTAGAATCTATGGTAGAAGTGGGCTTATAACTTCGATACATGGCTATTAAATTTGAATGAAGTGTGAACGTGGCCCCATGATGGGAGCCAAATGTTGAAATCAAAAAGTGACTTCAACACCAATGGTATCTTCAGGACACTTCACAAATTGGTATGATTTTAGATTATAGAGCCATAAATACAATATAAAAACAGAAAAAGTAGAGAATAAGGAATTTTTAGAGTGGTTCGGTCAATTTAAACCTACATCCACTATGGAATCACTTCTCATTATCATACTTGGGTTTACAAAATACATCACATTATACATTTCACTCATTTTATGATATTGCTCTCTTTTCTCTCTCTTTGATCTAGATTTCACTTGAATATATCAAAGGAATGGTGTGATCTCTCTAAGTATGGTGGAGATTGATGAATATCTTCAACACTTGAATACTTGAGTGATTTTCCTTGATTCCATGATGGTTTTGTGTTAGATCTAGGCTTTAGAGAGGATTAATGGAGATTCGAGAAGCCCGAGTTAAATTTGAGCAGTTTCTAATGGAGTTTGGAGAAGATTCGATCCCTTTGTTGTTGGAGAGAGATGGATTGATCTTGAGAAGCCGTTAATGGAGCTTGAAATGAAGCATAGAATGTTGGAGAAATGATTTGGCGGCCCTTTGGGGTAGAATTTTCGATCCATTTTCAAGTATGATGTAGTGTGGTATTTATGGGAGTGTTTTAGGGGTAGTGGCACACTTGTAAATATATGTGTATAGCTAGAATTTCTACTTTACAGCTGTCATATAGCTGTCACAAAATGCGGCATGCGACAGGCTTTAATATTGTGGGAACGACATGTTGTCTATACGAAATTCCAGAAATGAGCGAACTGGTTGAATTATATAACGTGTGGCTCAGCTTTCATCTTGTGTTGTCCATGCGGCTCTCTACAAAAATACCTGGGCTGGCAATTTATATCCTTACGCGTACATTCATGCTTGCCAAATTTCATGGCTATGTGTCCCTCAGCTGTTGATCCGCAGATTACATAATGAACCAAGGACATGCAGCATGATTTGTTGTGAGTACATATTAGAATGAAATGGTTCCCTGCGGCATTGATGAACTGCTTGCGACTTGAATACCGTATGACAAAGAACAACGTGCCTTCATCTTTAGTAAAAGCGACATGCTCCCAAAGGAATTGTGGCATAACTCATTTATTCTTAAATGACTTAAGTCCAACATCTTACTTTAATATACAAGCTGTGGTTAGCACGTGGCCTCCACACGACATGTCTTTTTTGTATAAGTTCTCTATGGTATGGCCTCCCCGTATAATATTTACACACGTTCAAATGTACATACTGTCCACGTCATCTTTACCCGAAGATTGGATACCCATTTGTCTCCTTATTTGTAAAAAACAATCTGACTGACCCATGCTTATGTTGCACGTGTACAAACGATCTAGCAAACATATATACCATGAATGACTCAAAAGCTTAGATCACGACATGGCTGGAGTGGTCTACACAACCTGGATATCTTCAATATGATCAACAACATGCTTCAAGGAGTCCAACGTCATGGCCTATCCCGCGGCATAAGTTACATGAAATAACGACTAGGTTTCTTTGTGCTATGAAACGTGCAACGACATGATTGCCTTGCGCCAGGAATGATCTTCGCGATATGAATGGCTTGGTTGTAGGCACGGCTTGACTAAGTACTACGATATGCGGCATGAATCATGTCGTATCAACGACTTAGTTCGAGCGGCTAGATTTGGTCAACATGGTTTCATGTCATGTTAATGACTTGGTTGAATGAACCGCTTATACCGTAACCATTCTATAGTCCTTTGATGTTAACTTTATGAACAGCGTTTTAACGAGATTAACAACAATTATTTTATTTTATTTAATTAAGCCAGTATATAGGATAAGAAGCAACTTCTTATGGATGATCCAACAACATTTGCTTCATTTCCAATTGTAAATTCTCTTGTTCTTTCGTCAGATTTCTACTTATTTTGCAATTTCTGTAAATTTACATACATTTATGTGATTCATATCTAGTATCTAATACTAGAGATGTATAAATAGATTTTATAACATTTATATTTTATTCAGTTGAAGTGAGATTTCAACTTTCATTTTAGATCTGCTATATTTGCAAAATAATTGTGTTTAATCTGTTTGAGGACAATCCTAAAATTTAAATGTTAGTCAAGAAATTTGATTTGATTCAATTTATACTTCTTAAGGATTAATTTAAATTATCGGAGTTATCAGTTATTTAATATCTACGATAAATAATAAATAATAACTGATTCTGTAATATTTATTTAATATAAATTCAAATTTTGACAATCAAAATTATTATTAACATAAATATATAATTTAAACTAAAATATGCTCCCACTCAAATTAACATCACTTTGTTTATGTATATTTATCAGTATATATATAATGGTGTTCCAAGATCCTTATCTAGTCATGCCTTGACCTAGCTTTGGCTAACACCCCAAAGCACAACCTTTTAGGTAAACAAATTATGTCAATTATATCATATATAATTCTTGGATCGCATGATGAACATTTTGTTCCATATTATTTTTTTGCTCAAAATATAAAATAACTCATGCTATTGTCTATAAGGCCATAATCCTGTTATCCAGCCTTAGTTAAATCGGACCCAATAATACAATCGAAGCACCAAAATTATCCTACCGCACATAACCAAAATAAAAGGTGCACTATGCTTTGGCATTAGTTATATCCAATGAGATTGGAATTAATGGGTGTGTTATTGGATGACTTTACCATGAATTAATATGATAAAATTTGCTTTAAAGGGAATTTTATAATTCGTAGTCGGAGACGGTATCAGTTTTATTTACACACATATATAAATATATGTATATTATATTCGTAATATTAATTGAATATAAATAACATGTGTGGACCATATATGTGTTTAAATTCAGTGATATATATAAGAATCATTCCTACATATTCTTTTTGAACATTTCAAAACAATTAGTTATCTTAACTTTAGAATCAGAAAATATATTCAAATCTGATATGAATTTAATTAACCAATCCTATATATATATATATCAATTATATAAATAATTGAATTTAATAAATATACATGATTTAAGTTCAACTATATAGCAAGGTACAAATTCTAGGTAATCAGAATTATCGCACGTCTTATATGCTTCACTGGTGGTCCTTTCTACTTACTATAGATATTAAAGATATATAAAACAGTATTCTACATATAATTTGGTGCAGATTATGTGGTTATTACATAAAACCAAGATCAAGACATTTTCAGAAAACAACAACACCAAAGTCCTATGTATTACAAAGTCCAATTTAATATAGACATTTCTTAAACAAAAAGAAGAGACCTTAACTACTGCTTTACATGCTCACCCAAGTTTACATAGAACCAGTCCATATTCAAAAACATCATTTCATCCATAGGACTACATACAGTCATTCACAACATAAATTGGTATGTTCTATACATTTCTATACTCGTACATATATATATACATCAATATGTATATTTTATTGTCTTTTGAACATACTGACATATCACTAGTATACAAATATAGTTTTGTAGAATCAGCAATTTCCGAATCCTTCCATAAGTTGACCTTCATGCTAAAACAATTTCAGCAAGCACAAAACCTGCAATTATAAAACAATTTTAATCCAAATGGTTACTCTTACTATGTATACATCTATATGTATGTTATCTGTTGAATTAGAAATTCAGCAATATATCGTATAACATTTATGAAACATTTTCATTTTGATAAAATAAATAAATGGGAACAAATATATATCATATTTGCTGCATGCATTTGTATCATATACATCAACTAGAATTTACCTTTGGAACTAAGTATTGCAAGTCATACTCGCAATTTTATGTCGTGAATTCATTATGATATATATTTTATTATAGGGTTACCCAAAATTGAAAACACACATATGTATTAGTTAGTGACTGATATATGTCTATTTGTGGTAGAGGAAACATATATTATAATCAACATAACTCTCTACACAGAGCCAATACACCCAAAACATACTGCTATGTTTAACAATCAACATTTCCTTTTACATTATTAAGTCTAATATGGTATTCTGGTATGATATGATATACTCAGATTTGGATGAATATTATGTAGGATCTAGTACCATTTCTAATACATATTCTTATGGATATCCATAGTCCATGTTGTTATGATATATGTATTTAATATGTTCTAAATCCCATCAAAATTTTATAAGGTAGCACGGGAAACATTAAACACTATCAGGTTGTAATATGAATCAACATATTAATTCATGTTAATAGATTCAGTGTGTCCAATGATCAAGTGATCAAGATTTAACATTTTAGAAACAAGTCACACTTGTTATATGTTAAATCATGATTGCCTCAGGATACTAACACACACAATTAAACATTTTATTAATGTACTGACAATCAGATCTTAATAAAACTTAATCATTTGACCAATCATGAAAATTTGGGTTTATGACCTAAAATTAAAACAGTCATAACCAAGAAAAGTGAGGCTATCACAACATGCAGTTAGCACATTATACACACACACACACACATATATGTCAGGTTCAATGGGACTATCATACAATTATGCTTGGCAAATCAGATTAGTATGAGTACAGTAGCGATGCAAACATTTGGATACACATTTTAATGTAAATGATCATTATATGGTTTTATTAAATAACAAACCCACATTTATATCTACTATATGTTATACTTTTGTAGCATATACATACACACAGTACTGCATCATTACATTCATCAATGTTTCATGACCCATGTGTTATTTGATTCTAAAACCAATTCAGTATCATTATACTGATACAAATATATTTGAAGTGTTTGTTAATATAATTATTTATCATCATAAACATAGGATCATTTCACTAAATTCCATGTGCATCTCTACATAGTATATCAAATAAACATATATCAATGCATATGAGTAATTCACTCATATAATTATAACATATATAAATTTTATACAATGAATAAATCATAATACATTTAAAGGGACTTGAACATATTCCTTTCGTTGTCAATTTGATCTGAATGCAAAGCCAGGGAAAAGTGTATGGATTTATAAATCATGTTATAATATTATACAGACGACTATGCAATTAAAATTAAACCCAAGTGTTCTGATTTTTATACTCACATATATAAAATTGAAACTAATGTCTTGACAATTTATACACATATTGATTTCATTAAATCAACTATAATAGAGAAACATATTACTAATTAATAATCATCAAACATTTGGCTTCTAAAATTGAGAGTATATGGCGTGGTCAAGATTTTTATGTTCACAAATCAAACAACATTTTGGTTTTATTTCCAGGTGTAAAGATCAAATCTAAAATTTGTCTTAACAAATTTCCATATGAACAATTCCATTAAATCAAACCATCTTACTGATTCTTTCAGTAAGATCATTTTAATCTTGAGAAGAAAGTGCATGATAAATTTAGGTCATGCGTACTCGTTCGTTAACAATGTTAAACGAAGTGTCCGTATAACAAATTTAAACTTTATCTAAATAATTTAGTAAAATATGTTTAACAATATAACTTGATAAATATAGTCATGGATTCTTAAACACCCAATCAAGTTTAATATGAGCCAATATACATATATTCAGGTTTAGTTTTATACCGATAAAAAACTACTTCAAAAACATTGACTTTCAATTTTCAGAATTACTGTCTAATAGTTTCGAATCAGTTCTAAAACCATATATGTATACTAGTACATTAAAGCATAAAAAAGCAATAATTAATCTATATATTTCCATATTTTAACAGGTAAATTGGCAATATATATATGTCATTATTAATATCGAATCTTAATTTATAATCCTTTCATATTATTTCAAATCCATACAAACATTGTAATTACACATATCACCAGATTTAAAAGGTTTTTACAAAATCTGATCCAAAGTTTATTTAACATCTTTGATTAATCAAAACTAGATTTTGATTAATCTACAGGGTCCCACAGTTAAATAAGCAGCAATATCAAATTAAATTAAAATTTTACAATCAACTATGAAGAGATTTTATATCATATATAAAATTCAATTATAGTAAAACAATTTTACTTTCAGCATCATAAACATATTTCTAATAACAGCGAACAATTTCACTTTTGAAATAATTATGCGTTTAGTTCTTGAATCCTTGATGTTAAAACAATCAACTATTTAAGAATTCAAACATACAAAACCTAAAAGAAAAGATCAAAAATACCAATTTTCAAAAACTCGGCTCTGATATCACTATTGGTTTCAATACAATGTAATCATTATACAATTTGTACAAATCAAAACCTATTAATTTAGATATATGTGAAAATTGTGTAAATCAATCGATACAACTGTCCAATCTTCCAAGAATTGATGAATCTGAACTTGATCTCGCCAGCTTCGAATTTCAGCATGCTGATTCATGGAAGGTTGGAATCCCAAGCACATCATACGCAGTGCCTCTAGAGAAGTCCTCTGGAATGTTTATCTTCATCAATCAAATTGAAGAAGAAAGAGGAAACCGTTACTAGCCGCCGCCATAATTTTTTAGGAATTTTGGAATTAGGGTTATTTGGATTTTTCATTATCTTAATCAAACCGATCGGATGAATCTCCCTTTTTTATTGGGTTAGCCGTTTACTTTTAAAACGGAGATAAATATAAATATCTCTTTTAAAATTAAACGTTAACCATAAATACAGGAACCGATCTGAATATTAGTTCCAATTTAAATAAAATATCAACATTTTGATAATTTATTTGTCCCAAAATAATTCTCCTTTATAATATTCTATTGTGTGACCGAAGTTATTATAACGTTGGTGACGATTTTAAATCGTATTTAAAATCAAAAACAGTGATTGGCATCTAGTAATACATCTCTGCTACCCAAGTTATAATAAGATCAACAATTTGATACAACCTTTTTGTGACCAGTGTATCAATGTAATATAATCATTTTAACAAATATATCTAGGATTAAACTCGAGGCATGTAAAGTATCACCCTCTTTATGATTTAATTTGTTTATCTTGCTCGATGAGTAGACTATTTATAAAAAATCAATATTTGAGCACGACCATGCATTTCACATTCTCACTCAATAAAAAGGCCCATGGATATCACTACAAATATATGTTGTAGGGCTAAATTCCATTTAGATCATTCATAATTTTTATTTAATTTGAGATGTATCCAATAATCACCGTTATTGTCTACTCTGTCACCAGTAATTTTAGATGATATCAAAACAAAATATCCTTGAATAAAATTATAATGATTTCAGATCTGAGGACCATTATATCACTGTTAATATGAGATTAACTTATGATACTATTGATTATATTCCATGTAGTTTTCTCACATTGGGTCAGCCCAATACGATATTCTCCAATACGTATTTATGTCTTGACATTAATATCACGTATATTAATGGTCAATGAGATGTGATCACCAGTCAATCAACATACTAGTCTCAATGTTTTATTGTTGTCCTATACAAACAATAAAACTTGACTAGGGACATTTAACACAATACTTGATATATTATATAATCTCAAGTTCAAGTCTTACTCGAACTATATAATTTTGTACTACTATTTTAAGGATTTACATTATGTTAATATTTATATTACGTAGTAAATATAACACAATAGAATATTCTTATTCCAAATAGAACAATAACATCAACAATGTTATTAATCACATCAATAGATTGCCTCTAGGGCATAAACTCTAACATCCTTACCTATATGCTAAATAAAATAAATAACAAAAACGATATTAAAGATAAATAATCTAAATTAGTTTATATCAGTTATTTGAACTGATAAGCAATATTCCCTTGCTGAAATGCTTACAACAATGTAATTTTCAATAGCATCCCAAGATGTGAAGCACCTTTTTGGCACCTTAATTTCCACCACTCATTTATCCCTCTCTCTCCTCCCACTAATCATCTTTCCTCCCACAACTTAATTTAAAATAAACATGTGGTGAATATTTGGGGCCAGCTGTACTGCTCAAACAATGCAATACCCTTTAGCCCCTCTGGTTTTCACCATACATTTTGGTTTCTCTTTCCTCCCATTAACTTTCTCCCCACAGCACTAACTTATTTTACTATAAATGAGTGGTGGAAATAAAGGAGCTAAAAGGGTGCTTAATTTTTATGGAGCTGTTGAACCTCATAGGTGTATGTTTGCATATGTGTGTGTGTGTGTGTGTGTGTGTGTGTATATATATATATATATAGGAGCATTTCGAGGCATACCAATTTTGCCGCACCCCTTTAGTATCCATGTCTTACCGTGAGTTACACTAACCCAAATTCAACAAGATTTTGTAGATGTTTAATCAACATATATATTATAATCTATTCAAAATTTGAGCTCATTCCGACATTTGTAAAATAATATGTTTGATGTTTAAATTTAACGGTTCGAATAAATGTTTGAACGGTGAATATTTGAGCTAAGGTTTTGAAAATGTTACGAATGCCGAAATGAGCTCAAATTTTGGATAGATTATGTCACTACCAAATATCAACAGCGAAGTAAGCTAGCGGTGAAGGGGTGTCAGAAGACCGAAAGCTCGCAGTGAGCTCAATAAAAAGTGGGGCCAAATACTAAGAAGGGAAAGAGAAGGAAGGGATAATCCGAAGAGCTGCATCAATCAGAACCCTCTCCCTCCCCCTAAGGGAAGAGATCGTAAGGTACTATGGGACGTAACCGACAGGATTTCTCCGCCAGGGTCAATCCAACAAGATCCCTTTGACATTACTGACTTGAGGAAAAACTCCATGCAAGAAGCCACCCTAATCTAAAACCAAGTAAGCCAGAAGCAATAAACCCGATGGACAAAGGCCAAAGGAATATTCAATAATGACCTGTCCAAATGCCGATACACCTTAAGACGAAAACATCGAAGGCACTAAACCGGAAGAACGCGAAGGCCACTCAGAACTAACTTTCGGAGCATCTAGCACATGAATACCGAAAGTCCACATCCACGAATAAATAAAAGCGATACCAGAAATAACCCTCCAAAATACAGGCTACCACAAAGGCCCTACCGAAGGGCTAGCCGAGACCCGAGTAGAATATAGGCTACCCGTACTAGGCTACCTAGTACCAACACCCGTAGCGGTTTCGACCCGACAGCTATCAACATACATCACGAGGTCAAGCCCATCTAATTATTCACGATAAAGCCGAAGGCCTACATCCGAAAGCTCATGTCCGCAAGCCTACATTTAGGAGTTGTTTTCAAGAATTCAAGTATCATCTATAGATCATAATCGAATACACCAAAGGCGGCCGAAGGTTAAGCACCCAAAACCAAGAATAAAACGACCGATAAAGACCCATACGGTTTCAATAGCTTACCAATGGAAGGGCCCCTGAACCACTATAAATAAGGCCCCGGAGGTCACATTTTGGGTGTCGATCTTTCTTCCTTAACACTTGTACTCTCCAAAATAACTTAGTAAATGAGATCAATGGAGGGGTCCTCCCTATGACATTCATGTACTCCCAGCGAAAGTTTAATGGAAAGGGATTTTCTTATAATAAAATTGTTCTATAAGTGTGTATTATTATTTCTCTAATCGTAATAGTTGCAGTTTTCCATTCATCTTTTATATAAATCTGGATCCCCATCTCAATATGTTCTCGAATAGGGAGACGAGCTTTATCTCCTGAGTTTAGATCCATCTTAGTAACCCCTAAGCGACCTTGTCTTTCCAGACTTCAGTATCTGGAGAAAAAATCCAGTGAAAATAGACAAATCGCCCATTTCTTTATTTAGATCTGTCCCAGTCGACCCATCGGCCATAGGGCAATGGAGGAGGGCCTGAACTTCCGACCTTGTGGTTAACAGCCACACATATCCACTTGTGTTGTTCCGTCCCGGATCGGACTAGCTTTGAAGAAGCGAAGTTATGAGCAAGAAACCCAGGCGAAGGTTTTTAGGATCTTGAGCGGATAAGTCAAGAACCATCGGCCATAGGGCAATGGAGGAGCAAGAGTTAAGAGCAGAAGCCTTGTGGGTGATAAAGAGGAAGAGGAAAATGGAACTATATGCTTACGATATCAGGAATAATAGCTCTTCCCACATAGGACCAATTGCGGCGTTCCCACCTAGTGGATCTACATCAGAGTGTACTAACGTTTTCTTTCACTTAAGGGATGCTTTCTATGGGCAAGTTAAGGGAACGACGCTCGAGCGAGATATAATGGACGATTTCAACCGCTTCGCCAACAAATGGTCTAAGGAGATGTCAACTCGGTTTTAGCATGTTCCGGAAAGAAAGGACAAAAGTATAGACACCACAACCGGGATGAGTCGTAGAGGATTAAACCCCGATAAAAAAAGAAGAGTGTACGCCAAAGATACCCAAGGAATGCTACCTCACTACTTCGATGGAGAATGTTTACTTCCTAACAAAAAATGAAATCGGCTATCGGACGTCCACGAAGAGAAAGCTTAAATATAAAAGAAAGATAGGAGGGCCTTACTACCATCACCACTTGATGAATGGACCCGAGACTAATCACTGTAGAACTCTCGGGGAAACCATCGTCATATTCGTCAACCAAGGTCGATTACAAGAGTTTATCGAAAAATTAAGTTGAATTCTAGAGAATCCTTAGGAAAAGGGTTAATAAGTGTGTGTCAGGGTATGGATAACTCATCTCTCTAAATTTAAAAGGAAAACCAAAAAGAGGTCTAACTACAAATAGATTAAATCCCTCTTCATCGCCAAATTGGCCAAGGTGAGGCATCCCCCGGAGGGGGATGGTGTGTTATTTTTTCTCCATGCCCAAACCAGAGGGGGGCAGGGCTAAAGCGTCAAAAGCGTAAGCTACTGTTTCACACCAGAAATGGTCGTGGCGGTGCATCTAAAAATTAGCATGCCCTGCCTCTACTCGTAGAAGAGTACGCCCTGCCTCTGCTAGAACTAAGCAAGTCTTACCTCTGCTCGTAGAAGAGCACGTTCTACCTCTGGTTATGTTCCGCATTACCCGCGGAAGGGAACGCAAACCCTATAATCGCCTATGATGGTCAGGATAGGGCACCCCTCGGAGGGGGGTGGCGTATAAGCCTCTATCAGAGCCTACGATGGTCCGTATAGAGCATCAAAAGAGTAAACCTTAGTTTTATGTCTATGATGGCCCCATCTAAGTCTGTAGGACCTTATCATCGCCTACGATGTTCAGGGTAAGGCTCCTCATGGAGGGAGGTCGGGTAAGTCCTTGGGCCCTGCTAGTGGATAAGCTAGCCAAGCTCTACGGATGCAAAGGCCGAGAAAGTGGCCAACAAAGCACGTACATCCTCTACTTTGAAATCAAAACCCCAAGGGGAGGCTCAAGAAGCACGTACAACCTCTGCTTCCCAAATCAAATCCGAAGGGGATACTTACTTCATCTATACCAGAAGGATTTCCGGTCCTTAACCTTTAAAATACCCGAATATGGGTGGAATCGATTCTTCATTAATACCGGAAGGTTTTTTGGTCCTTGATCTTTAAAATACCCGAATCTGGGTGGATTCGGCTCTTCATTAATACCGGAAGGGTTTCCGATCCTTAATCTTTAAAATACCTGAATCTGGGTATATTCGCCTCTTCATTAATGCCGGAAGGGTTCTCGGTCCCTAATCTTAAAATATTCGAATCTGAGTCTATTTAACTCCTCACAAAAACCGGAAGGGGTCCCAGTTATATACCTATAAATTGCCAAATCTGGGTCCATTCAACTCTTCATAAAACACTAGAAGAGGTTCTGGTCATTCTACATATTAATGCTCGGATCTGGGTTGAATTGATTTCTCAATGAAGTCCTAAAGCATGCCGGCGGTCTTACATACCAAAACCCAGAACAATCCTGAAGAAAATCACCGTCGGATGTGGAATCGCTAAGGTGACACCAAAACCTAAGAAGGACCCAATTCCTGGCCCAAACAAAAAGGAACCGCTTCTCCCTTTCTGAAATCCAAGTGGGGGCTCACGGTTTGCCACCAAGTGGGGGCTCAAGGTTTGCCACCAGGTGGGGGCTCAAAGTTTGCCACTAAGGGTGAGCTCATAAACCTCTCAGGGAAGTATATTTAGCTTATACGTCCATTAGTTGTCTTCCTTTTCAACATATCGGTCTCTTACGCAATCATGATAATGACATCATATCATAACACTAGTTCAAAGAGCAATTGGGAAGAAGATTACAAATGTTTCTAATAACGCCATATGACTGACTATCCCTTTATTTGTTCTAAACGATTTTCATTAGGAACATTTCAAGGATATTTGTTTCATGAAGAAATTTATTTATCGACATGTAGCACCAGTAGATTTCCATTCATTACAACACCCTTGGGACACAATAATATTGTTTCTAACAAGAGCAATACAAAAAATCGTGTGGCACACTAACAGTTCCACCGGGAATCGCGATGCAAACCGTTACTCAGACATAATCATTATTCTCGGAAATAAAATCTACATACCCCAAACATGCAGTAAAAATCTCTCATTCTGGGTCAGGGTTTTGTAAAGCAAATTCCAAAGAAGTGCAATCCTCTTTAGCTTTCTTTAACTCATCCTCTAACTTATCGATTTGTTGGTATAATCCACCAACCACCGCATCTGTGCTCTCGGAGGATCTTGTTGCTAACTTATGTTGTAAATCGCGAATAGCTTCGTCTTTTTCTTTCAATTGCTTTTCCAAATAGGACACTTGTTCCTTGAAGTTTGTGATTGTTACCTTCTGGAGGTAATACATCTTTTTCTATCCCGACAGGGAAGCATTGCCAAAAATATCTCTACAACCAGTGGCGTTCGGACTTTCCTCTCTAAATTGCGAAGAGGAGGTCTGGAACGAATACTTCTAGCCACAGACAAGATGAAACAATGTAGTACGAAAATTGCAAACATCAAGTGTATGTTAACTACATCATACTCCCAAGAGAAAAAAAAAAAAAACAATCACGTAACATTTATCGGTTCATGCACATTATAGATACCGCGTTCACACTAGCACATTATCACGACACCATACACTATCAAGAATCACAAAATCAACACAATTCACTAACAAACCACAAGTGAATGTATGCTTAATACAACAACATTCAAAATCCTTTGTTAGAATCGTTTGCGCTGAACCAAGCTCCTTAAGTTTTTCCTCTTAAATTTCTAAAACGCAGAATATAAAACATAACTGCAACTCAAGTCTTTGGAGAAACATAGGGTTGTTGTAATGTGGGAAACATAATTATTAGTGAAACTCAAGAAAAACGAAGAGATCTTAAGAGCGAAAGCCATACCTGTGTGACATCAACATCGGACTGATGGAGGGTCCCTTTCTTCCCAGAATCTAAAGAACCTCCGTCCTTAGAAGGAAACCCTGTGTGGGGTAAGTAAATTTTTCAGCACCTTTCGTGGATCCATATGGCTAACCCACATGACCTTCCATCTCTCTGTTTGTTGTGTTTACTTACTCCCCTTCGTCCTTATAATCTTCAACAAATTCATCGATAAACAACAACAACGCGGGATCTATCTTATTCGTTGGGGAACCTTTTTCTCCCGCCTCACCTGCTCGATCTTCTCTAAGACTCTGTCTCGAATGCAGAGATCAATTGAAGTGAAGTTAAATTCTGAAAGTCTTTCATGGTTATCTGAAAAGCCAAGGATGAGGGCATCTTCATAATACTCCGTTGCAATATTTTTGAGGTGGATGTTCAAGAATTTTGAAATTCTATCATTGGCCTCGTAAATAATTCTCTTCGCATTGGAAAGCTGAGTATTCATCTTATCCATCTCGGCAGCATAATCAATCTCCAGTTCTTTTTTCTGTGCCTTAAGATCCCCGACATGCATCGTCATCTCCTTGTTAGCCTTACTCATCTCCTCCAATGAGGCCGCCAACTTCTCGCGTTCATTATCCATCTCTGTCTTCTCCCGCTGCAAAGCATTCACTTTATCCGACAGTGCCTTATTATCTTCCCTTAAAGTAATAACCTCAGTCACTGAAGTGGAAACTAGTCCTCGGGAAACATACTTCGTCATCTAAAGAAGAGGGATAGGTTAAAGGTAAAATAACAAAAAAAATATATAATACTAGGAAAAGAGAAAGAAGGGTATATGTGTGTATAATACCAAAAGGAAATCCCTGATTTGTTGTCTGAAGAAATCCAACGAGTCTAAGGTGGCAAAAGTTAAGGTAGTATCCACTACTTCAAGAGAAAAAAGGGCCAGTTCCACAAGCTTATCAAAATCCAAAGTCAGCGAACGGGGTACGAAATGAGAAACAGGTTAGGAGGAAGATGGTGCCGAAAAATCGATCCTTCCCCTATATATTTCATCAACAGCATCGAAAGGGACAGGGTCACTCATGGATTTACCTTTCGGAGAGATTTCCGGGGAAGCATCAATGTCTACCACATGTTCGACAGCTATAACAGAATGATCAAAAGTTCGCCTTGTTCTTGAAATATTGGCAGTACCTCTTGAGAAGTTATCCAGCTCGTTACACCTGGGTTTCTTCGATGGGGGGTCAGTGGCGGGCCGAGCAAGCCTCTTCATAGCCTGGGCACTGTCCCGACTGTAAGCAATAATAACAATTGTATCCTGAGAAGATGAAGATCCTAAGAAAAGGGAAAGATGAATTCGAAAATGCGGAAACCAGAAAACGAGAAAAAGAATGGAAGAGGTTGCCGAGACAAACGAAAGGTTCTCGCCTAAAACACCTGGGCGAAGTGGAGATCCTGTATTAAACACATCAGAACCTGGCAATAATCCTTTTGGACCAGGGAATTGGACGGGGGGTTGCCCCAATATTTTTTGCCCAGTAGGAAGCAAACCATACTCGCGAAGTCTATCAATAGTCAAAAGAAATGATCTGCACATGTGCTTTACCGGTGCATTGAAGATGGCATTGACCACTTGAGCCTCCTCCGGAGTCAAAATCACATCTTTGGAGGGAGGTTCCTAACAAGGGAAAAGTTCAAAAAAAAGCTACAAGGCGTTCATTTTATAAAAACAAGAGAACCCATCTTCATCAATAAATCGTCCTGATACGCCGGGTGGACATTAGACAAGGAAATATTAGTCCTCCCATGGCTTAGTTTTGTTAATAACATCAATGACCAGACTCTTGACCGGCTTGCCCTCTAGATCGGCGATTCTGAGGTCTTGGAGAACCAGATCATGTGACGGATGAGATTGGGACTTAAAGAACTTTGACCCAAAGCAAGCGCCAGAGCCTCCAAGCACAGAAGGGTTGTATATGTGTTAGGAGAAAGTTGAATAGGAGCAACTTTCAAATCCACTATAATCTTATGTAGAAAGGGGGGAAAGGGAGAAAAACCTCATGCCAAATATGAATAGCCGAATACGCGAAGAATCCTTTTGGAGGATTCTTGAGGAAGTCTGGAGAAGTAGCAATCATGGCATGCACACCCACTATGCCAAAATTATCCAATATGGCGTCCAAATACTGTTGGGATACGATCAAGGACGGCTTGAGCGCAAGTGCCTTCTTGGGACGAGAAACCTTGGAGTCCTTGACCTTCTCCTTAGAAGGGCGTTTATAAGACATAAATCTGCCAGGTAACATCGTTCCATAACAATGCGATTAGTATGCGTATCTCTTACACAAATGCATATATCACTAGCATTATCAAACATTATTGAGTACCATAACGCCTCGATTAACAAAGGTCAGGTAGGCAGAAACCTAAATCAGACTCAGATAGGGGATATGAGGAAAACCATGTCTTTTGTACCTTATCTAACGTACGACTATGCCTAACATGAATGTCCTAAGGACCTAAGAAAAACCGAAATAATTAACGAAGGAGACAGTCCTAATGACATTAGAATCCTTTGAGAAGTGGCAGTAAGATTAGCACCCGAACCTATCTTTATATACAAGCTTAAACTTGACTAACCTTCATGTCAATTTTGATGCATAATTAGGATTGCGGTTTATATGAGAAGTAGAAATACTCACCAGTAATCAAGCTTGGGTCTTCAAGAATGAGGAGGATTCGAGCGCTTTTTTTAGGAGAACAGTAATCTTTCCCAAAGATTTGATTTGTAGATGAAAGACGGGAACGATGAGGAAGAAAGGTTTATGTTCAAATTCCAAGATCAATCTGGACCACGCAAATAAAAGCCAATCAACGCTTCTAATTGAGGAAGACCAAAAGGATCTGACATGACACTTCGAAATAGGCTGGGAGTTTGACTTGAAAAGTCAAAAATACCCCTTCACCAAAAGAGGAGGGCAAATGTTACTATCAAATATCAACAGCTAAGTGAGATGGCGGTGAAGGGGTGTCGGAAGACCGAAAGCTCACAGGGGGCTCAATAGAAAGTGGGGCAAAATACTAAGAAGGGCAAGAGCAGGAAGGGAGAATCCAAAAAGCCGCATCAATCGAAACCCTCTCCCTCCCCTAGGGGAAGAGATCGTAAGGTACTATGGGATGTAACCAACAGGATTTCTCTGTCAAGGTCAATCCAACAAGATCCCTCCGGCAGTACCGGCTCGATGAAAGACTCTGTGTAAGAAGCCACCCTAACCTAAAACCAAGTAAGCTAGAAGCAATAAACCCGATGGACAAAGCCTAAAGGAATCTTCAATAATGACCTGCCCAAATGCCAATACATCTGAAGACGAAAACATCGAAGGCACTAAACCGGAAGAATGCGAAGGCCACTTAGAACCAACTTTCGGAGCATCTACCACATGAATACCGAAAGTCCACATCCGAGAATAAACAAGAGCGATACCAGAAATCACCCTCCAAGAATACAGGCTACCACAAAGGCCCTATCGGAGGGCTAGCCGAAACCCGAGCAGAATACAGGCTACCCATACTAGGCTACCTAGTACCGACACTCGTAGCGGTGTCGACATGACAGCTATCAACATACACCACGAGGTCAAGCCCATCTAAGTATTCATGATAAAGCCGAAAGCCTACATCCGAAAGCTCATATCCGCAAGCCTACATTCAGGAGTTGTTTTCAAGAACTCAAGTATCTTCTAAAGATCATAACCGAAAACAACAAAAGCGGCCGAAGGTCAAGCACCCAAAACTAAGAATAAAACGACTGACAAAGAACCCTACGGGTCCAATAGCCCACCAATGGAAGGGGCTCCGAACCACTATAAATAAGACCCCAGAGGTCACATTATGGGGTCGATCTTTCTTCCTTAACACTTGTACTCTCAAAAATAACTTAGTAAATGAGATCAATGGAGGGGTCCTCCCAATGACATTCATGTACTCTCAACGAAAGTTTAATGGAAAGGGATCTTCTTATAATAAAATTGTTTTGTAAGTGTGTATTATTATTTCTCTAATCGTAATAGTTGCAGTTTTCCATTCATCTTTCAGATAAGTGTGGATCCCTATCTCAGTATGTCCTCATATAGGGAGACGAGCTTTATCTTCTGAGTTTAGATCCATCTTAGTAACCCTTAAGAGGCCCCGTCTTTCCAGGCTTCAGTATCCAAAGAAACAATCTGGTGAAAATAGCCAAATCGCCCATTTCTTCCGTTAGATCTGTCCCAGTCAACCCATCTTCGGTGTTGATGAAAAATATCCTTAACATATTATAATATATATGTGGATAGAAAATATAAAGAATCTTGTTGGATTTGGATTAGTGTGGTTCATGCTAGGGTAAGGGTGCTAAAGGAGTGTTGCAAAACAGGGGTGCCTCTTAATGCCCCTAATATATATATATATATATACATACATATATATATATATATTTGTGTGTGTGTGTGCAAACAAACTTATATTAAAATGACGAAACAACGTATTAGTTAATTTTGGAAACAACTAAAATAAATAATAAACGAATGAACCTCTAAACAAAACTAAACAAATAAATACCAAATTAATAAATTAATTTTAACCAAAAAGATCAAAAAAAACTAAAGATATAAAATAAACAAATAAATAAAAATAAAAAGATTAAGTTAAAGCTAAAATAAAAAATAAAAAATTTATTATGAATGATCGAACATTAAGAGTTAAATGACCTTTTGGTCCGATACCCAAAAGTACGCCAAGCCCACTCGACTCGGCCCGTCGCATGGCACCAAAGCCCGAAGTGTCGCTATAACACTATGAATTCAAGCCCGGATGGAGTATCACGAGCATAAGCCTCAAAACACTTCAAAACATAATTTTCGCATCCTCTAGTGTAATAACCCGGAATTTTGGGGCCAATTTAAAATTTATCTTAAGTGATTTTAATGAGTTTTCGATATTTAAAATAATTTATTTAAAATTAAAATGATTGAAATTTGATTCAAATCGAAGTTAGAATGAATAATTTAATTTTAATTAACAAAAGAGTTAGAAATAGCGCGGTAGTTTGAAAAGTCAAACATGAACTTTGACTGACCATACAAGATGCAAAATTTAACGTATTTTAATGAAACCAAAAATATTAGAATCTATTTAAAAATATCTTTCCAACGAATCCGAAAAATTGAAATTTCATAGCAGGAATCAAAAGTTATGCCCAAATTAAAATTTCGAAGGGTCGCTAGGTAATTTGCACAGGTCAAAAATACTACTTTTTGCATATAAAGGAATTTGAACTCGAAACCACTTCCATTGAGTTCAGAATGATGTTTCTACATTGAAAAACAGTAAATACTTATATATTTCGAGTTTCAGAAATTATTTGTTTAAAAATGTATTTTTAATATTAAATATATTGGCCTTAAAAATAGTCATTTTTCAAACGACCTCTGTTTTCGACGAAACAACTTTTGTTGGAATCGGAATGTCAAATTATTACTAGGTTTCAATTTTCAGAATTTTTCGAATTAATATGTGAGCGTGGCAGAGTAAAATGTGTTTTGACTATTTCAGTTAAATTTAAACGCCTTAAAAATAGCCATTTTTCAACCAGCCTCAGAATTCGACGAAAATAATTTTGTTGGGTTCGTATCGTCAAAACAAAGCTAAAAATGATTTTTCGGTAATTTTTAGAATTAATATATAATTATAATTGATTTTTTAGTGTAAATGGACAATTTTTGACTTTAAAAATTCATTAAAAATTCATACGAGCTCAGAATTGAACGAAATTAATTTTTCTAGGTCCGCAGCGTCAAAACATAGGTAAATATATTTTTCGGGAATTTTTGAAGTTAATTTGTGGCCTCGGTGAATTTTCATGTACGGTCAATATTTAGTTAATTAATTTTTAATAGGATTTTAAATAAAAAACGCTACAGACATCAGAATTGGGGCCCGAGACATAGCCCATTGCGCTCAGAAGACGTCAAAACCCTAAGAACGACAGTAAGTAGGCCTAAATCGGAGTTCGGACCAAAACGGGCTTAAATGGGCTAATTAAATAATAATTAAATAACTCTAATATAATAATATAAAAAAACGTACGGGGTCTTCTTCTTCCTTGCGTCATTTGCAGCCGCCGAACCCATCATGGCCGAAATTTGCGTCCCCAAATCCTCCCAATCCACTAAGAATTAGATCATGCCGTAGTACAACTTTCTGAAGTTCTTCTCTTCCTCTTTCTTTTCCAACAAGTCTCACATCAAACCGTGCCCCGAATCTCCGTCACCGCCTCCCCAAACCTGCGCTGGTCGGACCCCTGCCACCCCCTCCACATTGAGCCGCACCTTCCCATCTTCCCGGTGAAGATAGCCCTCTCGTAGCTCTCCAATCTCCCGCAAACCGTTCGTAAAACCGTCGACTACAGCTCCCGAAATCCGCATTTGAAGATTTGAACAATTCTGAAAATTAAGGTATAATTATTTCAGATTTTGTCACGCTTATTTCCGTTACTGTGTCAGTTGTTAAAGGCTGAATTTTGATTTTTCATATGAATTTGAATTGGAATCATTTCAGATCCGAAATCGTTTTGAATTCAAACACAAGATCTGATCAAAGTTGACAATTCATTTCAGATCCGGCCTAGGTGAGAATTTATTTTTAATTTAATATTAATTAATTTAATTATTATTCTTTTTTTGTTTAATGTTGAATGGTGAAAATGAATCGTTATGCGATGGATGTTATTCTATGTTGTGAATTCGATTTGTGTTTAGATGATGTGATATTTATCGTTTGTGATGGAATTGGATATGAAAACGTGGGACAGAAAATTAAAGATGACAATTTTAGATCATCTTTTTATATTGAAAATTAGAAGATGGCAACTTTATGATGTTAATAAAAAGATAATCTTTTTATAGTGAAAATTAAAAGATGAAACTTTAGGATGTTAAAAAAAAAACAATCTTTTTATATTGAAAACAAAAAGATGAAATTTTGACGATGAAAATAAAAAGACGATCTTTTTATATTTAAAAAAAAACAATCTTTTTATATTTAGATTAAAAAGACAATCTTTTTATATTGAAAACAAAAAGATGAAATTTCGACGATGAAAATAAAGAGACGATCTTTTTATATTTTAAAATAAAGAAGTTATTATTTTTACATTGCAAAATAGAAAAATGAATATTTTTACATTGTAAAATGGTAAAGTTGATATTTTTACTTTGTAAAATAGAAAAATGAATATTTTTACATTGTAAAATAGTAAAGATAATATTTTTACATTTTAAAATAGTAAAGTTGATATTTTTACATCGTAAAATAGTAAAGTTGATATTTTTACATTATAAATATAAAAAGATGATATTTTTGCATTGTACATAAAAAGAAGGTGTTTTTACATTGTATGAAATGAAACATATTTTTATATGTTATTTATGAATGAATTTCCACAGCATGAAATAAACAACATTTCTATATGTAATTTATGAATGAATTTTCATCACATGAAATAATTAACATTTTCATATGTATTTATGAATGAATTCACACTGTATGAATAAAATTACATTTTTATACGTAATTTAAATGTGAATTTACTTTGCATAACAAAAGTTACATTTTTATACGTAATTTATATATGAAGTTGCACCGTATGACAAAAATTGCATTTTTCTATGTAATTAAAATTGAAATTTACATTGCATGATTAAAATTACATTTTTCTGTGTAATTTAGAAATGAATGATAACGGTAGAATGAAAATTACATTTTTACATGTAATTAAAATGAGAAATTTACACTGTAGGATAAAAATTACATTTTTAGATGTAATTTAAATATGAATTTATGTCGTATGATAGGAACTACATTTTTTTCTATGTAATTAAGATATGAATTTCCATCGCATGATAAAAATTACATTTTTCTATGTAATTTAAATTGATTCTGTGCGGCATGAGAAAAATTTCAACTTTCTATATAATGTAGATGTGAATTAGAACGGTAAAATAAAAAATGACATTTTTCTATGTAATTTATATATGAGTTATAAACGGTATGATAAAGATTACATTTTTCAATGAAATTAGAATATGAATTTGTATTGCATTATAACAATTACATTTCTTTATGTAACTGGGACTTGAATCTATAATGTAAAATAAAAATTACATTTTTATAATGTAATAAAGAGGTAAGATTCACATTAAAAAGAAAAAAAAATTACATTTTATATATAATTAGATAAGAGGACTGACATTGTAAATTAAAGATTTCATTTTTATATGAAATTAGAAATAGGGATTTGCAAGGAAAATTAAAAATTACATTTTTTTTTATATGTAATTTGGGATGAGATTTACATCGCAGAATAAAATTTACATTTTTATATGTAATTAGAATTTGAGAATTCGCATGATATAGAAAATTTCATTTTTATGTAATTAAAAGACGTGAAAACTTGCATCGTATGGGAAAAAATACATTTTAATGTAATTAGGAAGGAGAGTTAGTCATAGAATCAAATTTATCTTTTTAATATAAATTTATAGGATAAAGATTGGAACGGTTATGAAAAATACATTTTTTATGTAATTTAAAAAGTTAAAATTTTTCACTGTATTATTAATTACATTTATAATGTAAATAAAAAGAAAATTTTGCAATGTAACTGAAAGATAGAAATTTTACATTATAATGTTGATTATAATTTTCAGTGTAGTAAAGAAAGAGAAATTTTACGATATAAGAAATAAAGGGAATGCCATATAACTTTATATATCAAGAAAGTTATATTTTATTTCGACATCAGGATTAAATAACCTGCTCATAATCATCAATTGTTAGCATAATTTAAATTGGTTAAATCCATTAACCAATTATTTATTTGTATATCTATATGAAGTGTGTTGGCTGAAAACCCCACACGGGTATTGGGACGATATTTGACTGACACAAATCCCAATGTTAAATGTTATGTTTATCGTTAGATCGACGGGCTGCGTTAAGCGTTATTATTAAATTTTAACGCTTACACAGTGAAATTTACACACTGGATGTAAATGGATGACTTGATGAATATATTGTTATTGAAATATATATGATGCGTGTGAAATCCATATAATCCAAATTATATGATGAATGATTGAGTCACACTCCGATTCAGGTGTTCTTTTAAGAAGAATATTTGTACATTAAAAATCATTTTATATAAAGAATATTTTTAATAATTATTTTAAAATATGTTTTCTTTATAATGAATTAACATTTAAAGAGAAATCTTTTAATTAAGATTATTAGATTTTGAAATTATATTTAGTGATATGAAATAAATTGAGATGTGAAGTGGATTTATCGTGGACGATGTTTTTAAATGACATTTGTCCTTTAATCCAATTTACATTGAAATTATTATTTGGAATTTATAAATCTAGTTTATAGATTTTAAAAAGGGCATTTTCTAAAATTCAAGTTTTCCAATGTAATATATAAAATTGGAATTAAGTGGAAATTCGATTGGTAATAATTGAAATAGGCTTCTGTAATAGAAGACCGATATTATATATGGAATTTAAGAGGCTTTGCCATTATCCCATGTATACTGTTAGTCCGATACAGAAATTTATAGTGATTATGTATTGATTTGATTTCTGTGGAGTTCCATATTTTGAAAATTGATTTGCGGGTTTATCGTGAACTGTTTTTTAAAGGACACTAGTTCTTTAACCCGTTTAAGACAAGATTTTTTTCTTAAAATAAATAACCTTGTAATAATGACTTTTGATATCAAATTAAAAAATTGGAGTTTTAATAAATCTTTTAAGAAAGATTTAAAATTTATTTTCATAGTTTATCCTTGATAAAATTTATGAGAATCTTTTAATATGAGTATTCTATTTAAAAGAATATTCGGGGTTGGAATGCGGCGAAATGTGTGATTTTCCAATATTTGATTTTTAATCACAAATTACGCGAGTTATTCAGAAAGACCGGGTTTAACCCATTCTGAATAATCATCACGACGACCAAGAGTCGAAGATTGTAACAACCCGTATTTTTAAATAACATGTTATAACATAAACCAAGGCAGAATTAAATGATAAAATCTGAATCAAGGGAAACGGGCTGTGCCATTGCGTTCGTCTCAGAAAAATACGCGAAATAGAGTCCAAGTTTTCGAAAATCGGAGTCCGTATGACCAAGTTATGGCCCGTCGAAGTTTTCAGAAAATTTCAAATTTGAATTCAGAATTCAAATTCAGCTGAGCAGGATAGGCGGGAAAAGATCCCGCCACCCCCCAAGTCGACTGGGGAGTCGACTTGGGAGTCGACACACCCCAGGATGTGTCGACTGCCCAGTCGACACCCCTGTCGACTTGGGTGGTCGGCCAGTTTGGCCTGGGTGCACCTGACTTGTTCCTCTAGACATGTTTGGAGGCTAGTGACGTGAATTGATGGCCCAGATCTGAATTAGGGTTAATCCTATGGCCTAAACTAACCTAATCTTCTATAAAAGGACCCTAATACCTAGCCTAAATCATCATAAATCAATCCTACAACTAAACTATGCCAAAATGCTTCTTGATCATGGCCTCCATCTTCATATCATGGCCTCCATCCTCTTCATGAAAGTTTGAGTGTCCTAAGCTAGTAAAAGAGCCACCTTTCTTCATCAAAACAAGGATCTTTCTTCATACAAATCAAAGGAGCTTCTTGTTTCTCAAGACAACTTGGAGCTTGTATTCATTTGGGGTTTTTTAGAGTTGCTAGTGGCTTCGTCTCAATCTTATTTTATTTTATAAGTCTTCATAGCATTGTAAGCCATATACTACTCTTAGATTCTAACTATGAAGTTAAATATGACATGTTGCAAGTTTGAGTTTGGGCTTAAGTATGATTTGTGCTTTGATTCTATCATGATATGCATAGATTTATCCTATGCATGTTTGTAAAGCTATCACCTTGACTTTGTGCATAGAAATCTATGAGCTTTGATTTGAAATGTTGCATAAAGCAACATAGAAACTCTCATAACCCTTATGTTATCTTGCATATGATGTTATATGCGAATCGTTAGCTATCATCCTATGTCATTTATGACCATGTTTCACCTATTTTGCTAAAGTTTGATATCATGCATGTTTTGAGGCCTATAATGTAATATGCAAGTTTATGAACACATTTGCCTCATATGCCACCATGTTTAACTTGTGGACAAATCACCATATATGCTATTACGCATGCTTGTGGCCAAATCACCCTTATGCTATTATGCATGCTTGTGGCCAAATCACCCTTATGCTATTATGCATGCTTGTGGCCAAATCACCCTTATGTTATTTGATATGTTTGAGGCCAAGTCACTCTTTTATGCTATCATACATGTGAGGCCATATGCTAGTATGTTGAACCCCTTTTTGCCTCAAATATCACCATGTTTAACTTGTGATAGACTTTGCCACCTTATGCCCACCTTGTCATATTGTTATGTTCCCTCTTTGATCTAATTGCGTTGATGCGAATTTACGTGCGATGGGAATACGTTATGGGTAGTTGGGAAAATTTAAATAACATGAAAGCATGACTTGAAAATATGACAAGAAAGTTTGACGTGTGTTTATGCTTGAAAACATGAACGTGGACATGACATGTAGAAAACATGGAAGTGGCCAACTCGAGGTTGGGTTGAGTTTGTAGCATAAATCTACCCGGAACCGACCGGCTTAACTAGTGGCTACAAACAATAGGACCCAATGTGAGTAGTTGGTCACATCGCACTTAAAACCCGAGGTTAGACTAGGTTGTGGTGTAAAGCTACCCGGACCCGCCCGGCTTAACTAGTAACCACAACAAAGTCTAATGTGAGAGGTTGGGGTGCATTAAGTTAATCAATGCCACATGATAGGGTTAAGTCATGAACTACTTGAATACTTAACCAATTAAACACGATGTATTGATAGGGTTAAGTCATGAACTGCTTGGATACACTTGACCGACTCAATACATGGTTAGGATAGGGTTAACCACACTTAACCCGCTTGAAATCCTAGTTACGAGGTCCTTTTCAACCGTAACCCACTTGGGAGTATCTGGATACCCTGGACTAGGCTAGGGTGGGGCACAATTACTGGACTGATTGTAAGAGACCAAAAGAGACGGCTGAATGGTGCACCGATTGTTCAGGCGGACCATGGTCGTGCACATTAAGTCCGGAGTTGAACATGGGCACCAGTAGGTTTAGACTGTGCATGCTTGAATTGTGTCTGTGGTTTACACCTTAGGGCTGGATACACCCTGGGGTGGACCTTGCATAGTTTACTACATTCCATGATTAAGCCGTATGACACCGATACACGACGAGTTAGGCTTATAGGGAGCCGATCGACTAGACCGAGTAGTTGGACCTTGATTTAGGTCACTTCATGATGTTGGGCCAACTTTGGGCCAAGGGATCATTTCTTATTTATACTTGACATGGATTAGAATACTAGTACACCTGGTGCAACTTAACCTTGTATATGCGATGCCACACTTGATCTATCTTGTTAACTTTTCACCATGCCAGTTATCACCCAATGTTTCATCTCTGCTTTACATGTCCAGTTAACTTTATTAGTTTTTATACTAATAGTAGGTAGGACTTACCAGTCTTTTTGACTGACCCGTTTTCTTTCGCCTCTTTTCTTCCGTTCCCCCCCCCCCCCCAGGTTTACAGGGTGGGAACACTGGTACCTAGGTTGGATCTTTAGCTGCTTTTCTGGATAGCTCATGTACGGTTTGGACTTGAGCATGTTATGGCTTTATTCTACTTTGGGGATAGTTAGTTTATGTTTTTTTTGCAGTTTTCTGTTTATGTTTCTAGACTTTGGTTTGTGGGAAAATAATGACCAAGTACTTTGATGTAACTTGACTATGGTTTTGAAATGTTAGTTTTTACCCGCTGCTTTATTTACTCTATTTTTTTTACTTATATGTTCTGTCTTGTGATATCGGCATGCATGTTTACCTTGTCCAACACCCCTCTAAAGCTAGTGTACTTGCAAGAGTGACCCTGGCGGAGGTGGGGTGTTACATTTGGTATCAGAGCATAAGGTTTACGAGATTGAACAAAAGGTTTTTGAAACTTGCCTTTTGAAGAACTATTTTCAAAACCAATTAAGTATTTTCCAAGAAAAGTCTAGTTTATTTTAAAAGGCTATTCCCCAAAAGCCATTAGCACTATCCTTTGTTTCCTCGTTCTCAATCTATCTTTTTCTTCGTTTCAGTATGGCCGATAATTTTTCCATATTGGAGGGCGTACCAGTACCTATTTGGTTCAGAAGATATATGGAGGCAAGGGCGAATGAAGCCGGCCCCGCGGACATTCCTCCTCCTTTCCCCGTGGCTAACATTCCTCCCCCTCCCGTAGCTGAGGTTCCTCCTCCTCCTCCTCCGCATCCACAAGCGGATTTCACGAAGATTTGCAAGGACTTTAAGGCGATGGGTGGCAAGAATTTTATTGGGACGGAGACTTATGTCGAGGCAAGAAACTGGTTAAAAGAAACTGAAGACCTCTTTGCTATCTTTGATGTGGAAGACCGTAGAAAAGTTCTGTTGGCAGTATGGCTATTAAAAGAGGAAGCTGCATATTGGTGGGTAGTCACCACCACTACTAGGCCAATTCAGACTTGGGATGACTTTAGGAGAAGGTTTAGACTGAGGTTTCTATCATCGACAGAAGAGAACCTTCAGATGGAGAGGTTCCTATCACTAAAGCAAGGGGACATGACCGTTAGGGAATACGTTGATAAGTTTAATCAACTTGATCGGTTCGGTCTAGACTTGGTTAACACAGCTCAGAAGAAGGCCCTACACTTTGCTCTAGGATTGAACGAGCCATTGCACGGTTTGGCCATGTCTCACATACCCATGGGGGCGACTTTCGAGAGTTTGGTGAATATGGCCCTGCTTCAAGAGGAAGATAAGAGTGGCAAGAAGGAGGTCAAGGCAAATGAGTCTCAAGGCGAGAAGGTAGATTCCGGAAAAGGAGGCAAGAACAACAACAGCAAGGACAACAAGTCAAGAGAAAGGAGGAAGTGCAACTTCTGTAGGATTACTGGGCACAGAGCCAAAGACTGTAGGAAGAAGAAAAGGAAGTTGGGAGAATGCTTTCATTGTGGAGAGTCTGGACACTATAGTAAGGATTGCCCGAAAAAGCGAGGACAAGGGAAAAGGCAAATTCAGCAAGCAGGACCCTCTGGAGGGCAGTTGCAGGATCCCCTCGCTCTTCCAGCTTTTGATTCGAGGTAGTGTTTCTATAGAAAGTCATGTTTACATTTCTGATTTCCCTGTTCATACCTTATTTGATTCTGGCGCATCGCATAGTTTTATTTCTGATCTTGTTGAAAGTTTGCACCTAAGTACTAGTCTTGTTGAGGATCCCGTTAGTGTTTCAAATCCAATTGGGGGTTCCGCCCATCTATCTGCGATTTGTATGGATGTGAAAATCTCTATTTTGAGCGTAGAATTCATGTGTAATGCTTATGTTCTCAGGTTTATGGGATACAGGTTGATTTGGGCATGGATTGGTTGTCCAATTATGGAGCCATTCTTGATTTTGGAACATAGGGTTGCGAGGCTCATGACTCGCCTCGGTAATACCCTCGAAATCTCGTGTGACCTTTAGGGTTCCGTCATGATTAGGTATCTAGAATCCCTTGGCACTTTTATTGGGAATTTGTAATCCAATCGAGCAGTGTTCGCCACTAAGGCGGATGGTCCATTCCGCTTAAGCATGGGTTATAGAAATCACCCTAGTAAGTACATTTGGCAACGTGGATTGGCATTTGTTTTCAAGAGATAGTTCTTCTGCGTGGAATACCGTATAGAAGGTAAACGAGATCCAGGATTCACTAACGAATTTTGGAAAGCTTGCATGAAACCATGAGCACGCAGTTATGTTTAAGCCGAGTATTCTAGGGAAAGAATAAGTGGAAGTGGAACGAGAGGCAACGGTGAAACGAGTTCCAACTCATATTTTGAAACTACGGAATTGTGAAGTTAAAAGACGGTCAAGGCACGATGGGATTAAGCACAAGAAAATGCGACTTAGGAGATTGAAGACTAGATACGCGCATTATATCTCTTTTTAAGAGTATGTCCTTGACCCCTACTATTCTGTGGAGCTTACTCGCATGCTATCTTTTAAGTATATCCTCTCGGTCCTATTCTCAATCTTAGTTCTGTTGCAAACCCCATAAGGAGTATGACTCGCCTGTTTGTGATATATAGTTGGGGTGAAGATGTCCATTAAGTTGACCAAACTATTTGGGCTTTATGGGATATGGGTCATAGTTGATAGACTTACGAAGAGCGCCCATTTCATTCCAGTAAAGAACAAGAGGACCACATCAGGGATAGCATCTGTTCACCTTCGAGAGACAGTGCGATTGCATGGAGTTCCTTCTAGCATAGTTAGCGATCGTGACCCAATCTTCACTAGCCAGTTCTGGAATAGCTTGCAATAAGCGATGTGTACGCGATTGAATCTAAGTACAGCTTATCACCCCCAGACGGATGGCCAAACCGAAAGGGTGAATAGAGTGATAGAAGATCTTTTGAGGCTTTGTGTGCTTGACTTTGGTGGTACTTGGGAAGACCACCTTCCTCTTGTAGAGTTTTCTTATAATAATAGCTATCAAGCTAGCATAGGGATGGCACCATTTGAAGCTTTGTATGGGAGGCCATGTAGGTCACCATCTTGTTGGTGGGAGACAACGGATAGACTTATCCTTGGGCCCGATATGATACAGGACACCTCCGAGAAAGTTGAATTGGTGAGAAGACGGATGAAAACGGCCCAAGACAGGTAGAAATCCTATGCTGACAAGCGAAGGACAGATTTGGAATTCGAAGTTGGAGATATGATTTTCGTGAAGGTTTCTCCTTTGCGTAATGTGGTTCGTTTTGGAGCAGTTGGGAAGCTGGCACCAAGGTTCGTAGGACCCTTCCCTATTATAGAGAGAATTGGGAAGATGGCTTATAAGGTGGAATTGCCCGAGAAGCTGGCCGGAGTGCATAATGTCTTCCATGTCTCGCATCTCCGAAAGTGCCTACATGAGTCCGCTGAGGTGGTTGAACCTAGCATTCTTGAAGACGTGGAGATAGAGAAAGAGGCAACCTTGAGGAGAGCACCGATTCGTATCTTGGGAACGGAGATCAAGAAGCTAAGAAATCGAGAAGTCAAATTGGTGAAGGTTGAGTGGAGTGAGGCCGAAGAGGACGCAACTTGGGAAACCGAGGAGAGGATGCGCGCGCTTCATCCATTTCTTTTTGAGGGTACATTCTCGATCTCTTTTCCTAGTCAACATATCTTTCTTTTACTATCCATGTTTATCTTGTTATCTCGTTAACCTTGTCATGAGAACCTTAGGTAGAAACCCTTTGGATGAAACATGTATTTGAAACATGTTATGCTTGATGTTTGCAAGTGGTTGCAAGTGTTTGCAAGTGAATACTCGTGGATGCATGGTACACATTAGGCACTAAGATCGGCTCACACACTTTCATATTGCATATGCATGAGTGCTTATACTTATTCATGGATGAAACTTATTATGCTATCACGTGGATGTTGCATATGGATGAATGTTATGTGCACTCATGTAGAGATTATAAATTATGCTAGGAATTTGCATACATATGGACTCATTTCACTAACATACCTTGCATTAAGGAGGTTTACTGAATCAGTAACCGCCTGATTTTCGCATTAGATAAGTACATATACACACACATTTGCATATGTTCATACAGCATTTAGAATCCTTTAAGGACAATGACTGCTCGTGGATGATGTTTTGAGTAGATGGATGATGGATGGTAGGATATGTTCTTCCTAACTTGAAGATTTCGGGGACGAAATCCTTTAAGGAGGGGAGAATGTAACAACCCGTATTTTTAAATAACATGTTATAACATAAACCAAGGCAAAATTAAATGATAAATTCTGCATCAAGGGAAACGGGCTGTGCCATTGCGTTCGTCTCGGAAAAATACGCGAAATAGAGTCCGAGTTTTCGAAAATCGGAGTCCGTATGACCAAGTTATGGCCCGTCGAAGTTTTCAGAAAATTTCAAGTTCAAATTTGAATTCAGAATTCAAATTCAGCTGAACAGGATAGGCGGGAAAAGATCCCGCCACCCCCCACGTCGACTGGGGAGTCGACTTGGGAGTCGACACACCCCAGGCTGTGTCGACTGCCCAGTCGACACCCCTGTCGACTTGGGTGGTCGGCCAATTTGGCCTGGGTGCACCTGACTTGTTCCTCAAGACATGTTTGGAGGCTAGTGACGTGAATTGATGGCCCAGATCTGAATTAGGGTTAATCCTATGGCCTAAACTAACCTAATCTTCTATAAAAGGACCCTAATACCTAGCCTAAATCATCATAAATCAATCCTACAACTAAACTATGCCAAATGCTTCTTGATCATGGCCTCCATCTTCATATCATGGCCTCCATCCTCTTCATGAAAGTTTGAGTGTCCTAAGCTAGTAAAAGAGCCACCTTTCTTCATCAAAACAAGGATCTTTCTTCATACAAATCAAAGGAGCTTCTTGTTTCTCAAGACAACTTGGAGCTTGTATTCATTTGGGGGTTTTTAGAGTTGCTAGTGGCTTCGTCTCAATCTTATTTTATTTTATAAGTCTTCATAGCATTGTAAGCCCTATACTACTCTTAGATTCTAACTATGAAGTTAAATATGACATGTTGCAAGTTTGAGTTTGGGCTTAAGTATGATTTGTGCTTTGATTCTATCATGATATGCATAGATTTATCCTATGCATGTTTATAAAGCTATCACCTTGACTTTGTGCATAGAAAGCTATGAGCTTTGATTTGAAATGTTGCATAAAGCAACATAGAAACTCTCATAACCCTTATGTTATCTTGTATATGATGTTATATGCGAATCGTTAGCTATCATCCTATGTCATTTATGACCATGTTTCACCTATTTTGCTAAAGTTTGATATCATGCATGTTTTGAGGCCTATAATGTAATATGCAAGTTTATGAACACATTTGCCTCATATGCCACCATGTTTAACTTGTGGCCAAATCACCATATATGCTATTACGCATGCATGTGGCCAAATCACCCTTATGCTATTATGCATGCTTGTGGCGAAATCACCCTTATGCTATTATGCATGCTTGTGGACAAATCACCCTTATGCTATTATGCATGCTTGTGGCCAAATCACCCTTATGCTATTATGCATGCTTGTGGCCAAATCACCCTTATGCTATTATGCATGCTTGTGGCCAAATCACCCTTATGTTATTTGATATGTTTGAGGCCAAGTCACCCTTTTATGCTATCATACATGTGAGGCCAAATGCTAGTATGTTGATCCCCTTTTTGCCTCAAATATCACCATGTTTAACTTGTGATAGACTTTGCCACCTTATGCCCATCTTGTCATATTGTTATGTTCCATCTTTGATCTAATTGCGTTGATGCGAATTTACGTGCGATGGGAATACGTTATGGGTAGTTGGGCAAATTTAAATAACATGAAAGCATGACTTGAAAATATGACAAGAAAGTTTGATGTGTGTTTATGCTTGAAAACATGAACGTGGACATGACATGTAGAAAACATGGATGTGGCCAACTCGAGGTTGGGTTGAGTTTGTAGCATAAATCTACCCGGAACCGACCGGCTTAACTAGTGGCTACAAACAATAGGACCCAATGTGAGTAGTTGGTCACATCGCACTTAAAACCCGAGGTTAGACTAGGTTGTGGTGTAAAGCTACCCGGACCCGCCCGGCTTAACTAGTAACCACAACAAAGTCTAATGTGATAGGTTGGGGTGCATTAAGTTAATCAATGCCATATGATAGGGTTAAGTCATGAACTACTTGAATACTTAACCAATTAAACACGATGGGTTGGTAGGGTTAAGTCATGAACTACTTGAATACTTAACCAATTAAACACGATGTATTGATAGGGTTAAGTCATGAACTGCTTAGATACACTTGACCGACTCAATACATGGTTAGGATAGGGTTAACCACACTTAACCCGCTTGAAATCCTAGTTACGAGGTCCTTTTCAGCCGTAACCCACTTGGGAGTATCTGGATACCCTGGACTAGGCTAGGGTGGGGCACGATTACTGGACTGATTGTAAGAGACCAAAAGAGACGGCTGAATGGTACACCGATTGTTCAGGCGGACCATGGTCGTGCACATTAAGTCCGGAGTTGAACATGGGCACCAGTAGGTTTAGACTGTGCGTGCTTGAATTGTGTCTGTGGTTTACACCTTAGGGCTGGATACACCCTAGGGTGGACCTTGCACAGTTAACTACATTCCATGATTAAGCCGTATGACACCGATACACGACGAGTTAGGCTTATAGGGAGCCGATCGACTAGACCGAGTAGTTGGACCTTGATTTAGGTCACTTCATGATGTTGGGCCAACTTTGGGCCAAGGGATCATTTCTTGTTTATACTTGACATGGATTAGAATACTAGTACACCTGGTGCAACTTAACCTTGTATATGCGATGCCACACTTGATCTATCTTGTTAACTTTTCACCATGCCAGTTATCACCCTATGTTTCATCTCTGCTTTACATGTCCAGTTAACTTTATTAGTTTTTATACTAATAGTAGGTAGGACTTACCAGTCTTTTTGACTGACCCGTTTTCTTTCGCCTCTTTTCTTCCGTTTCCCCCCACCCAGGTTTACAGGGTGGGAACACTGGTACCTAGCTTGGATCTTTAGCTGCTTTTCTGGATAGTTCATGTACGGTTTGGACTTGAGCATGCTATGGCTTTATTCTACTTTGGGGATAGTTACTTTATGTTTTTTTTTTAGTTTTCAGTTTATGTTTCTAGACTTTGTTTTATGGGAAAATAATGACCAAGTACTTTGATGTAACTTGACTACGGTTTTGAAATGTTAGTTTTTACCCGCTGCTTTATTTACTCTGTTTTTTTTTACTTATATGTTCTGTCTTGTGATATCTGCATGCATGTTTACCTTGTCCAACACCCCTCCAAAGCTAGTGTACTTGCAAGAGTGACCCTGGCGGAGGTGGGGTGTTACAAAGATGAAGACGGTGGTAGAAGACCGAAGGTTTTCACATCGTTGGGATGATGATGACTGGTATCTTGAATTGGGACTGGACACCCCAAGGCAAGGTATTTGGTAATGATCGTCCAAACGCATTTGGAAATCGACGGACACGTTGTTTGGCTCAGACCTAGAGCGGACTTGTAAATGGATTGTGTGTCTGACATTGTATTCTTTTCTACTGTATTTGTTGAACGCTACTGATTATATATTTTTGTTTAGTGGTGAAGAATTTATTCTTCACTTAACACCCTTCTCTAAGACGTATGAGATTAGAGGTTATATATATATTGGTAGATGATCAACGATATGGTAGGGTCTGACAATGTGGCATGCTAAGATGCAATTGATCAAGGCTTTGTTGAAAAGCAGGCCTTGTGGTAGATGATCAAAGCATAGTCTATTTAGGCATAGCTTTGTGTATATCGTGACTTTGCGAGCCTCACACACCGGCAGAGTCTAAAACGAGAGAAGGGAACGCAGGGAGAGCAGCACGTTTCTTTCTAGCTAGAGTGGTGTCAGTGACCTACCAGCCCTGACATTTTACTTATGTAGATGATGGAATGAGGCGCCTCGGATGATAGGTCCTATAGGACCGGGAAACGTGTGTTCAGGAATAACTAATCCATGAAGTTGTATGTGTGGACCGGCCCTGCAGGATCCAAGGGTTAACTGCGGGGAACCCTGAGACATTACCTAGAGTGTCTCGAATCGGTAAGGAGCTCCTCCCTAACCTTGACTCATGTTGGAAACCCAAAATCCAATACGCCCCATGCGGTTTTGATTGTATTACTAGTATGGAGGCATAGCATATGGTACCTACGCTTCCTAGGATTGATACATTTACTTTGAAATGTTTTGAAAATATATACACACTAATAATAATATTGTTTTATCGTATCAAGCATCTTTGACCATTATAAGGTAAAACCCTATCCTCCGGTTTGCGTTGCATTGTGTGATGGGAACTGGGTCTTATGATGGTTTCATTTTTCTAAAAAGCATTGCGCTATTTTGACGATTAACTTTAATTTATGCACAGGTAATCCATTGGAATAAAACCCGTTCCGCATTAGCGGCGTGGTCCTTGGATTTGCCTTATTACTATTAGTTATATTAGTTAAGAATTCTCACACCAGTCCCACGACTGACCCGTTGTTTGTTTCCACTTTTACAAACTCGGGTGCCCTCTTTTCCACACGGGCAGTCGAGTAGCTTTTCGCAGATATTCATCTCTTTAGCAGGATCCTGGATTGAAGCCAAAAGCTGTGTCCAGAGCATAGGAAAGTCTTCCGCTGTCTTAGTTATTTTATTTCCGATGCACTGTATTGTATTTAATGTAAAATTTTTCTTCCGCTGTAATTAATGTACTCTGATATATATTCTGTACTCTGATGTAACATTTATTATGATGTTATAAAAGTCTGCTGTATTTGTTTTCATGTGTTGTATTCCCAAAGTTAACATATGCGGGTTTTGAACGGTCTTGGTCGATTTTGCGATCGATTTAGATTGGGCGAAATCCGTGTTGTTACATCTAGCCTCCTTCCCATTATCTGCATCAGATCCCTTCACCTTGCATCTCGAATTCCGCATCCCCTCCACCACCTAGCAAACAATGAATCACATCCCTCAGGATGCGATATACCACAACCTTCGGGTTGCAATATATCACATCCCTTGGGATGCGATGGATCGCATCCTTCGGGATGCATTGGATCGCATCCTTCGGGATGCGATTACTTGCATCCTTGGGGATGTGGTGACTTGCATCTACTAGACGTGGTATACAACATCCTTACAAAGCAGTGAACCACATCCCCATGAGATGTGAATTTCGTACCCCTTGGGATGCGAAATTCGTATCCCGTGGGGTGCGAAATTCGTATCCCCTGAAGTGGGTGCGAATTCTCTTATAAACAAAGGGGCTGCGATTTTCTTATAGAGGGCGTCCTGGGATGCGAACTTCTTCATTGTGGTCCTCAAATCTCACATACTCTCTCATACTCCACTACCTATAAATTCCCCCTACTCATTCTTTACAAGAGTTAGATTTTTTTTTTGATTTGATAACCCTAGAAGCTTTTATAACTCCATTAATGGCAGCATAGTTCTTGAGGAAGAAGAAGACTACATAAGTTTTTCCCAAGACTTGGCGTAATAAAAATAGACTCACGAATACTTAAAACAATTTGTAAATAAGTGTCATGATGATGTTCAATCCTCATAACTCTTATTTATGAATAAAGATCAACAAAAGCCTTCAAAGTGGATGGAGGTTCCTCATGGATCGAACCACTATGAATCTCTATGTTATTTCCGCTTTCTGCACTTTAATTTTCCATATATGAAACACTAATTCTCGAATTTAGAGAATCTTTGAGTGTAACGACCATTTTTGCTGTCAACACTTTGGTGCTTTCACTGAGAATTTAAACTCATTTCTTTCTGTGCATTTCCATCTCGACTTCGACATGCCACTCTTCTCAACTTACCGCTCGAGTCTGCTTACGATGGTTAAAGGAGCAAAGAATTTGATTATCGGACCCTCTGTAGTGGCCGACACTGCTGCTTCTTAACAACCCTAATAATCCAAAGGGAACCCGACCAATGTGAAAATCGTTCCTCCAATATACCCCGATGCTCTAGCAACTCAGGCGCAACTTTACATTCTTAGTAAAAAAATGGAGGATAGAACTTGAGGGCTCAATGATACATTGAAGACAAACACTGAGATAATGCACCATGTTCAGGAAAGTCAACCTCACGTTGCTCGATTCCAACTTAATTAGAACAACGCTCGGTCGAAGCTTAATGCCTTGGAAAGTTCTTCTTCCGATACTCAGGGTCGAAGCCTAAGAAGCAGGAGTACTGCAAATGCCAATGCCCTCGCCAACAATCATGCTTATGTCAAAGGCAACGAAAACAGAAATAGTAATGGAACATTATAACTTTCAGCGAAAGAACGCGTCAACGCGACCATTCTCGGTTGGTTACTAATGAGGAACTATGTCCTAGTAACCGACCCACTCCTTGACAAAACCCAACTGTCGCCGCTCTGAACTCGGGGACTATGCTCCCAATAGCCTAACATTCCCATGTTCCTCTTAATAAAAATCAACAGACTCAGCCTCGTCAACCATACCAGAATCAAGCGAACAACGCTGGATGAGGGTGATCCCGATGTCCATCCCAAAAAACGTCCACGAACTAAGACCCATGAGGTAAAAAAAACCACTGGATTCCAACAGAGGTTTAACCTGCGTATCTCCCTGATATGATCCAAAGGATCATGAGAGAGACGTGAGGGAACGTCAATGACATGTACGAAACCAACATGAGACATAACCCCTTCACCAGGGTCGTGCACAAAGTCCAGTGGCCCCGACGCTTCAACATCTCACAACTAGCACCTTACGAGAGAAAGACTGACCCCTATAGCTTCTTGAACCGCCACGAATGACATAAGGACTCCAGCCGAGCCAATGATGCCATCAAGTGAAAATACTTCCTGGTTTTCTTGGAAAACACAACTCTGCTTTGATTTACTCGACTCCCAGCTCGTTCCATAGGTACCTTCGACCAACTTGCTTTCAAAATGGTCAAACAGTTCAGGATGCATGTCCCCTGACCAAAGGATACTCTCACTCTCTCCAACCTCTACCTGGGCCTGATAGAAACCCTCGAAAGCTACCTCGAGCGTTTTAGCGCCGCCCTCATTGAGGTTGATGACCGGGAGCCTCGCACAGTCCTTGTTTAACTTGCTAACGGCATCCTTCCTAGCTCCGAATTTGGAGCGTGGATCAACAGAAAGTAGTAGAAAAACTTGGAAGCTTTCTACGAGAAGGTAGGTCAGTTTCTATGTCAAGAAGAAGCAGGCACAATAGGGCTGCTTAATGCGGCCACCCCAATAACCCAACTCAGACACTGTCATTGACAGTGTCAACGGAAAATAGGTCTGAGAATCTACCAAAATGGGTAATAGGGTGATCTCGTTACAATCAAGATCCTGGAGATCCTAAGAAGCACGACCGTTATCCCACTTACAGGAACTACAGTCCGCTTAACCAAGAGTTGGAGACAATCTACCTAGAAACATGTAACACTCTTCAATATAAAAAGCCCAAAACCAGAGAATTCCACATACCGCGAGAAAAACTCCGGCAAGTATTGTAGATTTTATGATATGTTTAAGCACAATACCAATGACTGTCGCCACCTAAGGGATGCGATTGAAAACTCATCCACGAGAAACGTATGGAACAGTACATTTAGAATCCTACTCCTCTTGAAGCAGCTGCGGGTCCATCAGGGGAAGCCCTCCCTCCAGCTAGTGCGGCCCCAAGCTCGTCCAATCAGAGACCACGTGGCCTCACCCCGCATATGACAACTTCCAGAAGATGGAGGAGTACGCCAACGCCATTAAGCATGCCAACTATGAAGCATGCTCCTCCTTGGATGAATCTGTCCCTGCCAAGCTCCAAAAGATAATACAAGACGATATCGTCTTCCGCGAGAGAGAGTCTATGGGACAAATTCCAACCATCGACCCTCTCACAATCTCTGCTCAAATAGTCCCTGCCTATGCTCAGAGGATACTCATCGGTTTAGGAAGCTCATTCAATATAATCTTTAGGTCGACCTACGACTAGATGGAACTTGAGGCCAAAGACTTGAAGACCAGACATGCCATGATTCACGGCTTCAACGGTTCTTCCAACACACCCATGGGTACGGTCGAACTACCGGTTGAAATTGGAGATTGATATTGGAGCCGGGTATGAATCCTCACCTTTGTGGTTATTGACGTCATCTCCCCCTACAATGTCTTATTCAGACGCCCATTGTGACGACCCGAATTCTACGTATTGAAGGATCGTAGTGTATTTATTTATTTTCATATGAAGTCATATGGTCTTGTAACTTTGGGAAATTACTATTGGGGTCATTTCCCACATTCACAATTTTTTCCGGATTTTAAAATGACTGTTTTGCCCTTGAGAATCTTGTTTCGCCTACAATTTTTGACTGGTAAAGAGTTTTGACCTGAAATCACTTCCACTAGATTTGGATGATGGTTTCCCATTCGTAGAGTGGTCACATTAATCAAACGGACTTACCGTTTCAGAGATATGGCTGAAATAAGGTTTAAAAGATGGTAAATGACCTAATTGGGCTTAATTAAGTGATTAGCAGCCAGACCCATAACCCAATTCGGGATTAGGCTTATGGGCGGGCTAAAAGGAGTTGGAGAATCATCTTCTTTCATTTTTCTAGCCGCCACAAACCTTTCTCAAACCCTAATCATGGCTTCCATCTTCTAAATCTCTCTTTAATCAGCCCCTAATCACAAGTTAATCAAATTTATATCAAATCAAGCCGGATTAACACCAATTCGGAGAAGAGCTGCTGCACTACATTGGAATCTGAGCCAAATTAGTATAATTTTCAGATCTATCATTTATTATTGGCTAAGGTGAGTGATTAGAATGTTTATTCACTAATTATGGTTAATTAGGATTAATTAGCGAATTAATGACTCATGAAAATATGGGAAAATACGTAAAAATCCTAAAATCATATTTTATGTCACATATATGAATTTGGTTTGATTTGGATTTGTTTTGTTAATCCCAGAATTTAGGGGATTAAGGGGGAAATTATGGATTTGGGTATGTTTGATCTAAATTAATATGTGAAATCGTTGTTTTGATATTTTTGGTTGATTCTACACATTATGACTGCTGTTTGGTATGTTTTATGATTGCATAGGAAAGTTAGAATGGTTGAAAACACCGTTGTTTGGCAAAATTAGCTTGCTAGAAAACTTGCAGGGAACTAGATATGGGGTGACGAACTGAACTGGATAGGGGGTGACGAACCGAACTGGATAAGGGTACGAACCGAACCAGAGAGGGGGTGACAAACCGAACCGGATAGGGGGTGATGAAGCGAACCGGGCAGGGGGTGACAAACAAAACCGGACTGAAGGTGACGAACTGAACTGGAAAACCGAACCGAACCGGGGGTGATGAGATGAACCGGAGAACCGAACCGAACACCAATTCGACGAAAACCCGAGACGCAAAGGAAGTTCAAATGGGAAGTTATCGCTCAGGATCCAGATGGGAACCAAAGAGTTAACTTCAAGAGTTGGGCTTTGCTACAGGATGTGTGAAAACGAGTTATCGACATCTATTACTTTGGTTCACTATTGAGAGAGGGGCCATGTAGACGAACCAGAGCCAGGGCGGTGTGGGCTGGTTGACCCGTACCCCAGAGCCAGGGTGGTGTGGACAGGGACCAGGGCGGTTTGGTTATAGCAATAGTTGTATGGAGTCCAGGGTGGTGTGGACAGGGTAGGGTTATTGACTATAGACCAGGGCGGTTTGGTTATAGCAATAGTTGTACGGAGTCCAGGGCGGTGTGGACCCGTCATGGCCCCAATGGATTTGGTGATCAAAGCGGTGGATATCATATGCTTTATGCACTGAGTGAGAGATGTGAGGAATGATTGCTATGTTTGATGTTTGCTATCACCATGACATGCACACTTCCATTTTGCACTCTATGTTAGTGTTACCTTAGAGTATTGTACATCTTGTTGTGCTAACTCTTTGGCTGTAGGTCCAGGTCATGTATGATTACTTATACCTGTTATTGCCCTATTTTGTTATATAGAATTACTATCGCTCACACCAGACTTTCGTTTGACCCTGAGTTTTATGTCTCTTCTTATTACTCTGGGTGCTCCTAAACGATCAGACTAGAGGTAGGTTAGGTGGTTATGTATGAGCAGCTGTCCGTAGACAAGCATGAGGCTTCCACGTACTTTATATATGTTCTTCTTGTGTTATTCGTGGTCACGCTTTGGGCATTAGTTGTGTACCTCTTTTATTTTCTTTTAGAGACAGTATTCTAAAGTTGTAATAATTGGATATGAAGTTGTATTTTGGATTCCACTACTCTGATGGATATGATTTAGTTTTCAGCTTATGTATCGTCTCACCTGTTTTATATTAGGTTATGTTATTATTATATTTTATTCCATGCGCTGTGAGATATACTACATGTTCTTTGGTAATTCATCGTTTCAACCCTTTTGACGATAGTCCTATGCTAATCGGGCATTGGCGAAAATGTCTAATGGTACGAGGTGGCCGTTACACTTAGTATAGAGCCTAGGTTGTGTAATTGTGATATTTTTGTTTTCAAAATATACATACATATATATATATATATTATTAGTATTCTAAGGACGAAATAGCACTGCATTGGCACCACTAAGGAGATGGTTAATTGTTTTCTCTTTACAGATTGAATGATGAACCGAAATACGAGGAGTATGGTAAGGAACTCCGCATCGGGAGTTGAAGAGGGAGTGGGTTCAAGGGCCAACAATGGGAATGTTTACTGCCTTCATGCGAGAGATGCTTAGGGATGCTTAGGGAGCAGTTCCTAATGCCGCTAACGGTGGTGTGCAGTAGTGCAGGCGCCTAGAGCTGATTTCGCCAAGCTTAACAAGGATTGTACTAGTTTTGGTGGGAAACCATTCCATGGAATGAAATCAACTACGGAGGTTCAGGATTGGCTTGATAGTTGTGATCACATTTTCAAGTATTTGGGGATCGATGATGCAATGAAGAGAAAGCTAGCATCACGTTAGCTTCAAAGACGGGAAATGAATAGGTGGAATGCTACTAAATCGGCTACTCCCGAAGATCATGTTACTTGGAATCAGTTTAAGACTCGCTTCAGTGACAATTTTATTCCAGCTGCTCAGAAATCATAATTATTCCAGAAATTTTTGAAGCTTAAACAGAATGGTAGGGCAATCTCGGAATATATTGCTGAATTCGATACCTTATCGAAATATGAATTATCTCTTATCGATACTGACGAGAAGAAGAACGAGAAGTTTATAACTGGCCTAGATGAGTTCTTGGGGGAAAGACTTATAAAACATATCGATGATACTTTCAAATGTATTATGGGGAAGGCACTAAGATCAGAGAGCCTTTACCCTAAGACGAAGACCGAGGTTGCTATCACATCTACAGAGGATCCCAAACCGCAGGTAAGAGGTGAAGGCAATAAGAAGTTCTAGAATAAGATAAAACAAAACCAAACCAAGGATGGTCAGAAAAAGAAGAATAAGAAAGATACCGGAGTGCTTTGGCTCCGGCAAGAAGGGCCACTATATCAGAGATTGTCGAGCGAATCCAGAGGATAAGAAATGCTTCAATTATGACCAAGTGGGACATTTCAATAATGAATGTCCGCAACCCCCTAAGGAGAAGCAGATCGTGAAAGCATATGCTATGAACGATGTTCCTTCTTGGTTGAATGCCCCAACTGCGGCGAAGAAGGGAAAGGGTGTTGTTATTCAAGGTATGCTTTCTATTTATGATGTTCATGTTTGAGTATTGTTTGGTACCGGGGCTTCCTATTCCTTCGTATCTAATGACCTGGTAGATAGGTTGGAATTGGAACCCGAGATTGTTGACAAACCTTTAACTGTGACAAATTCGATCAGTGGTTCAACTAGCCTTCGTAAAATTTGTCGTAATTTAGCCTTGTCGAGTCATGGACTTATGTTTGCTTGTGATTGCTTTTTTGGGGCTTTACTGGGTTTGGCATTATTTTGGATGGTCGATTGGCTCCAAAGGTATGGGATAGTGGTAGACTGTGAGGGGTCGTCGGTGACCATTAGAGAGGATGATGGGCGGAAGGTGGTATTGGTTGCTTACCTAGTGATGGGGTGATAGCTAGTTTTGTAAATTCCCTCGACATCCCGCATGATTATTATCATATGTTCCTATTGCTGGCGAGTATTCAGACATCTTTGAGGGAGTGACCGGACTTCCACCACACCGAGAGATCGAGTTTCAGATTGATTTTGTGAAAGATGTCAGACCTATAGTGATGCTTCTTCATCGTATGGCACGAAGGGAGCAGCGAGAGCTCGAAGTGCAAGTAGGCAATCTTTTGAAGAAGGGATTTATCTGAATAAGTGTTTCCGAATGGGGAGCACCAGTTGTACTTGCTACCAAGGCCGATGGTTCCCTTCGCTTGTGTGTGGACTATCGCGAGTTGAACAAGGTGAATATGAAGAATAAGTATCCTCTTCCACAGATAGAAGATTTGTTTGATCAACTAAATGGAGCAAGAGTGTTTTCCCAATTGGATCTCGCGACAGGATTTAATCAGCTCCGGATAGCAGTTGAGAGTATACCTAAAACGATATTTTGGATGCCGTCTGGATTCTATGAGTGGCTGGTCATGCCATTCGAATTAACTATTGCACCCGCATATTTTGTGGATCTTATGAATAGGGTTTTCAAGGATCAATTAAATAAGTTTGTTCTTGTGTTCGTGTATGATATCCTAGTTTACTCGAGGACAGAGGAAGAACACAAGGAACATTTGAGGACAGTGATGGAGGAGTTGAGGAAACACCAATTTAAAGTGAAATTTTTTAAGTGTCACCTTTGGAGGAGGGAAGTGAGGTTACGGTGCAAGATTGGTCTATGCCCATGAATGCAACGGACGTGAGAAGTTTCTTGCGATTAGCTGGATATTATCGTAAGTTTATTCAAGACCTCTCCAAGATAGCGGCACTGTTAACTCAGTTGACCAAGAAGAACCAAGCCTTTGTTTGGGATGAAAGGTGTGAGAATGTATTTAAAAGTATAAAGGAGAAATTAACGTGTGCACTGGTGTTAGTTATTCCTAAGGGGAACGAAGAGATGACGGTATACATGGATGCCTGTGGTACCGAGCTAGGTGGTGTACTGATGCAAGGAGGTAAGGTTGTAACTTATGCTAGTCGGCAACTGAACCATATGAGAAAAGATATCCTACCCATGACTTGGAATTGGCAGCGATCGTGTTCGCGTTGAAGATGTGGAGACACTATCTCTTGGGGGAAAGATTCGAGTTGTTTACCGATCATAAGTCATTAAAGTATCTTTTCTCTCAAAAGGATTTAAATCTCCATCAGCCGAGATGGTTAGAGTTCTTGGCTTCATATGATTTCAATATCGCATACACACCCGGGAAGGGCAACGCGGTAGCTGATGCATTGAGTAGGAGACATGCCAGTTTAGGGGCTATGTTTTTTGAATGGAAGCAACTGGAGTATATCGCGGGATATGATTTCAGACCTAAGAATGAATTAGATCCAGAGATGTTACCAAGTTTGACGATCAGACTGACTTTGATTGAGCGGATCAGTTACAGTTAGAGGGACGATCCTAATCTATTGGAAATCATCTCCAAGGCAGAGATGGGTATCAACAGTTAGGGATTGAATAAGTATGGACTTGATCGAGAAGGATGACTTCGAAACAATAGGAGACTAGTTATACCCAACGTTAGTGGATTCAGAGATGAAGTGCTTAGAGAGTGTCATCACTCGAAACTGACTATATATCCCGGTGGTAACGAAATGTATTGAGACATGAAACAGACCTATTACCGGGAAGGGATGAAGGGAGATGTTGCGAAGCTTATATCCAAGTGCATGAACTTCCAATTAATTAGTTAAAGCTGAGCAAAAGAAGCCTAGTGGTTTGTTACAACCGTTGGAAATTCCCGAATGGAAAAGGGAACAAGTCTCAATGGATTTCATTGATGGTTTACCAAGGACTAGATTGGGTCATGATAGTATTTGGGTGATTATGGATCGATTGACCAAAAGTGCAAGGTTTATACTGGTCAAATTGAATAGAATGACAACTAAGTTAGCAGAATTGTATATGAAGTGTGTAGTGAGATTTCATGGAGTACCTAAAGGTATTGTGAGTGTCCAAGATCCATTATTTATTAGTGGATTTTGGAAGAGCTTACAAGAGGCCTTAGGGTCAGAATTACATCTCAGTACCGCGTACCATCCTCAAACCGACGGTCAAACAAAGAGGATGAATCGTATATTAGAGGATCTCTTGAGGGATTTGGGGGGGCGGGGTCATGGGATGACCATTTGCTTCCAGTTGAGTTTGCATATAATAACAATTATCAATCTAGTATTGGTATGGCTCCATTTGAAGCTTTGTACCGAAGACCATGCAACTCACCATCATGTTGGTTGGAAAGTGAAACAGGTGAGAAATTTGTGCTTGGGCCTGATGTAATAAGAGAAACTTCAGATAAGATCAAGGTTATTCAACAGCGGATGAAGGCTTCCCAAGATAGGAAGAAGAGTTATGCTGATAAAAGACATAGAGATTTGAAATTATCCATCGACGACTTGGTATTTGTCAAGATATCTCAGTTGAAGAGTGTGATTCAGTTTGGTAGGAGAGGTAAGTTAGCACCAAGGTTTGTTGGTCCATTTGCAGTTCTCGAGCAAGTTGGAAATTTATCGTATAAAGTTGGGTTACCTGACAAGATGGTTGGAGTGCACAACATATTTCATGTTCCTCAGTTAAGGAAGTTCGTATACGATTCTGATATAATTATTTTACCAGATCGGTTGGATGATATCGATGTAGAATCCGAGGCAGTTGGTAGTTGCAGAATGATTCGTATTGTCGGACATGATACGAAACAACTTCGAAGGAAGACAGTGAAACTAGTTAAGATCCAATGGGGTGATAATCAGAATGACTGTACTTGGGAAACCGATGAGAACATAAGGAAGTCAAATCCAGAGCTCTTTACCCGGTAAGGTTTTAATCGCGATATAGTTATTCCCTTGTTAGTAAAACGCATGCTAGGATAGGCTTGTTGTGTTTATTATTTATGTTTGATAGTTTGTAAATGGTTGATAGGCATGCGGGACACTATTGTATGTTTCCTTGGTTAAGGAATTTCGAGGGCGACATTTCTTAAGGAGGTGGGAGGAGAGAATGTAACGACTAGTATTTTACGTATCGAAGGATCGTGGAGTGTTTATTTTATTTTCATACGAAGTCATATGGTCATGTAACTTTACGAAACGACAAATGGGGTCATTTCCCACATTCACGATTTTTACCGGATTTTAAAATGACTGTTTTGCCCTTGGTGATTCTGGTTTCGCCTATAACTTTTGACTGGTAAGGAGTTTTGACCTAAAACCACTTCCATTGGATTTGGATGATGGTTTCCCAATGCATAGGGTGGTCACATTAATCAAACGGACTTACCATTCGGAAGATATGGCTGAAATAAGGTTTGAAAGATGGAAAACAACCTAATTGGGATTAATTAAGTGATTATCAGCTAGGCATATAACCCAATTAGGGTTATGCGAGGGCTAAAAGGAGTTGGAGAATCATCTCCTTTCATTTTTCTAGCCACCACAAACCTTTCTCAAATCTTAATCATTGCTTCCATCTTCAAAATCTCTCTCTAATCATTCCCTAATAACAAATTAATCAAGCTTACACCAAATCAAGCCAGATTAACACCAAATTCGAGGTAAAGGATTTGCACCACATTGGAATCCGACCTAAATCAGTAAAAGTTTCAGACCTATCATTTATTATTGGCTAAGGTGAATGATTAGAATGTTTATTCACTAATTATGGCTAATTAGGGTTAATTAGCAAATTAATGACACATAAAAATATGGAAAATTATGTAAAAATCCTAAAATCATATTTTATGTCATATATACGAATTTGGTTTGATTTGGATTTGTTTTGTTAATCCCGGGATTTAGGGGATTTAGGAGGAAATCATGGATTTGGGTACGTTTGATCTAAATTAACATGCGAAATTGTTGTTTTGATGTTTTTGGTTAATTCTACATGTTACTATTGCTGTTTGGTATGTTTTATATTTGCATAGGAAAGTTAGAATGGTTGAAAATGCCGTCGTTTGGCGAAACTAGCTCATTGGAAAACTTGTAGGGAACCGGATAGGGGGTGACTAACCGAACCGGATAGGGGGTCACAAACCGAACCGGATAGGGAGTGACGAACCAAACCGGATAGGGGTGACGAACCGAACCGGATAGGGGGTGACGAACCGAACCAGATAGGGGTGATGAACCAAACCGGATAGGGGGTGATGAGTCGAACCGGATAGGGATTTATGAACCGAACCGGATAGGGGGTGACGAACCGAACCGGAACCGGACAGGAGGTGACGAACCAAACTGGAGAACTGAACCGAACTGGAGAACCGAACTGAACCGGGGGTGATGAGCCGAACCGGAGAACCGAACCGAACACCAACTCAACCAAAAACCGAGATGAAAAGGAAGTCCAAATAGGAAGTTATTGCTCAGGATGCAGATGAAAACCGAGTAAACGTCAAGAGTTGGAATTTGCTGCGGGACGTGTGCAAAGGAGTTATCGACATCTATAACTTTGGTTCACTATTGAGAGAGAGGACATGTAAACGAAGCAGAGCCAGGGCGGTGTGGACTGGTTGGCCCATACCCCAGAGCCAGGGCGGTATGGACTGGGTAGGGTTATTGACTATAGACCAGGGCGGTGTGGTCATAACAATAGTTGTACGGAGTCCAGGGCAGTGTGGACCTGTCACGGCCTCAATGGATTTGGTGATCAAAGCAGTGGATATTGTATGCTTTATGCACCAAGTGAGAGATGTGAGGAATGATTGCTATGTTTGATGTTTGCTATCACCATGACACACACACTTCCATTTTGCACTCTATGTTAGTGTTACCTTAGAGTATTGTACATCTTGTTGTGCTAACTCTTTGGTTGCAGGTCCAGGTCAGGTATGATAACTTATACCTGTTATTGCCTAATCTGGTTATATAGAATTGTTATCGCTCGCACTATACTTTCGTCTGACCCAGAATTTTATGTCTCTTCTTATTACTCTGGTTGCTCCTAAACAAGCAGACTAGAAGCAGGTTAGGTGCTTATGTACGAGCAGCTGTCCGAAGACGAGTAGGAGGCTTCCATGTACTTTATATATATTCTTCCTGTATTGCTGCTGGTCACTGCTTTGGGAATTAGTAGTGTACCTCTTTTATTTCCTTTTAGAGACAGTATTTTAAAATTGTAATAATTGGATATGAAGCTGTATTTTGGATTCTTCTACTCTGATGGATACTGTTTAGTTTTAGCTTATGTACTCTCTCACCTATTTTATATCAAGTTATGTTATTATTATATTTTATTCCACGTGCTGTGAGATATACTTTAGGTTCTTTGGTAATTCATCCTTTCAACCCTTTTGATGATCGTCCTGTGCTAGTCGGGTATTGGCACAGTGCATTTCGGGGAAATGTCTGATGGTGTGGGGAAGCCGTCACACCCATTCCTTGTAGAGTTCCGAGTCTACATGTCACTATGGTCCCTTCTAATGAAATTTCCGATAGAGAATGAGATCGGTACAGTCAAGGGAGACTAATCAACTGCGAGAGCCTTCTACCTCTCCAAGTAGAAGGATGTTGTCAACAAGGGGCAAGGCAGTGCCTCCACCCTCTTATGCCAAAATTGCCAGCGCATAGCAATCAAAGGTGTCTGAGTATTGGCTCGGACGCCACTACCATCTTTCTGTCGATCTCGATCCAAGGGAAGACGAAGGGCCCAATTTCGAAAGGTCTACCTTGGTAGAACAAATGATGGATATTCCGATTAATCCCGCTGAGCTGATAAGGGTTTTGAAGATTGGACCACAACACCTCCCCACAATAAATGAAGAGCTTATGGACTTCTTAAGGGCCAAACTCGACATATTTGCTTAGACCCACTCAGATATGTGTGGCATCAACTCAGAAAATGCTTGCTACATGCTCGGTATCGACCTGAAGCATCTTCTAGTCAAACAGAAGCATTGAATCTTGGGAAATGGAAGATGACTGCACTCAAAGGGGAAGTGGATAAGCTACTTGACGATGGCTTCATCCGCGACGCCCACAACCCGAATGGCTATCCAACACATTCTTGGTCAAGAAAGCAAATGGAAAGTGGCGAACATGTGTTGACTACTCAGACTTGAGCAAAGACTGCCCAAAGGACAACTTCCCACTTCCGAAGATCGACTAACTTGTTGATTCAACCACCAGCTACCAGCTTCTCTCCTTCATGGATGCTTACTCAAGCTACAATTAGACTACTATGTACCTTCTAGACCAGGAGCACACTTCATTCATAACCGACCTTGGGATCTACTGTTATGTCGTCATGCCTTTCGGTCTCAAGAATGTTGGAGCCACCTATCAGCGACTGGTCGACTGCATGTTCAAGGACCATCTTAGGAAATCTGTAGAAGTTTACGTGGACAATATGCTCGTGAAAACGAGGGTATCGAACGACCATGTCAATGACCTCGCCGAAATGTTCAGTGTCCGTACTACGTAAATATGGAATGAAACTCAATCCCCTTCAACGCTCTTTTGGCGTTGCATCTGGAAAATTTCTGGATTTCATTTTCAATTCACGGGGCATCGAAGCCAATCCAGAAAAAATTCAGGCTATCCGAGATATCCCAGCCACTCAGAGCATCAAGGATGTTCAAAGCTTAATCAAGAAAGAGGCCGCCCTAAGTCGATTCATCTCTAAAGCCACTGACAAATGCATTCCCCTTTTTGACTTGCTCAGAAAAGGGAAGCGCAACTTCACATGTACACCGGAGTGCGTTACCGTATTCCAAGACATCTTGAATCACTTAGAGAGACTGCTACCTTGTCGAAACCCATGGATCAAGAAGACTTATATCTCTATTTGGTTGTTTCGTGCAGGCAATTAGCTCGGCGCTTGTGCACATCGAAGATCGTGTCCAATGGCCCGTTTACTGCATCAACAAGAGGTTGATAGGAGAAGAAAAGAATTATCAAAAACTTGAGAGTCTTGCTTTCTTCCTATTGATATCTTCCCAGAAGCTACGACCACATTTTCAGTTCCATCCAATCAAAGTCTACACCGACAGCCGCTGTGACAGGTCCTGCAGCGTTCTCAGGTGTTTGAGCGACTTTTGTAGTGGAGCATAAAATTGAGACAATTCGAGATTACTTCTATTACTCGTCTAGCCATCCTCTGATAAGCCCTCGTAGACTTCATAAAAGAGTTCACTATTTTTGAAGAGCCTCCTCCGAAACATAGTGAATCTCTAATCATTCAGTGGAAATTATTCGTGGATGGACCATCTAACAGTCAGTGTTCTAGCACCGGAGTCGTAATCGTTACTCCTGAGGAACACTCGATCTTTTTCACTTTTAATCTCGACTTCCCTGCTACCAACAACGATGCAGAATACAAAGCCTTGACTGTTGGACTCAGAATTTCAATCAAATTAACATCAAGCCTCTCTAGATCTACTCTGACTCACAGCTCATCATATGTCAGGGGCAGGGTGAATACCAAGCTTGGGGGCATGGCTCGCTTCCTACCTTGCTTGGGTCCGTGAACTGCTCACAACCTTCGATCACTACATCATTACGCACATCCCTCGAGAACAAAATGATAAAGTCAATTCGTTAGCCAGGTTGGCAAGCTCCGGGGATGCGCAACTCTTGGGTCTAGCCCCAGTTGAAGTGCCCCACTCTCCAGCATCGATCAGATGCAAACAGATTCAGTTGCAATGACGGAGACTGAGCCTAAGTGTTGGATGACACCGATAAAGAGCTACTTAAAACACGGAATACTCACTGAATGCTACAAGAAAAGGCGAGCACACATTGACAAATCATCTTGCTACATCATTCAAGATGGAGTGCTCTACCGAAGGGGATTCTCTGTTCTATCACTCCGGTGTGTATCCCACAACGATGCCGACCGTGTGCTGCTGGATGTGCACGAAGGCGAGTGCGATGACCACAATGGGGGGAAACTCTTGCAAGGAATATTCTAAGATATGGTTACTTCTATCCCACTCTCGATCAAGATGCCACGAACTATGCATGCAAGCGTAACAAATGCCAGAAGTTTTCAAAAATTTCAAGAGCCCCACCTACTGAGCTAACGCAGTTGGTCAGTCCTTGGTCGATCGCCATGTGGGGAACAAATATCATCGGAACTCTCCCGATGTCCAGAGGTGGTGCTCTCTATGCTATCTTCGCAGATGATTACTTCACTAGACAGGTAGAAGCCGATCCTCTTACTACAATCACTACCAAGAAGCTGATCAACTTCGTCGTCCGCAACATCATCACTCATTTTAGGGTCTCCCAAACTATCATCACAGACAATGAGACCCAATTCGAGAGCGCTGAGTTTAAGACTTTTTGCCGATGACACAACATTGAAAAAGAATTATCAACAGTAGCTCATCCTCAATCCAATGGGTAAGTCGAGCTGCTAACAAAATAATCAAATCCATCATCAAGAAGCATTTGGAAAAGGCTTGAGGCTTATGGGTAGATGAGCTCCCTCTATCCCTTTAGGCTTACCGGACAACCCATAAGTCAGCGATTGGCCATACTCCCTTCGCTCTCGCCTATGGATCCGAAGCCATCATTCCTATTGAGCTCAAGCTCCAATCTCATCGAGTCACTTACAATGATCTAAAGACCAATCAAGACCTTCCCTTTGAGTCACTCGAATTACTCGAAGAGAAAAGAGAAGAAGCTGAACTCAGAGCCGCCGCTCAAAGTCAACAAGTCGCCCAATACTTAAACTCCAAAGTCCTTCCGAAGCACTTCGACATTGGGGACCTCATCCTGAAGCAGATCTTTCCTACACTGACTGGTTTCAGTCCTCGCTGGAAAGGTCTGTACGTCACACAACAAAGGCTTAGAGATGGAACATTGAAGCTAAAGACTATTGATGGCGCCGAACTTCCAAGAGCATGGAACAATGAACACCTCCCACGCTACTTCACATAGCTTAGTGTACAGAATTATTGTTTCCAATATTGTTTTATTTTCTTCAAATTAAAGGCAATGTAAAGTAAAGGCCATTACTGCCGACGTTATCACTAAAGAATGTTTCAGATGTCTATGTTCTTGGTGTGTTATTTTCTGCATAGTACGTTCGAGCAACCATCACGACTGACTTGCCTACACGAGCGCACAACACAGGATCGATACCCTGAATCTTGGAATCGATCCTCCTCACTCGAGTCTTGAACCAAAGACAAGGTCGAGTATAAATAACTCAACTCGAGTCTCAAATCAATGATGAGGCCGAGTATAAATAACTCGACTTGAGTCTCGAACCAACGACGAGGGCGGGTATAAATAACTCAACTCGAGCCTTGAATCAACGACGAGACCGAGTGTAAATAACTTAACTCAAGTCTCGAATCGATGACGAGGCCGAGTATAAATAACTCAACTCGAGTCTCGAATCAACGACGGGGCCAAGTATAAATAACTCAGGATGCTCATTCACTTGAGTATCCACCCATGTTCCTAAGTCTTCGGACTTGGGGGTAACACATCAGCTAGGTGAGTGTGACTACAACTGTTCACTTGGCTCCAACTGATCCGAAGGACTTGGATTCGGGTGCTAAACAGATAAATCAACGACGTCCATGCCTTCTCACAACTCGGGACCAACGACCTCAGGGAGACAACGAGAGAGAAGGCACCAAAACCAAGCTCCGCACGACTCTTAACTCCCGACCAAGGGAAATCCCGAAAGTAGTGTCAGCACATACAATCTTCACATGAGTTGGGAATCTCAATAGCAAAGCCATAAACAATGTTTGCTTAAGTGTAATGACAAGTATATTTGCAGAAGTACAAAAATTGGAAAGCGTAGACGAAAATTTGAATAGTAGTACAAAATGGGATATAAGAAATGTCAACTAACACTTTCATTCACAATTGAAAAGCAAACTGCATCTGTCTATTTATCTTTCTAACGACATGGTGTACATGAAAATCATGCCTTGCCTCCAAAAACGAGGGTCGTACTCACGTATACTATTATCCTACATAACCAAAAGTTTCCTATAATGATCAATTGGGCGAGTCACCCTTCTTCTTCTTCTTGTCTGATTCAACATCGGACTGCTCATCACCCCTTTTCTTCTTTTTCCTCTTCCTGGAGCTGCTTCCTCCACTCCCTTTCCTTCCCTTGGTCGAAGAAGATAAATTAAGGGCCGCCAGTGCAATCTCTTCCTCTTCATCGTCGCCACTCGAGATCTCTGTGACTTCTTTGCCTCCGGGCGGGATATCCTTCAGAGGTTTGGGCGTGACCTCGTTGGAGAGCGCGAGTTTCGCAGGCATACCCTTTCATATCTTTTTCCCATTCTTCCTATTTACTTTCTTCTGCGCTGCCTTACCAACCTTGAGCTTTTTGGCCTCAGCCTCCTACAGTTTCTTAAATAAGTCGTTAGTTCTCTTCTTGCCTCCCTCGGCATCGTCCTTTTCCTTTATCTCCTCCTGTGCCTTAGCTGTAGCTTCCTCCTTAGCCTTCTGCTTAACATTCGCCTGTGCTACTTGCCGAGCCGCTTCATCGGCTACACTTTTTTCCTCCTATTCTTTAGATTTGGCAAGCAATTGAGCTTTCTATTCCTCAACAAAGTCATACATCATGTGCTCACTCGCCTCGACCGGCCCGACCACCTGCCTCTTTCCCATCTCCCTCTCCTAGCAGCTCCTTGAAGAGTTCTAGTTCAATATTAGAAAATGTATCCTGATAACCACCTCCTTCACCCGATTGCTTTATTAAGCCTTCCTTCTAGTCCCGAGCTGTATGGGTTGTGTTTCTCTGAAGCATGTTGTAACTTCTTCTTTGAAGGGACCTGCACGATGAAGAAAGAGGCTAATTAGTCTACTTCGACTTTATGTTACCATCCTTCAAAGCACTTGTGAGATTAGGATTTTACCTACCAACACCTTCGGTCCAGTTTCGGCAAGCATTGTGCTTCCACCTGCTAGTTGAGGGAAGCTCCCCTGTCCTAACCTCAGCTGACCGGAATTATATTTAGTAAAGGCGTTGCTTTCTTTTATTGGGAACTACCTCCTTCAAACTCATGAGCCACTATTAAACTATCGGTTGACACCGACTTTCCCTTTGCAGCAGTAAATGCTGCCTCCTACGCCCTCTCGATTTCCTCTCTCAACAACTTTCGTCCTTCTTGTAGTACCAAGCTCTCATCCTTATCCCGGTGTGAAAACATGAACTCGGTCTCATCAACAGCCTCCACCTGCCATAACTGGGACTCGTACACCAACGGGTTATCCCAAACCTAGGCCATTGTCCGGGATAATCGTCGACCCATGAGATTCCGTCGAATCGAAGCACTTTGACATACATTCCCCGGACATATGGATCCATAGACAACTCTGCCTTAATATCAGCTTCCTCGATCTCATCCTTGAGCTCTTCCACCTCCTTCTAGTTCTTTGTCCTTATTCCATCAATTTGGCTCAGCGTCTCTTTATTAGAGGCCTCAGCGGCCTCCTTGTCTTTCTTAGCCTGCTCTAGAAGCTTCTTTAGCTCGACATTCTCATTTATAAGCCTCCTAGTATCTTCATTTTCATCCTTTAGCCCCTGGTACTCCTGGACCAAGGCCTCGTTGTCCATACGAAGCTGGTGCACTTCCTTGTTTTCCTTAAACAATCGATGGTTCTCCTCCATAAACCGTTGATTCTCTCGTTTGAGAGTCATATTATCAGCCGTCACTGAGGCCACTATGTTTTTGAATGTCGTCTTAGCATCCTGTGCCTCTTTCTCCAGCTTCTTGTACTTCTCTTTCCATTGTGTTGTTTCAACAACAAAAGGTTAGCACTTAAGTGTGTTACTCATATACGTGGAAACAGTTACAATCCGAAGACCTCTCTTACACAGTGCATCGTCCCAGTTCCAGGCATTAAGCCACTCATCTTCAAAGGCCAGCTCCAAGCCTAGAATCTTGACATTCTTTTGGAAGATCAACTCTGAGAGATGCCCCACATATCTACTGAACTCTTTGCATTGATAGAAGGAAGCATGTACTTTCCTCTGCACCGTGTCATTGTCCTCGCGAGGAATCAGAATGATGTCCGGTAACCATTTTAGTTCGTCAAAATAGTACTTGGGATATAGCTGTTTCAATGTTGCTTTCTTCTACTCGGGAGTGTGCTTTTGAACTTATGAAACCTCAGGAAAATGTGACCCTTTCTTCGACACTGACGTCTTCGATTCTCTACGGTTTACTGGCAATATCTCGTTACTTGTGGACTTATGAGCAGGCACCGCTGGTGGATCATGAGAAGGAAATGTTGACATTTGCAGTCTCGTGCCTGTAGTCTCAAACCTTGAACCTGCCCCCAATGATTAGATGATAGGTGGTGGGGATTCGGAGTTCCACGGCCCTAAGAGCAGGAAGAAGATTGGAACAGATCAGTTTATTTCTTAATACCACTAATAACCCCGCTCCTTTGTGGTCGTTGGCCTCCGGTTCCCTAACCTCGGTGTCTGCTGCTATCTCGAACCATTTCACCTGCACGGAACAAATACAAGGTTAGGCTCGAGCACCCTACACACACAAACAAGTGTGGTGCTATGCGATGTTTATGAGTGTGTGTCCTAAGTGCACTCTCTATAGACCAGATTGTGGCCCACTTGAAGGGGTTATCTCCCCAACATTCAGTGTAAGACTTCCAGAACTTGTGCCGCTGGGCCAAGACAATGTAAAATCAAGTGGGACCTTGTCCAAGACCTTAAACTAGTTCACCCTTTCCCGCGATGCAGTGGTCCCAGAGGTAGTAACCGGAGAAATTGGTCTAGTCAACACTCCCGCAATTGTCTCAATAGTTGCAGACGGGATAGGTGCGGTCGGCAAACTCCCTTCTCCAGTGACCATCTCCACATCACAGTCGTCGCCTCAACTAGTTCCTTCTTGAGTCTTCGCGGCCTTGTGTCGCTTGGACACAAGGGGAACGCTTTCCTTTTATGGCGCAACGATCTCCCTTCTCCCTCAGATTCTGCCTTCCCTTTTCCAATGGTCATTGGTCGAAACATTTTACATTTAGCGGGAAGTAAGCTCATCCAGCGAAGAGCCTCCTCATCCAAGATGTTCTCTGTAGAGCGGGCCATCATGGCCCTCAACAGCTCAAGATGCTCCTGGTACACGCTTCCAGTGTGCGCTGAAGGAATCTCTGTAATACAAGAACAAAGTTATCCCCAAGCTGACGGCTCAACTAACAACTAGTGCCAAGCAATAGAGATGCTTACTTCCGTCAAACCAGTGCCTCGCAAATCTAGGAGTAAAAACGACAAAGAATCAGTCGTACTTGATAACTCCAAGTCTAATCCATGACCTCTGGGTGAATCGGGTGTTGGCATGTGCCTCCAAGTAATACAATGAAGGTGCACTGCTGGTTCTCCTGTTGATCTAAAAAAGGTATCGGTCGTCCTCCCTGGTGGGTTCTCCATGCAGATGGTCCTTGAATGAGACTCGTATTCTGAGGAGGAAAGCATACCCATTTGGATGAAGTTGCGTTAGCGCTAAACGAACATAACGCATCATATCTCGGACAAAGTCACATGTTGATGGCAGGCATCTAGAAATGCACATATATCTATTCCAAGCAGTGTACCCTTTTGAAGGTGTGTGCACCTGTCCTCCTTTTAAGGAACGCGAATGTCAGCCTAAGGTATGTTGAATCTTGTGCAGATGCAACTCAGTGTAATTTATCCAAATGCGAAGGCGTCGAATCCGATGGGTTGTCAACTATAACGACATCTGCCATCGTATCAGGCGCCTTAAGGGTATCTCTCCTCAATATCTACATCTTCTTCCTCGGGATTTTCCTTGGTGGCAGTAGTCCCTTTCGACACCGACGGCTTATTTGGGTGCTTGGCCGTTTGTTATGAATCTTTCGGCTGCAAACCTTGGTTGGGAGCTTTCAACGGACTTATAAGCTGGGAGGGGGTGGATTCTCCAGAAGTCTCAAGCTTGTTGTCCTCCAGTCGGCACTGCTTGACGACCCAGATTGGGACGACGAGTGTTGAGAAGCTTTGGCTTCCAAAGTTTGTTGTCTCATAGACGATCTGCTAGTTATACTTAATATAGTTGCATTAGACGTCGCATTGAAAACCTGTACCCCTTGTGTTGGTGTAAAATAACATATACGTGTAGTGAAGTGCTATGACGATACGATTATAATAAACAAAACCTGGACGTGGCGACGATTACTAATCGTTAAAACTGTAACCATTATCGGCATCAATCGATATCGTCAGATTCACGTCAAGTTGAGGCTACGCCATGATTGCAATTGGGAAATGAATCTAAAGTTCGATGGTCCGATCTTGTGTTCATAATCCAAATTTTGTGCTCCAAACCCTGTGTGCAAAGCCTAAGTCCTATGACGCCCCACATCCGTTAATGTCACTCATAAGAGAATGCATTAAGTTTCATGAAGCGCAATAGTTAAACATTATAGAAAATTTACAAGATAGATAAAATAAGCAGCCGAATTTTTTTAACTTCATTAATAAAAATAAAGCATAGTTTCAAACAAATCACAATAAAATTAGTTACATTAAATCTGTCTCATAAAGACATCTCATAAACCAAGGCATCAGAGCACATAAAATCATATCCCTCGCCATAAGCCATACTAAAGTAGAGAGCAAGTCGAAATGGTACATCACACAAAATCCAAGTCCAAGCTATAAGAGAAATCCTAGTCATTATTGAGTGCTTCCTCTATGAGGACCTGGGTGGAAAGGAAGAAAGAGGCGAAATAAAAAGGACCAAACATAAAGTCTGGCGAGTTCCAGTGATTTACAAATATGCATAAAATAGAAATGCCAAGACAGATAAATAAGACAAGATGAGAAAGGTACAGTGTCATAAAAGGTAAGAGATAAACTAAACAGAACAACATGATGGACAAGAATAAAAGGAATATACTATGATCGATTATTGCTTCACATTTATATCCTAAACATGTAATATTTGCACCAATACTAGTATAACAAGTTCAACAGGATTAGGTTCTCATCCAAATTACATATCAGCAGGACTAACAACAGAAATAAACAGCAGGATTAGGAGTACCCTAATTACATAACCGTATTAGGTGTTAACCTAATTACAAAACTACAGGATTAGGTGTACCCTAATTATGACCCAAGTGATCAGCTCCCAACTACGTTAATACCTTGTGTCTTCCCCAGCAGTAGGGTGCATCAATCCCTGACCCAACTACTATATAACACAGACCTATTTACTAGAGTTACAACATCTTATCTTCATTATTTGGACCCATGAATGCTCATGACTCCGTCGGAACGTGCCCGTACCAACCCCCATGTTAACCTCTTACTATCTAGTTCAGTAAAGCGTGCTCTGGCCCCTACCTAGTGAGGCCCCTCTAACAAAATACCAACAACGATACCGGCTGATATGGGTTCCAAATAGTAGATTGACACAAGCCAAACCCCCTAAGCTTGTGTCCCAAAAAGTAGGATTTAAGAGTTCCCAAAAACCAATACAACAGTAGAACGATGGACCTCTTAGCTTATTAATACTCATATTTAACCTAGCAGGTCTAGGTTTAGTAATAAGAGTGGTTGTAATATTACATGTCATTATGTGTGTATAACCCTTCCCCAAAACACATGCCCAAATGTATACAATTTCTACAACGTTCATATTATTCACCTAAATTTGGTACTTACCATATTCTAACATGTTTTTTTTTACTTAATGTCTGTTTTAAGTCAAATCTAACATGTCTAATTCATATGCATATTATTCATCAACTATGTTCCTAAATTACAATAGGTTTATGCATATTATCCATTTACAACAAGTATACACATTATCCCTTTTTATCAATTTACAGCAAGTCTAAATATGTGTATATTATCCTTTTCCCATACTATAGTTAAACAGTCCCAATTTATGAACATGCCTAAATTCCTCTTTTTATGTCATTCATTATTTCCCCAATTATATGCACACTCTAATCGAGTATATCCTAGGCTTAGCGTAAATAAAAAGGGAAAACATAGGAAGGAGAATAGAATCAAATCACATAGGCATATAGGCAAGACTAGAAACAAACATAAAACATAGAAAATGGGAAAAGAAAGATAGATACATATAACTTGTTAATTATCCAACATCAAAGGCACATGTTTTATTGATCATAACGACATAGTTGATTAATAGTGAAAACATGTATAACTTTTTATCTTACTAACATTGTATATCCTAACCCAATTTTATTTAACTGTCATGTTTATAGTCTAAGAAATCAGATCTATAAATGACAGGAACTCACAATGGGTCTTGGTGAAGAAGAGAATAAATCTCTTATATATATATAACACTTTGTCGTAGAAAAAGTCCAATCCAAGTTGTATGTATGCAATACCTGATATTGTCTCTGTTTTATCCATTCCTTAGCAGCATTCCCCCATTATATGTTTATATTTTTAGAGTAGGTTTACAGAGGCAGAAGGTATGAAAAAATGGTATAAATCAAAACAGGAGAAGCCACCTATTTGTAGATTCATAGAGTCAACCTTAGCCTTTAGATCTTAGGCTTTTAATCTCAACCGTACAAGTAATGTCGAGTCAGTAACGAATATGGTCGCAAAACAATCCAGATTTTGTGCATGAATCTACCCCTATCTGGAGTGGGTCGACCTTAGGTCGACCTAGGCCGAGTGTGGGTTGTCCCATAACGGTCCTGGTTCCCGCGTTTTTTCTGTCTCATTCATTTAAAAATTCGGGAACTATTATTTTATTATATTTACATATAAACTCCTTATATGTATACAAACTTCTAACGCACATAACTTTTTCATACATTATCCGTTTTACACAAACTTGGGGTCTATCTAAACCAAAATTCCGAGATGAATGCAACGGTAATGTCGGTTTCACTTACTTCTGAATATTTAATTACGTTATTTTCAATTTATTATCTTTAATCTTAGTTATAGTGTATTAAATTTTGGGGTGTTACATTCTCCTATACTTGAAGGATTTCGTCCCCGAAATCTCCAAGTTAAGAAAAAGGTTACTATCCTAACATCCACACACAAACAACTACTCATCCATCGTTCATAGACATTCATTGTCATTAAGAGATTTCTAATGCTTGTATGAACATATGAAAAGGTATTGGGTGTATATTTCCCTACACTAATATGAAAATCAGGTCGTCGACTGATTCAGTTGACCTCCTATATGCATTGTATGTTTGTGTCATGAGTCCAAAATGTATGAAAATAATCCTAGTATAATATATAAACTCTATATGAGTGCACAATCATCCATCCAAATTCAACATCCACATGATGATTCACCCATTTCCATCCATATGAAAATTAAAATGCACACACATCCATATGCAATATGTAAGTGATTGAGTCGGTCTAGTGACTATTGTGCGTATGTGCATCCACGAGCAACCACTAGCAAACACTTGCATCCAATTGCAACCATCAACCATAACATGTTTCAAACACATGTTTCCAACCATTGAATTCTACCTCAGGATCGAAAGGTTCGAACGATAGGATAAATAAACTTGGATGATAGAAGCAAATGCAAATTAAAAGATTAGAAAAGAAGTCAAGAACATACTTTATGAAAGAAAAGGATAAGAAGCACGAATCCTATCATTGGGTTCCCACGTCGCATCTTCGCGGTCTTCTCCTCACTGCACTTTAACCAATTAGATTTCTTTTTTACGTAGCTTCTTGATTTCTGATCCAAGGTTATGAGTAGGAAATCGTCTCATTTATGCTTCCTTCTCAACTTCCACGCCCTCAAGTGTACTCGGCTCTACTATCTCTGCCGTATCATGGAGATATTTCTTCAAATGGGAAACGTGAAATACATCGTGTACGCCCTCCAGTATATCCGGTAACTTAATCCTATAAGCCATCTGACCTATCCTCTCAACTACAGGGAGCGGACCTACATATCTTGGCACCAACTTACCTACTGAGGCAAAGCGAACTACATTACTTAGCGATGACACTTTAACAAAGACCATATCTCTCATTTCAAATTTCAAATCGGTCTTCCTTTTATCAACCTAAGATTTCTATCTATCTTGATCAACTTTCATTCTTCAACATATAAGATCAATCTTCTCGGAAGTATCTCGAATAATCTATAGTCCAAGTAGAAGTTTGTCCGTAGACTCCCACCAACAAGTCGGCGATCCACCAGGTCATCCGTATAATGCTTCGAAGGGTACCATGCCTATGCTAGATTGGTAACCGTTGTTGTAGGCAAACTCAACCAATCGAAGATGCTCTTCCCAAGTCCCTCCAAAGTCTAGGATACACAGTCTTAGAAGATCCTAAAGAACTCTACTCACCCTCTCAATTTGTCCATCTGTTTGAGGGTGGTATGTCATTCTCAAACGTAGCTATGTGCCTAACGCGTCTTGTAAGCTCTTCTAAAACTCACTAGTAAAGATGGGGTCGCGGTCGCTTATTACACTAGAAGGTACCCCATGCAATCGAACTATCACTCGAGATATATTGATGCCAACCAAGCCACTATCTTCTTACTCTTAACAAAAATAAAATGAGCGCTCTTCGTAAGTCTATCCAATATCACCTAAATGCTCGTATTTCCTTTTCGTGATCGTGGCAATCCATCGATGAAATACATAGAGATGCTCTCCCACTTCCATTGTGGGACATCAAAGGGATGAAGAAATCCACCCTGTTTCTTTTGTTCAACCTTTACTCTTTGGCAAGTCAAGCATCGAGCTACAAATTCCGCCACATCTTTCTTTATGCCAATCCAAAAGAAAACTTTCTTCATGTCTCGATACATTTTGTCACCATCCAAATGGATAGTCATCTGATAATGATGAGCTTCCTCAAGCACTGCCTTAAGAAATTCCCTAATCTTAGGGACACATAGCCTTCCATCTGTCTTAGCCACCCTTTATCTTCCACGGTATATCTAGATAAGTGACTAGAAGTCTCTCCTCTACCTTGCCTATCCAAGATATCCGATATCTGCAGGTCCTTCCGCTGCATAGATCCCATACGCTCCAATAGAGTAGGTCGCACCTCCAATGATGCTAACAATCCCAAAGTGAAATCCGTAGATGGCTTAAAATCAAAGGTCGAGATGTACTCCAAGTTTAGCCTTGCTACGAATAGAGGACTAAAAGTCATCCTTTTCCTACTCAATGTGTCCTCCACTACATTAACTTTGCCCGGGGTATAAGCTATCTCGAAGTCGTAGGACACTAGGAACTCCATCCACCGTTGTTGCCTTAGGTTGAGAACCTTCTATGAGAACAAGTACTTGAGCGACTTATGATCCATATATAGCTTAAATTTTTCTCGAAGAAGATAGTGTCGTTAAGACTTTAATGCAAACACTATTGCAACCAACTCTAGATCATGGGCAAGGTAGTTCTTCTCGTGAACCCTCAACTGTATGCTTCCATAGCATACTACCCTTTCCTCTTGCATCAGAACGACACCAAGCCATGTGCCACAAGCATCTGTGTAGACCGTGAACATCTTGCTTCCATTTGGGAGAGTCGGAACTAGGGTTGTTGTCAGAGCCCTCTTCAGTCTCTGAAAGGCATCCTCACAATTAACGCTCCACGAAAATGCCAAGTCTTCTTCGTCAATCAGGTAAGTGGGGCTGATACCCTTGAAAAGTCCTTGATAAACTTTCTATAATAGCCCGCCAACCCTAGGAAACTTCTCATCTCCGTTGCATTCTTTGAAGCCCTCCAACTTGAACTACAACGGCCTTCGCGGGATCTACTGCTATCCCATCCTTGTGGACTACATGCCCTAGGAATCTTACTTCCTTTCTCCAAAAGTGACACTTAGAAAACTTCTCCATGAGCTGAAGTGACCTGAGATTACGTAGAATCTCTCCTAAGTGTAGGTCATGCTCCTCCTTAGTTTTTGAGAATATCAGAATGTCATCCACAAAGACCACCAGGAACTTGAGCAGAAACTCCCTAAAAACCCTACTCATTAAGTTCAAAAAATAAGCAGGTGCATTGGTTAGCCCAAAAGGCATAACCAACCACTCGAAGAAACCGTCTGGAGTTCTGAATGAAATATTATAATGTTATCCTCTGCCACTTTCAATTGATGAAACCCCATGGCCAAATCCATCTGCGAGAAAACTGATGCGCCAACTAAATGATCAAACAGGTCATCAATTCTCGGTAGCGGGAGCCTATTCTTCTTAATGAGATTATTTAGCTCCCTATAATCCATACATAGACGAAGTGAGCCATCTGCCTTAGTTGCGCAGACGACTGGAGCTCCCAACTTTAAAATGCTTCGCCTAATAAAACCTTTTTCGAATAGCTCACCTACTTGCTTGCTAAGCTCCCTTCTTTCCCTAGGAGCCATGTGGCGCAATGGTAGAGAAACTGGCTTCACATTCTCAACCAAATAAATCTGATAGTCTATCTCATGCCTTGGAGGTAGCCTCTTAACCTCCTCAAACGGATTCGGGTAGTCTCTGACTATGGGTACAGATTGCAAGTCGTCAACAGAAGTGTCACGTGACTCTAGATAACTGAGCATCACTGACCCCTATGGGTTGTAGGAAATCTCGAGAGTCTGACCATAGCAAGTAAGAAGTCTAACTACTCTTTTTTCGCAATCAAGGATACATGGCTAGCCAATCCATTCTTAGAATTAAATCATAGCCCATAAATCCCAGCATGTATGCATCACATTCAAACTCGACGCCCAAGATATAAATTCTTAAACCCATACACATCATGGATAAATGAGTGGATCCTCGTATAGGATTTGAGACTACTATAGGATCAGAGACTATACTTGTATTAAGGTACGGACTATCTACTAAAGAACTAGATGTAAATGAATGTGAAGAGCCAGAATCAAACAGGGTTCGAACAGGATAGTCAAAAGGGAAATCAAACCTTCAACCATGACTTTCCTACCTCGATCAGGCCCATTAGCTTCCAGAGCATGTACTTGCCCAGAAGTTCCTGCCCTTTGTCCTTGCTTGCTAGGGCATTGCTAACTGAAGTGTCCCACTTGTCCACAATTAAAGCAGGCTCTCTTTGTCTTTCAGCAGTCTTTCATGAAATGACCCCTAGCTCCACAACCATGACATTTGATATCGTTCTTGTTTTGAGCCTTGTCAGGCTTTCCACCTTTCTCTTTCTTTTGCTTTCCTTTCTGGGCCACCATTTCTATTTTTCGCCCTTAGCTTGAGTCTCCTCAGTCTTAGTATCTTTCTTCTCATCCTTGCCATCTTCGTGCATAAGAGCCATATCAACCAGCCTCTCAAATGTCTCCGCCATTGGTATATGAGATAAAGCAAGTCCTTGGAGAGGTTGATTTATTCCTCTCACAAATATAAGTGCCTTCTTGTGGGGCGAATTCACCTAGTCCAGTCCAAACCTAGCTAGTTGATTAAAATTGTTCGCATAATCCTTAACAGACATGTCATCTTGCTTTAAAGCGAAGAATCTCTGCATTTGTAATCTTTCTTCCGCTTGAGATAAGAACTTCATCTCGAATCCCTCCTGAAATCATCCCAAGTAGCTACTGGTTGTCCAGCTTGCGTTACTTCCCACCAGTAGGAAGCCTCATCCATTAGTTGCCATGCAGCCAACTGTATCTTCTTTCGGTCATCGTTCTTGAAAGGTAAAAATATGTTCTCTGTCTCTCGTAGCCAATTCCGTGCTTCAACAAAGCATTAGAAACCACAGAATGGTTTTCCTCCCATAGCGCAGAAGTCTTTACATAACTTAGAAAAGTTTTCTACTCATAAAGGTGGAGCAACAACGGCTGCAGCTGAGGGAGGGGCATCTCCTTGACCTCCGGCAAGAGCCGTAGCCCCAAGATACCTACGGAACCATGTCGGTAACAGAATGCCCTCACGAAGATTGGGTGCCCCAGACATGCTGAAAAGAAAAGAAAAAGGATTCAACAAGTGATCGAGAGAATATTGACTATGGCTTGAGGGATATGTTTTTCCAAAAACAGTTTTCTATTTGAAAATACTTTGCTTTTGAAACCAATTTTAGAAACTTTTTATCTGATCTTGTAACCTTCAAATCTGAAACCAAATGTGACACCCTATGTCCATTAATGTCGCTAATAAGAGAATGCATTAAGTTTCGTGAAGCGCAATAGGTAAACATTACAGAAAATTTACATAATAGATAAAATAAGTAGCGGAAAAACTTAACTTCGTTATTAAAAATAAAGCATAGTTTCATACAAGTTACAATAAAACTAGTTACATCAAATCTGTCTCATAAAAAATTTCATAAACCAAAGCATCAGAGTACATAAAATAATATCCCTCGCGATAAGCCATATTAAAGTAGAGAGAAAGTCGAAATGGAACATCATGCGAAATCCAAGTCAAAGATGTAAGAGAAATCCTAGTCATTGTTGAGTGCTTCCACTCTGAGGACTTGGGGATAAAAGGAAGAAAGAGGTGAAAGAAAAAAGGTCAGACATAATGTCTAGCGAGTTCCAGTGATTTACATATGTGCATAAAATAGAAATGCCAAGACAGATAAATAAGATTGGATGAGAAAGGTACAGTGTCATAAAAGGTAATAGATAAACTAAACTGAACAGCATGATGGAAAAGATAACAAGAATATGCTATAATCCAGTAACGCTTCACATTTATATCCTAAACTGCTAATATCTGCACCAATACTAGTATAACAAGTTCAACATGATTAGGTTCTCAGACTAATTACATATCAACAGAAATAAATATCAGGATTAAACAGCAGGATTAGGCGTACCCTAATTACATAACCATATTAGGTGTTAATCTAATTACATAACAGCAGGATTAGGTGTACCTAATTACTACCCATGCGATCGACTCCCTATTACATAAATACCCTGTGTCAGCTCGAGTAGTAGGGTGTATTACTCCCTAACCCAACAACTATATAACAAAAACCTATTTACTGATGTTACTGCGTCTTATCTTCCCTATTCGGACCCATGCACGCTCATGACTCTGACGGAAATCGCCTGTACCCACCCCCATGTGAACCTCCTACTATTCTGTTCAGTAAAGCGTGCTCTGGCCCCTACCTAGCTAGTGCGAGGCCCCCTCTAACAAAATACCAACAGGAATACTGTCTGATATTGGTTTCAAATAGCAAATTAACACAAGCCAAAACCCCTAAGCTTGTGCCCCAAAACTAGGATTTAAGAGTCCTCAAAACCCGATACGAACAACATAACGAGGGACCTCTTAGCTTATTAATACTCATATTTAACCTAGAAGGTTTAGGTTTATTAATGAGCGTGGTTTTAATATTACATATCATTATATGTGTACAACCCTTACCCAAAACACATGCTCAGATGTATACAATTTCTATAACATTCAGTTTATTAACCTACATCTGGTACTACTATATTCTAACATGTCATTTACTTAATTTCCATTTTAAGTCAAATCTAACATGTACAATTCATATGCATATTATTCATCAACTATGTTCCCAAATTACAACAGGTTTATGCATATTATCCATTTACAACAAGTATATACACATTATCCCTTTTTATCAGTTTACATCAAGTATAAACGTGTGTATATTATCTCTTTCCTATACCATAGTTAAACAGTCCCAATTTATAAACATGCCTAAATTCCTCTTTTTATGTCATTCATTATTGCCCTAATTATACACACACTCTAATCGGGTATAGCCTAGGCTTCCAAAGCCTAGGCTTAGCGCAAATAAAAAGGGAAAACATAGGAAGGAGAATAGAATTAAATCACATAGGCATATAGGAAAGACTGGAAATAAACATAAAACACAGAAAATGGGAAAAGGAAGATAGATACATATAACTTGTTAATTATCCAACATCAAAGGCGCATGTTTTACTGATCATAACGGCATACGTGATTAACAGTGAAAACATGTATAACTTTTATCTTACTACACTATATGTGCTAACCCAATTTTATTTAACTGTCATGTTTATAGTCTAAGAAATCAGAGTTGTAAATGACAGGAACTCACAGTGGGCCTTGGTGAAGAAGAGAATAAATCTCTTATATATAACACTATGCCATAGAAAAAGTCCAACCCAAGTTGTATGTATGCAAGTCTTGATGTTGTCTCTGTTTGATCCAGTCCTCAGCAGCATTCCCCTATTATATGTTTATATTTTTAGAATAGATTTACAGAGGCAAAAGGTATGAAGAAATGATGTAAATCGGAATGGGAGAAGCCACCTATTTATAGATTCACAGAGTCAACCTCAGCCTTTAGATCTTAGGGTTTTAATCTCAACTGTACAAGTAATGCTGAGTTAGCAACAAATGGTTGCAAAACAGTCCAGATTCATCGCACGAATTTTCCCCGATCTGGAGTGGGTCGACCCATGCACCCTTGGGGTCAACCCTAGGGTCGACCCAGCCGACCATGGTTCTACCCAAGCCCAATATGGGTCATCCCACAATAGTCTTGGTTCCCCATTTTTCCATGCCTCATCCATTTGAAAATTCTAGAATTATTATTTTATTATATTTATATATAAACTCGTTATATGTATACAAACTTCTAATGCCCATAACTTCTTCATACGTTATTCGTTTTACGCAAATTTGGGATCTACCCGGACCAAAATTCCGAGACGAACACAAGGTAATGTCAGTTTCACTTAATTTTGAATTTTTAATTAATTCATTGCTAATTTATTATATTTAAGCATGGTAATAGTATATTAATCTTTGGGGTGTTACAAGTCTCATCCAGTCACGAAACGTCGTGAGTCCGACAGCTAGGGTACCCAGGATTCGAACTCTTCATTGGGAATGGTCGGATGCGCCCCAACTGGAAAAGTTAGAAATCTCCAAAGTCCTAGGGATGCAAAAATCACATGCCCAGGACGAATAAATTCCGTTTCCCTGACTGGCTCAAAAATTTCACATCCCCCCTCTCAACAAAGCTCTAGCTCGGCCGCAGTTCGCATTGCGTCCCTTGTAGGAAGCAAAACCTCGCATCACCCAAATGCAAGAAATCGCATCCTTAGGATGCAAAATCTCGCTTCCCTCAGGTGCGAAATCCTGTATCGAAACCGCATCCTTAAGATGCAAGTAATTGCACCCCTCGGATGCAAGAGATCGCTTCCAACTCGATGTGAGAAACCACCTTCCAAGGAACATAATAAGCTCTCGCATCCTATTAGCCTCCTTCTACCTCCTCCACTCCCCTTCTCCATTATGCAACATCCTTGAACCAGAAATCGAATCCCGAGCTCGATAATGACACCCTCGAAGATCGAGATCGAGTTTAAGTTAAAGATTTTGATTCGCACCTAAAACTCATGTTCAAATTCGATTTCTAATGTCAAGGTCTCGGGTTGTAATGGCAGGTAAGATAAAAAAGTGGGAGGAGGCTTCGAGCTCTAAAATATATAGGGGAGAGAAGAGAGGACCAGGACCATTAGGGTGTTTCGCATCCCTTCGTAGAAGCGAGATTCCGCATCCCTCCTGGAATGCGAAATCTCATACCCATTGGGATACGAAATATTTACATCCCACTGGGATGCAGAGTTTCGCACAACATTCTCAGATGCGAGACTTTAAAAAAAAATGAAAATGATAAATGAAATGATGATGACCTATCATTTATATATATATATATATATATTTGACTTATGTATACATACACTAAAATAATAAATGAACGAGAATGGAATTTCCCAAACTTCGAGAAAATTCTGACTCGCGATTCTGATTACAACCATGCACACGTGCTTTTTGAGTTACGATAATCGGCACCGATTCGATTTGCTAACCAATCGTACACTTGTAAGTCTAAACGACTCGAGAACATATGACGAGCGATCGAATCTACGACTCGATATTGTCTTCAAAATCCAACTTGTGTAGTCGTAAACCGACACCACATCCATTGTTCATCATTTATTTTCAAACTCCGATCGCATCGCGCGAAAGCGTGATTGCGTACGTGACACTGTGTCTACAACGAATCATTTGCATTTTGATGTAAACGAGGGTCGATGACTAACGTTTAATTTCATGAGTAGACATGAATTAGATGTTTAAAGAAGCGACCAACGGATTGACATGCTCGACACGCTCAACAGAATGATCACGACCGAGTGTTAAACCGCTTGGACATCTTTTCTTCGTCTAGAGTGGGCCTTCTAAACTCAAATTACATCATTTCGAGACAAGACATACTTTGGAGGGCAAGTATTAACCGATCTTTGGTTTGGTTCCCAAAAGTACACCACGCCTACTTGACCTGGCCCGTCGCGTGACACCAAAGCCCGAAGTGTCACCAGAACACTAAGAATTCATGCCTGGATGGAGTTGCACGAGCGTAAGCCTCACAACACTTCGAAACATAATTTCCGCATCCTCCTAGCCTTGCCTCCCATTATCCACATCGCATCCCTTTACCTTGCATCTCGAGTTCTGCATCCCCTCCACCACATGGCAAATAGCGCATCCTTCGGGATATAATATTTCGCATCCCTCAGGATGCGATGACTCACATCCATCGGATGCGGCATACATCATCTGCATGAAGCAATGAACCGCATCCCCTAAAGTGGGATGTGGATTCTCTTATAAACAAAGGGGGTGCGATTTTCTTCTAGAGGGCGTCCTGGGATGTGAAATTCTGCTATGTGTTCCCCAAATCTTTCATACTCCCACCTACTCCACTACCTATAAATACCCCCTTGCTCATTCTTCAAAAGGGTTGGATTTTTGGTTATTTGACAGCCCTACAAGCTCGTAGAACTCCTTAGTGGAAGCATAGCTCTTGAAGAAGAAGAAGAAGACTACATACTTTTTTCCCAAGACTTGGCACAATAAAAATATGACTTCTGAATACTTAGAAAAATTTGTAAACAAGTGTCATGATGATGTTCAATGCTTGTAACTCTCATTTGTGAATAAGATCAACAAAAGCCTTCAAAGTGGATGTGCGTTCCTCGTGGACCGAACCACTATAAATCTCTATGTTATTTCTGTTTTTCGCACTTTAATTTTCCGTATGCAAAATGCTAGTTCTCGAGTTTAGAGAATCTTTATGTGTGATGATCATTTTTGCCGTCAACATTAAGAAAATTAAGTAAAAGATTTAACGAGATTCTAAAAATCCCTTTAACCATAAACGGGGAAATGATTCTCATTTATAGCTTAAACGAAACTCTAATACCCGTTAGCCTAAAAATGAGGATCAATTCTCCATTAATAAATCAAAACTTAAGAATTAATGAAATGGGGGAAAACCCTATTTTGATTGTTTTCTCACTCTCGACTCTCAATTTCATCTGCATGGGAAAACAATTGAAAATGATGATTTACCCCTATTTTAGTAACTCTAGCCACTGCTCAAGATGATCTTATAAAGTAATTTGTAGAGACGTGATAGGTACACAAATAATAATGGAATTTCTATTATAGTGGCGTAAACTATTAGCTTTATCCTTTAATTATCTCCTACTATAAAATCATTTATGCTATGGTGTTCCTTGTTATATCTTTTTCTTTTTTTGAGATAGAAAACAAATTCAACTTACCATGCAACCTCATTATACCGATAGGTACACATGCATAGAACATAAGAAGTATAAAAATATAGATTAAATGGACTATAACGAAATATTGATGTGACCATTTTTGTTCTAACTATAGCATTCAAGACCATGTAGTTCTTTTTCGATCTACAAATCAGATCCGTATGGGACTCAAAAATCATATTTGACTCCACTCTTTAGTTGGATCAAAGAGGCAACATATGTATATAACATATGACAATCACATAAGAGTATAATAACATATAATATATATTCAATACAAAGTAAAAAGCAATGATATAAGTTGGAAATCACACAACCACATAATCTCTTGCACATAATCACATGAATGTACAGCTTGAGCCATCACCGTCTAAGACGATCATTTCAAGAGTTGTAGTCGACTTGTGATAAATTCACATAATAATAAGAATTGCAACACAGAAATAATAAAGTAAATAAGAAAAAAAGCAACACGCATAATAACCCAACTTCGGAGAAGTCTACCTAACGTGGAACCCAAAATTTTACTATGTTTAGATAATCGATCACTTACAAACCCCACGTAAATTTGCAATTATCGCTAACCTGATTGTTGTAACTTAAGTCTAAAAATGTTGCCTCACTTCTATCCTCGAGTTGAGAATTTCATGGACAACACATTGTAGTTTGATCTTAGATGAAAAACTAAAGCTTCAAATTTAAGAGTAAAACACAAAGAAATAAAACGACAGCTTATTTTATCACTTTCCTTATTCTTTTTGTATATGCCAAATCCAGTTTTCGTTTATTTCCTTATATGATTTCTTCTTTTGGAAGTCACATTTGCAAGTTCATCCCTATATGATTGCCTTTACTTCACTGTTGGTCGCATTTGCCATGATAGATATCGATTACTATCACTATCGATCTCCTTTTTTTATTGGGTTCGAATTTTATTTTCTGATTATATTTAAATTTTTGTTCTTGCTCGACTTGTATTGAAGTTGAAAAGTATGTGGTGCCTTTAGAACCAACATGAATAGCTTCAACACTAGAAATTCCAATTGGTTAAGGATAAAGTCCACTTTATTATGAGAAGTTATACCTGATGGTTGAGAAAACAAATCTCTCTTACTATCTTTCGATCCTTGTGAACTCATGCTAGTCCATTTGATAGATCTCCTTTTCCGCTCTTCAGGAAAGTCCATGTTAACCAGGTGATATCACTACACCAAAACACGTGATTTCCAATGCATGTAAGTGTCACAAATAATTTTAGCAACGCTTATAAGTGTTGCTGTTGGGCCGTTGGCAATTATTACAAGAGTTTCTTTCCCAACGGTTATAAGCGTTGGGACATTTGCCTTCCCAATGGTTATAAGCGTTGGATATTTACCTCTCTTACGATTATAAACGTTGCTATTTTCATCATACCAACATATATTAGTGTCAGTAAAAAACAAAGTAGTAACATAAATACGTGTTGGTACTTTCTATGTTCTAACATTAATAACTGTGGCTACTAGCATAGAATACATGATTATAATACAGACAATATTTAATGTGAACTCAAAATATATCAATTTGCAAATGTATACTCAATCAATATCAACAAACAACATCCATATTCATAATAATAACATAAAAATATCAATTAACCAAAAACAAGTACCATGCATAATTAAGTTAATAAATTTAGTACATAATTAATCAATCCCATAATCATGCATATCAAAATGAAATACCAAAAGACATTACACTACCCATAGTAAATATTACAAACAACGAATATGAAATTCGGACCATATAACTAAGCCTTCGTCTGAAAATTCAAGATCTTCTACCCCATCATTACCACTACAACTGCCCTTCAATCTTCACTTTTCTTTCGCTTCTTCTAGAAGTACCTACATGCATCCAATATCATAATGAACTGAAATTATAAGTTAAAGCCAAGACATCAATGCTCAAAAAAATAATGCATTAATCCAACATTCGAATTCAAACTGAGTTGAAAATTCAGTTGCAAAACTGAGTTAGCAAACTCAGTTGTAAAACTGAGTGGCAAACTCAGTTGCAAAACTGAATTTGCAACTCAGTTTGCCGAACTGAGTTACTCAGTTCGGCAAACTGAGTTGCAAATTCAGTTTTGCAACTGAGTTTGCCACTCAGTTTTACAACTGAGTGGCAAAATCAGTTTTGGCACTGAGTTTGCAACTCAGTCGCAAGACTGAGTTTGCAACCTCAGTCTTGCCACTGAGTTTGCCAACTCAGTTGCAAAACTGAGTTTTCCACTCAGTTGCAAACTCTATTCTACGTAGTCATATAATTCAATCTGTGAACATGCCAATCATGGTGCATCTCATTCTTTCCTAATGCATTAACCCATGTAACATTTGAAAATGAAGTGGGTCCTTTCTATCATTTATAGCATGCAAATTGTTTGTTCGTACCTTATGTCCATATTATCTGTATATTCTCATTAAATGCATATAAGAGACATATCATATTTATTTTTTGTTACTGTTATGTGATAGGAGAGATAGTTTCATTTGCTAATTACTCAGTATATGTATATACAGAAATGGATATTGTTCCTTGATCAAATATTTTGTCTTCATAATATTTGTTGTTTTTAGATAAGTTTTGACTTTTATAACTCATTCTAACGGTAGGATAAAATCAGAAAAACATCAGAATAAAAGGTAAAATAACTCATATTCATTGATACTTAGATAATGGTATATGACCACGTCACATAACAAGAAAACAGGACAAGTGTATTAGGCCTAATCTTAGAGGAAACTTTAAACCGTAACTGTCGATAATCATAAGCTAAGCACACATATTAAATTTCATATTAACATGAACATTATTTGTCCAATAGTTTCTTGTAACATGGCCTTTTTTTCTATTAGAATTAAGGACAAAAGAATAGAAGATGGTTATGAACTAAACATCTAGACATGACAGATTGTAGCACAACTTAACAAATGAAATGAAATGCCTGTATCAAACAATAATAAGTTAATAACTACAAAACAGAAAATCAAGTGTAAATAATGATTTTTTTTGCCTTATAAACTACTTTTGGTCTTGTGGTTTGTACATAATGATTTCTTGCTGTTAAACCAAACAGATTTGGAGGCATGAAGTATACCAATGAAAGGTATAAAAGGTTCACCTACTTTTTTGGTAAGTTTGTTTTTAATGATTTTTTGGTTACAACCAAGATTTTACCTTCTTCTTAATAAAAGCTTTATTATTTCTTTTACTAATTTGTACTGACATTTGAATATTCTTGCCATAACTCAAGAGACAAGAAAACATAGATAAAACAAAATACAACATGGTCCAGGGTTTTGGTTTTGTTTCTTTCGGAAATGAAGAGGATGGCCAGAAAGACATCAATGAGCAAACTGGTAGCTGGCTTGGAAGTCGTCAGATTAGGTATAAACTATTAATGAGCAACAAAGGGTGGCAGTGCTTATTATGGTCAGGGTACAGATTCAAAAACGGCTGCAGATATTATTACAAAGGATCAACATAAGATGTGCATGAAAATGCAAATGCCGATGCACCAGAGAACAATCCGCAATATAGGATCGATTGTCTATGTTGGCAACCTCGCTCCTGAGGTCACTCAAGTTGATCTTCACAGACATTTCTACAATCTTAGTGTTGGAACTACTGAAGAGGTCTGAATACAAAGAAAAGGGACTTGGTTTTTTCGTTAGATACAGTAACCATTCTGAAGCTGCATTGGCTATTCAAATGGGTAATTCAAGCGTGCTTTGTGAAAAGGCAATAAAGTGTTCATAGGGCAGTAAGCCTACCCCGCCTTGAACAAACTGTGGTCCACTTCCAGCATCTACCCATGGCCTACCCTACAATATCACCGACCGACATACCTGCATACAACCGCTCTGTGGCACTACATACAACCATGGGTGGCAGCCAGGCACAGTATGGTGCTAGTTTCCACAACCCTGCTGCATCTCACTATTATTTATTACTAAGTCTGGTCCCAATCTTTTATTTCTTTTCTTTTAGATTTTTATTTGGACTTTTTTGTTTTAGCTTTTGTATCATTTCTTCCTCTGATTATGGGTTATGATATGCATACAAATATTAATAGTAAAAAAAAGAAGATGAAAACAAAAGGAAACAACCACGACACTGGTCAACAGGCTAATATCATTACCCATATTCATACATAGAATGATGACGAACTTAGAATGGAAAAGTGCAGTATACAATCATTATTAAACAACATTTAAACTCTACACTTGAATGATTTTATGACATATTCATATACATAGTTTTCTTGTCTGTTAACATACATTACGTGCAAAATATTGGTCCATGCTGAACTTTCAGCCTAAATTATACATATATACACAAACCCCCTTCCCCCTCTCCCAAAAAGAATACAACAGGAGAGGTAGAAATTTGCTGAGTATGCATTTCTCTATTAGGGAACAACATTCAATTTGGATCTTAAAAACGATAATAAACTAGTACTCACCATTCCCAACATTTTGTGGATCATTATATGACATGCAGTTTTGGATAATTAAGATATAATATAATTACATAAATACTCACATTTTGACAGCTATACCATTGTGAAGGAAATTTAACGGTGGAGTTGTTTCTGTTATCGTCATTTCGTTTTTGAATCAGCTGAATGTTACTTTAGATAACTTGACTGTTATAAATGAGTAGATTGTTACTTGGTTGGATCCATCATAAATATTTTTTTTTGTCCCATCTCATCTTATATACAAATGTGTACTATCTGGCATTTCTTATTGCTGATTCACACATAATGATGTTACATCATTTTAAATTATATGATTATGTATAATGTCTTTTATCTACATGCATTATATTGTTTATAAAGTAACCACATTAATTGGAATGGTTCCATTTTACAGTGCATTTTATATGAATTATCATAAGAATAAATCCATTAAGTGATGAAATAATTAAAACATTTGTTTTTGAATAGCTATAGTGAAAATTAAATGATCTATGACCAAGAACTCTTACTCAACGCTAAAATTTTGATATATTCCACATTGTTTTCATAAAAAAGAATAAAAATGGATATATTAGTTTTACCTTCTTTTGTATATTTTACAGCACTAAATAAATTAAGTTATAGTGCATGTAAAATTTATCAAAAATGCTAAACAAACCAAAGCTCATTCTGTCAAAATCTGCGGCTAGAAACGAAATTTTCAGAGGGCCCAGTGTCAAATGACATTTTTACCTCCTCAAATACACCCATTTGTACTAGCCGCATATTTAGGCCAAAGCTTTCATCATCCATGCAGCATTGTTCAAAATTTATTAACATCTCTTCCAACCAAATTAAGCCGTAACTGAATGTTTGTTGTATACTCTTTTGGCCTAATGCAACAGATTTCATCCTTAATTCTTCTTTATAAAGTCATCTTCATTTGCCATTGATAAAGAAGGTGTGCAGCACATTGTCCTCGAAACTATTACCGCCTTCTTTGAATCATGCTCCAGGCAACTGCACATGCATTTCTGGATATTACTCTTGAAATTTTATATCATGGATCATACGAGTACCTATTGATTATATATATATATATATATATATATATATATATATATATATATATATATATATATATAGGCGAGCGTTATCAATGGCACCCCTTATTCTGCACCTCCTATTAGCCTCCCTATTTTCCACCTTTCGTTTATATTATTTTAATGTGAGTGGAAGGTGAGAGAGTTAGTGGAAGGAGAGAAGAAGGAAATGTGTGGTGGAAAAGTGGTAGGCTAAAGGGGTGCTCACTATTTGGGGTGCCACTGAACGCTCCTCATATATATATATATATATATATATATATATATATATATATATATATATATATATATGTGTGTGTGTGTGTGTGTGTGTGTGTGTGTGTGTGTGTGTATATATATATATGTATGTATGTTAGTAATGTTGCATGTGTAGCAACAACCAAGCCACCCATGTGTTCATCATGGTGTGCCACCAACCTCATGCACCAACCGGGCCACCAACCCCCACCAACTATTTCTCACCTATATATACATCCCTCCTCTTCATAATTCATATCTCATTCCAAATCCACTAAGAAGAAAAGGAGAGCAAGAAGAGAGTGAGATCGAGTGTTGTGTATAAAGTGTTCTGTGTAACCACTTTGTAATATTCTCTGAAATAAAAGATCAGCAGCAGCCCGGAGACGTATGCATAATTGGCCGAACTCCGTTATCAAATTTGTGTGTCTCTTACCATTTCTACGTTTGATTTCTTTTCTCCACAAATATAATCATAAGGAAATTTGCGTAATTTCCCAACAACTGGTATCAGAGCCATAATTTGTTAGAAAAGAAATTAAATTCGAGTGGGAGCGATGGCGGCAGATGAAGGAAATGTGAAAATCGAGAAGTTTGATGGAGCCGACTTTGACTTTTGGAAAATGCAGATTGAAGATTATCTGTACCAGAAAAGGCTTTATCAACCTCTCTCAGAAAAGAAGGCAGAGAATATGAAGGATGAAGATTGGGCTCTTCTTGATAGACAAGCTCTTGGAGTTATTCGATTGACGTTATCTCGCAATATTGCTTTCAACATAGCAAAAGAAAAGACCACGGCGGGTCTTATGGCGGCTCTCTCCAGTATGTACGAGAAACCATCGACCTCTAACAAAGTTCATTTGATGAGGCGATTGTTCAATTTGCGGATGACAGAAGGTGCATCGGTAGCTCAACATCTCAATGAACTCAATACAGTTACTACTCAGTAAGTTCAGTTGAAATTGAGTTTGACGAAGAAGTACGTGCGTTGATAATTTTGTCTTCCCTGCCAGAAAGTTGGAATGCTACTGTCACAGCAGTGAGTAGCTCGTTGGGAAGCAATAAGTTAAAATTTGATGATATTCGTGATATGGTTCTCAGCGAAGAGATCCGGCGAAGGGATTCTGGTGAGTCATCAAAATTTTCAATTTTGCATACACAATCAAGAGGAAGAAATTCAGCACAAGGAAATGGACGTAGCAAATCGAACTATCGAGGTAGGTCGAAGGACTGGAGATCTAAATTCAGAAATCCCAACAATTCTCACAGCTCAAAGACCGTTGAGTGTTGGAATTGTGGAAAGACCGGGCACTACAAAAACCAATGCAGAAGTGCACCAAAGGATCAGGAGGCGAAGGCAGAGGCAAATGTTACTTCTACCTCAGGAGGAGATGAAGCGTTGATATGCTCTTTGGAGAGCAAGGAAGAGTCTTGGGTGCTAGACTCTTGAGCATCGTTTCATGCCACTTCGCAGAAAGAATTCTTCGAAAGGTACGCCTCTGGAAATCTTGGAAAGGTATATCTTGGTGACGATCAACCTTGTGATATCGTTGGTAAAGGTGTTGTGAAGATTAAGCTGAATGCGTCGGTTTGGGAGCTAAAGGATGTCAGACACATACCGGATTTGAGGAAGAATTTGATCTCCGTAGGACAATTAGCTAGTGAAGGCTATACTAGACTTTCCATGGTGATGACTGGAAAATTTCGAAGGGTGCAATGACGATTGCTCAAGGCAAGAAGAGTGGTACTCTTTACATGACATCAGGAGCGCGATGTTCGATCACTGTTGCAGCTAGCAACGAAAATTCCAACATATGGCACCAGAGGCTAGGCCATATGAGTGAAAAGGGAATGAAGATTATGCACTCGAAGGGGAAACTTCCAGGTCTACAGTCAGTGGAAATAGGTATGTGCGAAAATTACATATTTGGAAAGCAGAAGAGAGTCAGCTTTCAAATAAGTGGTAAAACCCCAAAGAAGGAAAAACTGGAGCTTGTTCATTCGGATGTTTGGGGGCCAACGACTGTCTCATCCATTGGTGGAAAGCATTACTTCGTTACTTTCATCGATGATCACTCGCGAAAGGTATGAGTTTATTTTTTAAGGAATAAATCTGAAGTGTTCGAGGCTTTCAGGATATGGAAAGCTATTGTAACAACCCGAATTTTAACAACACGTTAAAACAATAAATCAAGGCAGAATTAAATTTTAAAATTAGAATTAGGTAAAACGGACATCACCATTGCGTTCTTCTCGGAAAAATACGCGAAATAGAGTCCGAGTTTTCGAAAATCGGAGTCCGTATGACCAAGATATGGCCAAAACAAGATTTCAGCAGACTTTCTGGCAGACTGACCCGTGTCGACTGTAGTGTCGACACCCAAGTCGACCTGCCCCCCTTGTGTCGACTGTAGTGTCGACTTCCCCCCTGTACAGGTCAACCTGGTCGGCCTGGGGTGGCCCAGAACCCATTTTTGAGGCCCGGGATGAGTTTTGATGGTCCGGATTGACTCCAGGGTTGATCTAAAGGCCCTAAATGGTTCCTATACTTGACTTCTTCCCCAAGACATGCTTTAGGTCTAGTTTGTTGGCTTGTGATGGATTTAGATGGCTAGGATCTAAACTAGGGTTTATCCTACGGCCTAAACTATCATAGTCTTCTATAAAAAGACCCCTAACCCTACCTTAAACCCTCATAAATTGATCCTACAACTAAACTATGCCAAAATTTCTAATGATCATAGCCTCCACTCAAGCCTCCATCCTCTTGTCATAAATTCTATCTTCATTCACATGAGAGATTACATGATCATATGAGTGTATGAGAGTTTCTATGTTCATATGAGAACTTCTAAACTTGATTTCAAGGCAAATCTTCATCAAAGCAAGGATCTTTCTTATTATTTTCTCAAGGGTTTTATTGGAGCTTATTGATTTGGGGTTTTTGCTAGTGTGGCTTCGTCTCAATCTTTTTATATATTGATTTGTGCCTTCATAGCATTGTAAGCCCCCTCCTACTCTTACATATTAACTATGAAGTTAAATGTTCATGTTGCATGTTTTGGGTTTGAACTTGAGTAGGTTACGTACTTAGAAACTATCATGTTATGTGTAGATTTATCCTACACATATTCGTAAAGTTATCACCTTGATCTTGTGGGCTAAAAGCTATAAGCTTTATGTTGAAATGTTGCATTATGCAACATAAGAACTCTCTTATCCCTTAAGTTAACTTGCATAGAATGTTATATGCGAAATACTAGCCATTTTTCTATGTCATCTATCACCATGATTCACCTATATGCTAAGTTTTGGGGTTATGCATGTTTTTGAGGCTTAACAATGTAACATGCAAGTTAATGAACACATTTATGCCTCATATGCCACCATGATTAACTTGTGGCCTTATACCCTTTTTGTCGTGCTTTCGCCAAGTTCCTTCTTAAATCCATTATGCGTTGTTGCGAATGTATATGCGAGTTTAAAAGCGTTGGGGTTACATTATGGGTAAACTTTAATGACATGAAACACGACTTGGGGCAAATTGGTATAAACATGACAACATGTAATTTTGGCTATGAACATGGAACTTGAAAACTAGACGTGTATGGGTTGTAAGTGTAATATGACACTAGACCAAACATGAAAGTGGCCAACTCGAGGTTGAGTTGAGTTTGTAGCATAAATCTACCCGGACCCGCCCGGCTTAACTAGTGGCTACAAACAATAGGACCCAATGTGAGTAGTTGGTCACATAGCACTTAAAACCCGAGGTTAGACTAGGTTGTGGTGTAAATCTACCCGGACCCGCCCGGCTTAACTAGTAACCACAACAAAGTCTAATGTGAGAGGTTGGGGTGCATTAATCTAATTAATGCCACATGAAAAGGTTAAGTAATTTTGATTAATGACACTTAACCGATATGACACGAATGGGTAGGTTAAGTTAAACCGGACTTGGTTCCTTAATGACACTTAACCATATAAGACAATTAGGGGATGGGGTTAAGTAATTTACACTTAACTAATCCGACTTGGTAATTAGATGGGGTTAAGTTACCTACACTTAACTAATCTAAACACGGTAATTAGATGGGGTTAAGTAATCCATACTTAACTAATCTAACACGGTAAATTCGATGGGGTTAAGTAATTTACACTTAACTAATCCGACTTGGTAATTAGATGGGGTTAAGTAACTTAGACTTAACTAATCTAAACACGGTAATTAGATGTGGCTAAGTAACCTTCACTTAACTAATCTAAGCACGGTAATTCGATGGGGTTAAGATAAACACTTAACCAATCTAAACTTGGTAATTTAATGAGGTTAAGTAACCAATACTTAACCAACTTAACATGATAATTTAATGGGGTTAAGTAACTTATACTTAACCAATTATACATGATGATTTGATGAGGTTAAGTAACATATACTTAACCAATCTAATATGCGGACCTGATAGGGTTAACTCACAAGACCTTTTAACTTAGGCTTAACCATTGTAATACGATTAGTGGATGGGGTTAAGCTAACCCATACTTAACCAATCCGACTCAATAATCTGATGGGATTAAGATAATCTATGCTTAATCAATCTAACATGATAATCTGATAGGGTTAAGACAAATAAATACTTAACCAATTTGACTTGATAGGGATAAGTCATGAGCTTCTTGGTACACTTAACCAACTTGTAGGGCTAAGCCTTGAACTTGAGTACTTAGCCAATCTTGACATGATTCGTTGGCGGGTTAGGTCATGAACTTGAATGACAACACTTAACCCATTAGACAAAACCCTAGCTCAGGGGACTAGGTTGAAAATCGTAGTTAACAAGGATAGTGGGAAGAGAAGCTAAGTGGTAAACCTTAGTTAAGGATAACTAAGTAATAATTCTTAGCCAAGGACATGGGACTAGTTCATAAATAGATACGGTAAGTCATCGCTTAGTATACGAGGAGGAGCAACTTATCTGACTTGGATAAAAAGCTCCAGCGAACTGGGTGACGAAGCGGTAGCTTCGGGGGACGTGAGGGTACTCTTGGTATCCCTCTGTGAGGTGGCAGGTGGTCCACGAAACCCGGCCTCACAGAGGTTAAGGTCTGCGGTAGAAGAGCCAAGAGCCAAGAGTATGCCTTGGTTGCTATGCGAGCGACCTAAAGACTGGGATGGATTAGCGTGGAGTCGACGATACTTGTTTTTTCCCCGGATAGCACGTCGCCGACTACCTACCATCTTTGGTCAATCGTGTACGAACGGAAAGGCAGAGAACTCCCAACAGACCATGTTCTTGCTATCGAGTCATGGGTGAGGTTGGCCCATAGGAAAGTGGGGCTATAGTGGGGCCGGGATGTAGTTCTCATACATGATTTTTCTTGGATTGCCTTTCAATAGTTGAGGGAGGGGTCACGTGGGACCATAGCCACGGATACAAAAACAGACCTTGGTATCTACATCAGCAGACGACTTAAAGCTCCCGACCGAGTTCCGTATTTCTTGATTTTCCCTGGCACGGAACTCGGGTGGCACATTGAGATACATGTGCGTCTAGACATGGAAACGATTCACGATACATACGTGGGATAAAGGGCGCGGTTGACGGGTGGCATAATCCCTAGTGGCCCTAGATGGCTTGAACCCAAAACACGGAAACGTTCATTAGGTAGCATAATCCCTAGTGACCCTAGGTGGCATAAATCCTAAGTGAACACGCGATAGTTCATGGTAAGAAAACATAACCAGATCAAGGGTAGCAGTCCAAAATAACCTCAAGGATAAAACGGTACTACGTTGAAGTGGTATAGATTTACATAAGAAAGCCCGTACGGCTTACGGCAAAGGACTGAACTTATGCATGGAAAGAATCATACGAATCAGGAAACCTACATATACGATATATTAGGATGACATGGACCATTACATGACATTGGGCAAGAGACATTCATAGTTAACACATGACGCGGGCCGGGATACTAGTACGGGAGGTGCAGAGCAAATATACATGATAGATACCTTGCGATATTGTACTTGATAGAAACCTGACGATGTGATACCTTGACTTATCTTGACACCGTAGTTTATCATGACACACTTGTTTATCTTGGTACAGTAGTTCATCCTGTTATTTTGGTTTAGCTTATCTATCTTGTCATCATACTTATGTTCATCTCAGTTCCTCATGCCAGTTAACTTTACTAGTTTATATACTGATAGTAGATAGGGCTTACCAGTCTTTATGACTGACCTCGTTTTGTTTCGCCTCTTTGTCTTCCGTTTCCCCCCAGGTTACAGGGAGGAAATGCTATTGTTAGTTCGGACTTCTTCTGTTTGAAGGTCATCATGTATGGCTTGGACTTTTCTTGGCTATGGCTACTTTACTGTTTCACTTGGGGAATAATTTATGAAAAGGTTTTTATGCTTCTTTACTATTGCAAGACAGGTTTTCATGTAAGAAATTCTCTGATGTAAAAGGCTTTAGACCTTATTTATTAATGATATGAAAGTTGGTTTTACTTTCGCTATTTTATATGTTCTGTCTTGTAATATTTCTGTACATGTTTACCAATAATACCCCTCTAAAGCTAGTGCATTCCTTTGCGAGTGACCCTAGCGGAGGTTGGGTGTTACATTTGGTATCAGAGCAGAAGGTTGCCAGATTGGGCAAAAGTTTTTAAAATCTTCTGAAAACTATTTGAAAAACCGTTTACAAAGAAGCATTTTTCAAGAAAAGTTTTTAAAGGCTATTCCCCAAAAGCCATTAGCACTATCATTTGTTTCCTTGATTGAATCTCTTTTCCTTTCTTTCCTCCATCTGTAGTCACAGTAGTTTTAACTGCGACTAATCCTTGTCTAACTACGTGAGTGTTTTCCCCGTGCGATGGAGAAAGTTCTCGAGAGACCTGTTACCGAAGTTATAAGAAGGGATAATAAGAGCTAGGATAAAGGACACAAGCTTAAGAATAAGCAACTTGTTGGTATGGCTTGATCCACAAAGGAAGATAAGGACAAGATCAGCGAGAGGGCAATTGTATGCTCTCATTTCTAGCGTACCTAAGAGAAATGGTACCGTTTCTGTTAAAGGCTTAGCCTTTCTTTTCTATCATCCCGTCCAGACTTTGTATTGGTCATCGCATCATTTAAGTCTGCCTCGATAGTTAAGTCTCTGCACCTTAGTACTAGCATGGTAGAAGATCCCACTTTTGACCCAAAAATCTGGTTGGAGAGTCGGTCCATTTATTCATGACTTGTTTGGAATTGAGAGTGTAAATGTCAAGTGTTGAGATTAGAAGCAATACTTCTATTGTTGAGCTATGGATGGATTCTAGGGATGAAGTGGTTATCCAGTAAGGGATGCCATTCTCGGTTTTGAAAGGAGGGTAGTTAAACTCTTAGCTTGCCTTGGTAATACCCTCGAAGTCTCGTGTAACCTTTTGGGTTCTGTCATGGTTAGTTACCTATAATCTCTTGATGCATTTATTGGAAATCTCTGATCCAATCGAGTAATGTTCGCCACTAAGGCGGATGGTCCATTCCGCTTAAGCATGGGTTATAGGAATCACCCTAGTAAGTGCACGTGGTAACACGGATTGGCATTGGTAAACGAGATCCAGAATTCACTAGTGAATTTTGGAGAGCTTGCATGAGTACGTAGATATGGTTGAGCCAAGTATACTAGGGAAAGAATAAATGAAAGTGAAACGAGAGGCGACAGTGAAAAGAGTTCTGACTCATACCTTGGAAATAGGAATCAAGGAGCTACGAAATCATGAAGTCAAAGACAGTCAAGGCACACTGGAATTAAGCTTAAGGAAATGCGGCTTAGACGCGCGCATCGTGTCTCTTTGTAAGAGTATATCGTTGATCCCTGGTTCTCCTGTAGAGCTTGCTTGCATGCTATCGCTTGGTGGATATCCTCTCGGTCCTATTTCTGTTGCAAACCCCGTAAGGAGTTTGTCTTGTTTATCTCCTCGATCTTATCTTGGGAACCTTAGATAGAACTCTATGGATGTAAACATGTATTTGAAACATGTTATGATTGATATGGTTGCAAGTGGTTACTCGTGGATGCGCGAATACACGTTAGATACTAGATCGACGCACTCACATTTTGCATTGCATATGCACAAGTATTTATACCTATTTGAATGTTAATGTGTTGTCATGCGGATGTTGCATATGAATGAATGTTTGTGCACGCATGTAGTACTTATATGACTAGGATTATTTGCATACATGTTGGATTCATGGCACTAAACATACTTTGCATTAGAAAGATCATTCAGGCCTGATCATTAGCATTAGCTAAGGAGCATATACACACACGCTTTGCATATGTTCATATGGCATTAGAAATCATCTAAGGACAATGGTTGCCTGTGGATGATGTTTTGAGTAGATGGATGATGGATGGTAGGATACGTTCTTCCTAACTTGGAGATTTCGGGGACGAAATCCTTTAAGGAGGGGAGAATGTAACAACCCGAATTTTAACAACACATTAAAACAAGAAATCAAAGCAGAATTAAATTTTAAAATTAGAATTAGGTAAAATGGACATCACCATTGCGTTCGTCTCGGAAAAATACGCGAAATAGAGTCCGAGTTTTCGAAAATCGGAGTCCGTATGACCAAGATATGGCCAAAACAAGATTTCAGCAGACTTTCTGGCAGACTGACCCGTGTCGACTGTAGTGTCGACACCCAAGTCGACCTGCCCCCCCCTTGTGTCGACTGTAGTGTCGACTTCCCCCCTGTACAGGTCAACCTGGTCGGCAAGGTGTGGCCCAGAACCCATTTTTGAGGCCCGGGATGAGTTTTGATGGTCCGGATTGACTCCAGGGTTGATCTAAAGGCCCTAAATGGTTCCTACACTTGACTTCTTCCCCAAGACATGCTTTGGGTCTAGTTTGTTGGCTTGTGATGCATTTAGATGGCTAGGATCTAAACTAGGGTTTATCCTACGGCCTAAACTATCCTAGTCTTCTATAAAAAGACCCCTAACCCTACCTTAAACCCTCATAAATTGATCCTACAACTAAACTATGCCAAAATTTCTAATGATCATGGCCTCCACTCAAGCCTCCATCCTCTTGTCATAAATTCTATCTTCATTCACATGAGAGATTACATGATCATATGAGTGTATGAGAGTTTCTATGTTCATATGAGAACTTCTAAACTTGATTTCAAGGCAAATCTTCATCAAAGCAAGGATCTTTCTTATTATTTTCTCAAGGGTTTTATTGGAGCTTATTGATTTGGGGTTTTTGCTAGTGTGGCTTCGTCTCAATCTTTTTATATATTGATTTGTGCCTTCATAGCATTGTAAGCCCCCTCCTACTCTTATATATTAACTATGAAGTTAAATGTTCATGTTGCAAGTTTTGGGTTTGAACTTGAGTAGGTTACATGCTTAGAAACTATCATGTTATGTGTAGATTTATCCTATGCATATTCGTAAAGTTATCACCTTGATTTTGTGGGCTAAAAGCTATAAGCTTTATGTTGAAATGTTGAATTATGCAACATAAGAACTCTCTTATCCCTTAAGTTAACTTGCATAGAATGCTATATGCGAACTACTAGCCATTTTTCTATATCATCTATCACCATGATTCACCTATATGCTAAGTTTTGGGGTTATGCATGTTTTTGAGGCTTAACAATGTAACATGCAAGTTAATGAACACATTTATGCCTCATATGCCACCATGATTAACTTGTGGCCTTATACCCTTTTTGTCGTGCTTTCGCCAAGTTCCTTCTTAAATCCATTATGCGTTGTTGCGAATGTATATGCGAGTTTAAAAGCGTTGGGGTTACATTATGGGTAAACTTTAATGACATGAAACACGACTTGGGGCAAATTGGTATAAACATGACAACATGTAATTTTGGCTATGAACATGGAACTTGAAAACTAGACGTGTATGGGTTGTAAGTGTAATATGACACTAGACCAAACATGAAAGTGGCCAACTCGAGGTTGGGTTGAGTTTGTAGCATAAATCTACCCGGACCCGCCCGGCTTAACTAGTGGCTACAAACAATAGGACCCAATGTGAGTAGTTGGTCACATAGCACTTAAAACCCGAGGTTAGACTAGGTTGTGGTGTAAATCTACCCGGACCCGCCAGGCTTAACTAGTAACCACAACAAAGTCTAATATGAGAGGTTGGGGTGCATTAATATAATTAATGCCACATGAAAAGGTTAAGTAATTTTGATTAATGACACTTAACCGATATGACACGAATGGGTAGGTTAAGTTAAACCAGACTTGGTTCCTTAATGACACTTAACCATATAAGACAATTAGGGGATGGGGTTAAGTAATTTACACTTAACTAATCCGACTTGGTAATTAGATGGGGTTAAGTAACCTACACTTAACTAATCTAAACACAGTAATTAGATGGGGTTAAGTAATCCATACTTAACTAATCTAACACGGTAAATTCGATGGGGTTAAGTAATTTACACTTAACTAATCCGACTTGGTAATTAGATGGGGTTAAGTAACTTAGACTTAGCTAATCTAAACACGGTAATTAGATAGGGCTAAGTAACCTTCACTTAACTAATCTAAGCACGGTAATTCGATGGGGTTAAGTTAAACACTTAACTAATCTAAACTTGGTAATTTAATGAGGTTAAGTAACCAATACTTAACCAACTTAACATGATAATTTAATGGGGTTAAGTAACTTATACTTAACCAATTATACATGATGATTTGATGAGGTTAAGTAACCTATACTTAACCAATCTAATATGCAGACCTGATAGGGTTAACTCACAAGACCTTTTAACTTAGGCTTAACCATTGTAATACGATTAGTGGATGTGGTTAAGCTAACCCATACTTAACCAATCCGACTCGATAATCTGATGGGATTAAGATAATCTATGCTTAATCAATCTAACATGATAATCTGATAGGGTTAAGACAAATAAATACTTAACCAATTTGACTTGATAGGGATAAGTCATGAGCTTCTTGGTACACTTAACCAACTTGTAGGGCTAAGCCTTGAACTTGAGTACTTAGCCAATCTTGTCATGATTCGTGGGCGGGTTAGGTCATGAACTTGAATGACAACACTTAACCCATTAGACAAAACCCTAGCTCAGGGGACTAGGTTGAAAATCGTAGTTAACAAGGATAGTGGGAAGAGAAGCTAAGTGGTAAACCTTAGTTAAGGATAACTAAGTAATAATTCTTAGCCAAGGACATGGGACTAGTTCATAAATAGATACGGTAAGTCATCGCTTAGTATACGAGGAGGAGCAACTTATCTGACTTGGATAAAAAGCTCCAGCGAACTGGGTGACGAAGCGGTAGCTTCGGGGGACGTAAGGGTACTCTTGGTATCCCTCTGTGAGGTGGTAGGTGGTCCATGAAACCCGGCCTCACAGAGGTTAAGGTCTGCGGTAGAAGAGCCAAGAGTATGCCTTGGTTGCTATGCGAGCGACCTAAAGACTGGGATGGATTAGCATGGAGTCGACGATACTTGTTTTTGCCCTGGATAGCACGTCGCCGACTACCTACCATCTTTGGTCAATCGTGTACGAACGGAAAGGCAGAGAACTCCCAACAGACCATGTTCCTGCTATCGAGTCATGGGTGAGGTTGGCCCATAGGAAAGTGGGGCTATAGTGGGGCCTGGATGTAGTTCTCATACATGATTTTTCTTGGATTGCCTTTCAGTAGTTGAGGGAGGGGTCACGTGGGACCATAGCCACGGATACAAAAACAGACCTTGGTATCTGCATCAGCAGACGACTTAAAGCTCCCGACCGAGTTCCGTATTTCTTGATTTGCCCTGGCACGGAACTCGGGTGGCACATTGAGATACATGTGCGTCTAGACATGGAAACGATTCACGATACATACGTGGGACAAAGGGCGCGGTTGACGGGTGGCATAATCCCTAGTGGCCCTAGGTGGCTTGAACCCAAAACACGGAAACGTTCATTAGGTAGCATAATCCCTAGTGACCCTAGGTGGCATAAATCCTAAGTGAACACGCGATAGTTCATGGTAAGAAAACATAACCAGATCAAGGGTAGCAGTACAAAATAACCTCAAGGATAAAACGGTACTACGTTGAAGTGGTATAGATTTACATAAGAAAGCCCGTACGGCCTACGGCAAAGGACTGAACTTATGCATGGAAAGAATCATACGAATCAGGAAACCTACATATACGATATATTAGGATGACATGGACCATTACATGACATTGGGCAAGAGACATTCATAGTTAACACATGACGCGGGCCGGGATACTAGTACGGGAGGTGCAGAGCGAATATACATGATAGATACCCTGCGATATTGTACTTGATAGAAACCTGACGATGTGATACCTTGACTTATCTTGACACCGTAGTTTATCATGACACACTTGTTTATCTTGGTACAGTAGTTCATCCTGTTATTTCGGTTTAGCTTATCTATCTTGTCATCATACTTATGTTCATCTCAGTTCCTCATGCCAATTAACTTTACTAGTTTATATACTGATAGTAGATAGGGCTTACCAGTCTTTATGACTGACCCCGTTTTGTTTCGCCTCTTTGTATTCCGTTTCCCCCCCAGGTTACAGGGAGGAAATGCTATTGTTAGTTCGGACTTCTTCTGTTTGAAGGTCATCATGTATGGCTTGGACTTTTCTTGGCTATGGCTACTTTACTGTTTCACTTGGGGAATAATTTATGAAAAGGTTTTTATGCTTCTTTACTATTGCAAGACAGGTTTTCATGTAAGAAATTCTCTGATGTAAAAGGCTTTATACCTTATTTATTAATGAAATGATATGAAAGTTGGTTTTACTTCCGCTATTTTATATGTTCTATCTTGTAATATTTCTGTACATGTTTACCAATAATACCCCTCTAAAGCTAGTACATTCCTTTGCGAGTGACCCTAGCGGAGGTTGGGTGTTACAGCTATGGTTGAAAATGAGACAAATCTAAAGATCAAAAAGCTTAGAACTGACAATGGAGGTGAATATGAAGACACCAGATTTAAGCAGTTCTGTTATGAGCACGGGATCAAAATGCAGAGAACCGTACCGGGTACGCCTCAACACAATGGTGTAGCTGAGCGTATGAATCGTACGTTGACAGAAAGAGCCAGAAGCATTCGTATACAGTCAGGTCTACCAAAGCAGTTCTGGGCAGAAGCAGTCAACACAGCATCTTATTTGATCAACAGAGGTCCTTCAGTTCAATTAGAGCACAAGATACCAGAGGAGGTATGGAGTGGAAAGGAGGTAAAATTATCACATTTAAAGGTTTTCGGTTGTTTAGCATATGTGCATATTAATGATCAAGGCAGGAATAAACTTGATCCCAAGTCCAAGAAATGCACTCTCATCGGCTATGGCGAAAACGAGTTTGGCTACCGCATTTGGGATAATGAAAACAAGAAGGTGATTCGTAGTCGATATGTGATTTTTAACGAAAGAGTAATGTACAAAGACAGTCACAAAACAGAAATCAACGACTCAAAGCAGAGTGAGTCAGTATTTGCAGATGCAAACTATATTCCAGATAGTCTCATCACAGAACCGATTATAGAAAGTGCTCAGCCTGATGAAATCGTTGATTTGAGTAGTGTGGACCAGTCTAACACACTACAACATCCTACTCCAGTTCCTGAATTGAGAAGATCTTCTCGACCTCATGTACCTAACAAAAGATACATGAACTATTTGTTACTGACTGATGCAGGGGAACCTGAATGCTATGATGAAGCATTTCAGACTGAAAATGCTAGCAAGTGAGAGCTTGCCATGAAAGATGAGATGGAGTATCTCATCTCCAACCAGACATGGGAACTAGTTAAGTTACCCATAGGAAAGAAGGTACTTCATAATAAATGGGTGTATCGGGTGAAAGAGGAGCAAGATGGTGCCAAGAGATACAAAACTCGACTAGTTGCCAAAGGATTTCAACAGAAGATCGAACGAAGCAAGAATCCAGTAGATATGTTGACAAAGACGATAACTATCGATAAACTGAAGTTGTGTTCAACTTCAGTTGGTCTACTAGAGTAAAAAGAGCAGAATGGCTGTTGCATCGATCAAGGTGTGAAGACAGATTGAAATCAGTCTTCAAGTGGGAGATTGTTAGTAATGTTGCATGTGTAGCAACAACCAAGCCACCCATGTGTTCAACATGGTGTGCCACCAACCTCATGCACCAACCACCACCAACCGGGCCATCAACCAAGCCACCAACCCCCACCAACTATTTCTCACCTATATATACATCCCTCCTCTTCATAATTCATATCTCATTCCAATCTCATTCCAAATCCACTAAGAAGAAAAGGAGAGCAAGAAGAGAGTGAGATCGAGTGTTGTGTATAAAGTGTTCTGTGTAATCACTTTGTAATATTCTCTGAAATAAAAGATCTGCAGTAGCCCGGAGACGTAGGCATAATTTGCCGAACTCCGTTATCAAATTTGTGTATCTCTTACCATTCTACATTTAATTTCTTTTCTCCACAAATATAATCATAAGGAAATTTGCGTAATTTCCCAACATGCAGCACATTGTCCTTGAAACTATTACCGCCTTCTTTGAATCATGCTCCAGGCAACTGCACATGCATTTCTGGATATTACTCTTGAAATTTTATATCATGGATCATACGTGTACCTATTGATTATATATATATATATATATATGTGTGTGTGTGTGTGTGTGTGTGTGTGTGTGTGTGTGTGTGTATGTATGTATATATATATATATGCATGTATGTGTGTGTGTGTGTGAAATCATGTATGCAACTTGGGAGGTTGATGATGTAGATGCATCACCGAAGAATGGCAACTACTAATGTTGTGACACACCTTTATTTGGTGAATCAAGGTTAGTTACCATTTATTTGGTTCTACTTTCTTATCTCACATTTTGGTTATCATAGCTCTATTTTCTACTGATGTATTGATAATGTGTATAAATTTCTACGGAATTATTTTTAATTTACATTTTGTCAATTAAATGATTGAAAATTTTCAATGAATTGTTCCAACGGTTTTTTCTTCAGTGGTTACCATATTTTCCTAGCAGCACTTAGATAGCAATACAATGGACCAGATAACCAATGTTCAGCGTAGTAAATAATGAATTGAGACTCCATGGCCAGTGAACTTGTGGCTCAATTTACACCTTGCAGTGTAAATCAGTTTTCAACAAATGAAATGCAAGCACAGTAACTGTGTATCATGAAAACAGTAAAACAGTTGATATTTGAAAATGATCTTAGAAAACAATGCAAGGTTATTTGCATTTGAAAATACCCATGACAAATATAATTCTCACATAAACATTCATATAATGCAAGGAAGAAATTCACGGAGCATCTAAGAATGTGAAGCGGGACATAAATAAAGTTTGCTAGGATGTTGATAAAGCAACCGGTGGGGAAAATATGAAGAGCACAGAAGAAAAAGGTGTATCTAAAGGCGTAATTGTTGAAGAAGAAATTAAAGAAGCAAAAAGGAAGGGTAATGAAAACAATCTAAAATGCGAGGATGCTGCTGACAAGCGAAAAGAAGAAAAAACAGATATTGAAGAAGGAATTGGATGGATAAAAAATTGTAAGAGTGAAATTATGAAAGAATGGAAAGATGACATATATGACTCATTCAAAGTTTATGACACCGGAACATGATGGAAGCTAGAGCACACACTTTTTGGAATGTCTTGTGCGAATGGAGGAGGACTAAATGAATGGAGCACCGTTGAAGAAATTTCATCGAAGATCTTCATATTGAGAAAGAGGAAGAAACGAAAAAAGAAAATTTGGATAATTTCTTTACTCATGCCAAGGCACGTAAAATACAAAGAATCGAAAATCTTGCATTAATTTGCAAAGTCAAGTTTACGGGGATGTTGAAAATTTAAACTTTACTTTGAGCTATTAGTTTAGGCTACTGGTTTGGGCTACAAATAAAGAAGAAGTGCTAAATAGAAAGCCTTAAACAAGAAATATCTAGATAGAAATATCTAGATACATGTTGATGTGGAAGGAGCCTAAAATTATCCTTCTTTATGTTGTACTAAAATAATTAGAATTTAGAGTTTTCTACTCTTTAATTGTAAAAAAGCCTAGATATTTTGTAAGAGAGTTATAGAAAACTCCAGAGAAAAGCTATATACCGTAGAATTAAATACATCTCAACCATTCATTTGAGATGTGAACTAATATAAATATGAGGGGTATGTCTCATTTATAACCAAGCAAAAAAATTTGTAAGCAAAGTTGCAATAAAGTATCACTTCCTCTTTTGCAAACAATCTCTCATTTTCACTTGCTATCCAATTCAACATTAACCTGAGAATTTTGCTAACAGATTTTTGGCTTAAATATTATTGGAAACTGTCACTTAATTTCTTAAATTTTGATTTTTGAGATTACTCAAGACAAGTAAACATATTTGTACTGACATTTGAATATTCTTGCCATATTAACACAAGAGACAAGAAAACATAGATGAAAACAAAATACAACATGGTCCAGGGTTTTGGTTTTGTTTCTTTCCGAAATGAAGAGGATGCCCAGAAAGACATCAATGAGCAAACTGGTAGCTGGCTTGGAAGTTGTCAGATTAGGTATAAACTATAAATGAGCAACAAAGGGTGGCAGTGCTAATTATGGTAAGGGTTCAGATTCAAAAACGGCTGCAGATATCATTACAAATGGATAACACAGAAGATGTGCATGAAAATGCAAATGCTGATGCACCAGAGAACAATCCGCAATATAGGATCGATTGTTTATGTTGGCAACCTCGCTCCTGAGGTCACTCAAGTTGATCTTCACAGGCATTTCTACAATCTTGGTGTTGGAACTACTGAAGAGGCCCGAATACAGAGAAAAGGGACTTGGTTTTTTCGTTAGATACAGCAACCATTTTGAAACTGCATTGGCTATTCAAATGGGTAATTCAAGCGTGCTTTGTGGAAAGGCAACAAAGTGCTCATGGGGTAGTAAGCCTACCCCACCTGGAACATCTACCCATGGCCTACCCTACAATATCACCGACCGACATACCTGCATACAACCGCTCTGTGGCATTGCATACAACCATGGGTGGCAGCCAGGCACAGTATGGTGCTAGTTTCTACAACCCTGCTGCATCTCACTATTATTTATTGCTAAGGCTGGTCCCAATCTTTCTTTTCTTTTCTTTTAGATTTTTATTTGGACTTTTTTGTTTTACCTTTTGTATCATTTCTTCCCCTGATCATGGGTTATGATATGCATACAAATATTAATTATAAAAAAAAGAAGATGAAAACAACCACGACATTGGTGAACAGGCTAATATATCATGAGCGCATGTTTTCCTAAAAAGTGGCGAACTTAGAATGGAAAAGTGCAGCACACAATCATTATTAAACAACATTTAAACTCTACACTTGAATGATTTTATGACATATTCAAACACATAGTTTCTTGTATGTTTACATAAATTATGTGCAAAATATCCATGCTAAACTTCAGCATAAATTATATATATACACAAACCCCCTTCCCCCTCTCCCAAAAAGAAAACAACAGGAGAGGTAGAAATTTGCTGAGTATGCAATTCTCTATTAGGGAACAACATTCAATTTTGGATCTAAAAAATGATAATAAACTAGTACCCACCATTCCCAACATCATGTGGATCATTACGTGACATGCAGTTTTGGATAATTAACATATAATATAAATACCCACATTTTGACAGCTATACCATTGTGTGGCAAATTTAACGGTGGAGTTGTTTCTGTTATAGTCATTTCATTTTTGAATCAGCCGAATGTTACTTTAGATAACTTGACTGTTTTAAATGAGTAGATTGTTACTTGGTTGGATCCATCATAAATATTTTTTTGTCCCATCTCATCTTATATACAAATGTGTACTATCTGGCATTTCTTATTGCTGATTCACACATAATGACGTTACATCATTTTAAATTATATGATAATGTATAATGTCTTTTATCTATATGCATTATATTGTTTATAAAGTAACCACATTAATTGGAATGGTTCCATTTTACAGTGAATTTTATATAAATTATATATTATAAGAATAAAGTCGATTAAGTGATGAAATAATGAAAACATTTGTTTTTGAAGAATAGCTATAGTGAAAATTAAATGATCTATGACCAAGACCTCTTACTCAACGCTAAAAATTTGATTTATTCAACATTATTTTCATAAAAAAGAATAAGAATGGATATATTAGTTTTACCTTCTTTTTTATATTTTACAGCACTAAATAAATTAAGTTATAGTGCATGTAAAATTTATTGACATCTCTTCCAACCAAATGAAGTCGTAACTGAAAATTTGTTGTATACTCTTTTGGCTAATGCAACAGATTTCATCATTAATTCTTCTTTATAAAGTCATCTTCATTTGCCATTGATAAAGAAGGTGTGCAACACATTGCCCTTGAGACTAATAACGCCATCTTTGAATCATGCTCCAGCCAACTGCACATGCATTTCGGGATATTACACTCTTGAAATTTTATATAGTGGACCATACGTGTACCTATTGATTATTTAATATATGTATGTATGTGTGCGTGTGCATGCGTGTGCGTACATATATATATATATATATATATATATATATATATATATATATGTATGTATGTATGTATGTATAAAATCATGTATGCAACTTGGGAGGTTGATGATGCAGATGCATCACTGAAGAATGGCAACTACTAATATTGTACACACCTTTATTTGCTGAATCAAGGTTAGTTACTATTTATTTGGTTCTATTTTCTTATCTCACATTTTGGTTATCACAGCTCTATTTGCTGCTGATGTATTGATAATGTGTATAAATTTCTACAGAATTATTTTTATTTTACAGTTTGTCAATTAAATGATTGAAAATTTTCAATGAATTGTTCCAACGGTTTTTTCTTCAGTGGTTACCATATTTTTCGTAAAACATGATATTTTCCTAGCAGCACTTAGATAGCAATACAATGGACCAGATAACCAAATATTCAGCTCAGTAAATAATGAATCGAGACACCATGACCAGTGAACTTGTTGCTCAATTTACATCTTGCAGTGTAAATCAGTTTTCATAAAAAAGAAATGCATGCACAGTAATTGTGTATCATGAAAACAGTAAAACAGTTGATATTTGAAAATGATCTTAGAAAATAATGCAAGGTTATTTGCATTTGAAAATACCCATGGACAAATATAATTCTCACATAAATACTCATATGATATTCTCCTCCACTCCAAATTCTTTCTAGTTAATTAAACAAATTTCTCCATGATTTTTGGCTTAAATATTATTGGAAACTGTCACTTAATTTCTTAAATTTTGAATTTTGAGATTACTCAAGACAAATAAACATATTTGTACTGACATTTGAGTATTCTTGCCATAACTCAAGAGACAAGAAAACATAGATGAAAACAAAATACAACATGGTCCAGGGTTTTGGTTTTGTTTGTTTCTGAAATGAAGAGGATGGCCAGAAAGACATCAATGAGCAAACTGGCAGCTGGCTTGGAAGTCGTCAGATTAGGTATAAACTATAAATGAGCTGGCGCATTTCTTATTGCTGATTCACACATAATGATGTTACACGAGACCAATTCTTCTGTACTTAATTCTCTTATCCTCTATTTCCCCTCCAATCAAATCTCTTTATTTTGGTTTTTTTGCATTTTAGTCCCCGGACAATTAAAGGGTTTAACTGTAAAAAGAAGAAATCAGGGGTTGTGATTGGTTGGGGACACTGGACACACCGAATTTCGGGATAGAAGAATTGGTGCGATGTTACATCATTTTAAATTATATGATTATGTATAATATCTTTTATCTATATATGCATTATATCGTTTATAAAGTAACCACATTAACCCGAATGGTTCCATTTTACAGTGCATTTTATATGAATTATTGCATTTTATATGAATTACTATAAGAATAAGTCCATTAAGTGATGAAATAATGAAAACATTTGTTTCTGAATAGCTATAGTGAAAATTAAATGATCTATGACCAAGAACTCTTACTCAACGGTAAAAATTTCATTTATTCAACATTATTTTCATAAAAAAGAATCAGAATGGATATATTAGTTTTACCTTCTTTTGTATATTTTACAGCGCTAAATAAATTAAGTTATAGTGCATGTAAAATTTATTAACATATCTTCCAACCAAATTAAGTAGTAAATGAAAATTAGTTGTATACTCTTTTGGCCTAATGCAACAGATTTCAACGTTAGTTCTTCTTTATAAAGTCATCTTCATTTGTCATTGATAAAGAAGGTATTACCCTTGAAAATATTACCCCCTTCTTTGAATCATGCTCCAGGCAACTGCACATGCATTTCTGGATACCACTCTGGAAATTTTATATCATGGATCTACCTATTGATTATATATATATATATATATATATATATATATATATATATATATATATATATATATATATATTGGAGATTGAGGGGCATTTGGGATGCTGCACTATTTACGGTGCTTTTGAACCTGTCTCATATAGGTGTTGGAATAAATTAAATTTGCAATAAATATTGCCTAAATTGTGGTTTTTTTATTTGGTATAAAATTATCCTTATATATTCTTGTGAAGAGGATAAGGATAAGGATGATGTGTTTGCACTTATCTATTAATTGGATTTGTATAAATAAGGGCATGTATTTGTCAATGGTCAGTCAAGAAATTAAAAAAAAAACAAGCAATAAAATATGTCTTCCTCTCAAATCAATATTCTAACAAAATTTCTTCGTCTTTCTCCTCAAAAATATTTTCTACAAATTGGTATCAGAGTCAGGTTCGATCAAAATGAACAATTCTTTCATTATTCATTTTGTTCCTCAGTTAACCAAAGAAAATTATAATGAATGGACTGTTCAAATGAAATTGGTTCTTGGATCTCAAGAAGCATGAGAGATTGTTGAAAGCGGGTATACCTAAGTTGAAGATAAGGAAAATTTAACACAAGCTGAAAAGGATAAATTGAGAACATTGAAAATGAAAGACAAACAAGCATTGTATTGTATCTATCAGGGAATAGATACATATGATGACGCTTTTGACAAAATATATCGTGCCAGTTCTGCAAAGCAAGCTTGGGAGATTTTGCAAAGCTCATTCATCGGAGAAGAAAATGAAAAAGTTGAAGAAGAGAAAGAAAAGAAGATTGTTGATGAAGATCAAGAAGAAGACGATAGCGAGAGCAATGGCGCAAAGGAGAAAAAATACAAGAAAAAAGGGGAAGAAATAAAGGACAAAAATGAAGAAAATGAAACAGTGGAAGAAAAGGAAGAAAGGTTTGAAGAGGTCGATAAGTATGAAGAAGAAAAGGCAAGAGAAGAGAGAAGGCAAAGAAAAGAAGGATAAACAAAAGAGAAGAAGAAGAATGAGAAAGAAGACACCCGGAAGGTTTGGGAAGAAAAAGCAAGTTTAATTTAGGGGAGACATTGTTGGCAATAAATTAAATTTGCAAAAAATATTGCCTAAATTGTGGTTTTTTGGTTATATTTGGAATTGAATTATTGATTTTGATAAATTCTAGAATGGACTTATCCAGAATGGATAAGAATGAAACATGTATAAAAAGACTATAGATTTGCAATGTATTTGTCAATCAAAGAAATTAAGAAGAAAATAAACAAGCAATAAAATTTGTCTTCCTCTCCAATCAATATTCTAACAAAATTTCTTCGTCTTTCTCCTCAAAAATATTTTCTACAAATTGGTATCAGAGCCAGGTTCGATCAAAATGAACAATTCTTTCATTATTCATTTTGTTCGTCAGTTAACCAAAGAAAATTATAATGAATGGACTGTTCAAATGAAATTGGTTCTTGGATCTCAAGAAGCATGGAAGATTGTTGAAAGCGGGTATACCGAAGTTGAAGATAAGGAAAATTTAACACAAGATGAAAAGGATAAATTGAGAACATTGAAAATGAAAGACAAACAAGCATTGTATTGTATCTATCAGGGAATAGATACATATGATGACGCTTTTGACAAAATATATCGTGCCAGTTCTGCAAAGCAAGCTTGGGAGATTTTGTAAAGCTCATTCATCGGAGAAGAAAATGAAAAAGTTGAAGAAGAGAAAGAAAAGAAGATTGTTGATGAAGATCAAGAAGAAGACGATAGCGAGAGCAATGGCGCAAAGGAGAAAAAGTACAAGAAAAAGGGGAAGAAAAGAAGGACAAGAATGAAGAAGATGAAGGCAGAGAGGCACAGAAGATGAAAGGAACGGAGAAGAAAGGAAAACAAGAAGAAGATGATAATGAAGATGAAGGTGCAAAAGAGAAGAAAAAACAAAAGGAAAAGAAAGGAAAACAAGAAGAAGATGAAAATGCAGACGATGATGCAAAGGAGAAGAGAGAAGCGAAAGAAAAGAAGGATAAGCACAAAAAGGACGAACATGAAGATGTGAAGGATGAAGAAGAAAAGAAAGGTAAAAGTAGAGGAGATGAAAATGAAGAAGGCAATGTTAAGGAGAAGAAAGAGAAGAATAGAGCGAAAGAAAAGGACAAGAACGAAGAGAAGAGTGAGAAAGAGTTCGTTTGCAAGAACAAAGAAGAGAAAGTTAAGGATAAAGAACAAAAGGACAAAGATAAAAAGAAAAATAAAGATGTGAAAGAAGACGATGCTGCGGAAGAAAAAAATAAAGTTGAGCAAGAGAAAGAGTATGTTGATGTTGTGAACGAGATTGCTAATATTGGTGTTGTTAATAAGGAAGATGTTCGTGTCCCACAAGTTAATGAAAACCACTTTTCTAATACAAGGATTGATCAATGCTCAATTTCTCAGTTGTCACTGAAAGGAAAAGATGTCCTTGCAAAGGCATGTACAATCATAATTAAAGAGCGTTGTGGAGATTTGAAGCATAAGCGCATTTGGAAAGAAATTGAATGGGTTAAAGTTTGCAAAAGAGAATTCTTAAAAGAATTCAAAGATATCGTATCTGACTCATTCAAAATTCATTGCACGGGAACGAGATGGAAGATAAAGCATATACTTTTTGGAGTATTCTATGGCAGTAAAGAAAGACAAAATGAAAGGAGTTCAACAAAGATTTGTGTAATTAAATTGAAGACCGTGACAATGACAAAGAACCAGAAAAGAAAAAAAGAAAGCTTGCATGATTACTTTGTTCCTACCAAAACATGTGAGGTATAAACAAATTAAAATCGAGATGTTCTCAAAGCAAGGGATCAAATGAATGATATTTTGACAAAGACATTAGCGCACAAGTCTTCAGAAAAAAAAAAAGAGAAGAAGAAGAATGAGAGAGAAGACACTCGGAAGGTTTGGGAAGAAAAAGCAAGTTTAATTTAGGGGAGACATTGTTGGAATAAATTAAATTTGCAATATATATATATATATACACACACACACATATGTATGTATATTATATGTATATAAATATGTATGCAACTTGGGAGGTTGATGATGCAGATGCATCACTGAAGAATGGCGACTACTAATGTTGTGACACACCTTTATTTGCTGAATCAAGGTTAGTTACTATTTATTTGGTTCTATTTTCTTATCTCACATTTTGGTTATCATAGCTCTATTTGCTACTGATGTATTGATAATTTGTATAAATTTCTACGGAATTATTTTTAATTTACATTTTCTCAATTAAATGATTGAAAATTTTCAATGAATTGTTCCAAAGTTTTATTTTTCAGTGGTTACCGTATTTTCCATAAAACATTATATTTTGTTACTTATAACGTATTTCATAGTTCCTATCCATTTCCTCAACTCTTTAGGCTTGCTACATAATTTTATTTGACGATCTTTGAACTATTATGCTTTTTTTTAATGTAGGTTGGTTAACATCGAAATGCAATTTTGCGCGCTCACTATTTACCACATCAGTATTTTCCTTCATTCTACACACTCCATCACATGCACTGATTAAATAAATTAGTTAGTTGGATTGTTTATAGTTTTTGAATCCTTAATAGTTGGAACTAATGCTTGGAGAAGTGTCATATTCATGTCAAAAGCATAAAGAAGTGTTTCGAGAAGTCGTTGTGTTGTAATAACTCCCAAAATCTGACCTACCGGACAAGTTAAAGATGCAAAAGATAAAAGAGATAAGAGGTTCAAATGACACATTGTAATTTACCTATGATAATGATTCAATTGCTATTTGAAAATAATGGAATATAACGCAACTACTGGAAAGAATGTAAATTCCAAACCTGCAGAGTAGTTTTGTGCATATCCAATGAGTATAAGTTTGTATACTATTAACACATATGCTAAGTTTTCTTGTTAATATTACAAATGTTCCAAGTGTTAATCCCGTTATAAAACGCGATTCAAAAATAATACAATGGACTGCATGGCAGGATAGATCATGGCAATGCTAACACGAATGGATCGATTGAAATATGAAGCAATGGATCGGTTTGACAAAAAGATTTGGTCGGACTGATGCTAGATGATGGATCGGCCATATCGATGAGTCATAGATCAGTTATAATACAATGTGATGGATTGGGCAAAGTACCGCTTTTGTGGATCGACCAAGAAGTGGGTCGGCTCTGCAATATTTCAATGGATCGATGACACATGATTCATTGATCGATCATGCAAGCTCCGCATATAACAAAACATTTGATCAGGTCAGTGGAAAAATGTGTGGATTATGGCACAAGCAAATAGAGGGGTCAACTGCGCAGAAACTCGATGGATCGGTCGAATTCAATATGATGATCGGGTAAACGATCCATTTATGGATCGATTACACAAAAAAGGCGGCCTTGCAATGCATGGGTCGTGCCCGATCTAGGCATAGATCGCCCAAGTCACTATGGATCGGCGGCCGATCCAAGAGGATGCACACATATTATTTCAAGCCACTACATCACTCATAAGTTCGCCAATAAATACGCCACCCCTTCACACATAAAAAGAGAGAGATTTTTCTCCCGAAGGGCTGCCATTTTTTATTTCCAACAACGCTCAAGCTTCTACAACTCTATTAAAGCTTCCTCAAGCATCATTCGAAGATCTCCATCATCACACTCATCGACAAATCGTCGAAGATCATCACCAAGCCAGATCATCGAAGATCTACTCCGGTAATCACAGTTACAAGTGAGACTCGAAGATATTCGAGAGAAATATAGAGAATCTTCAAGAGATTGTAAAGAAGAGAGAGAGATAATTACTGTAAAAGTTAGAAAAACGTATAAAATGAGATCGTTTGTGTACCTTGTAATGAAGAAGACAATGAAATCCTCATTCAAAATGGACGTAGGCCAAAACTAAGGCCGAACCACTATAAATTGCTTTCTACTTTGCTATTTTCTGCATATTTCCACTCTTAACCTTGTTTTGCACAGTTTTACGGTATTAATACACCATTCGGGGTGTTAGTTCCATTTTTGGTATTAACATTTTTGGCGTTCACCATAGGGATCGAACCCACGACCACAAGGCTAAGAGCCTTGCTGGGGGAAAGTTGTTGAAGTTTGATCTTTTACTATAGATCCGCGAAGTCTAAAAGTCAAGCATGTTGAAAGATCCTCTACAAAGATTAGAAAGCTCTCTTATATGATGGAACCATCGAAGACGACTAGTAAATATGTGAGAACTTCAAGAAATGTTGCTAATGATGCTACAACCACTCCTCAAACAAATATTCTGACTACTCCTCAAACTTTGGGAGTTGGTGTGACTCGAGGGGAGTTGGATGTCGTAGATGCCAGCTTAAATCAGTGAATGGAAGCCTTAAATAAAGATTTGATGGATAAGCTAGATGCTCTTCTCACCGCTCAAGTCAATCCTGCAGATCGTAAAGTTGAGATTGACTTGGAAGATAATGTGCACTCCTCAGCTTCATATCGCAATCGTGAATACCATGTAGAGGAAATGGATGATTCTTCAAGTGATGGAGATGATGCTGGCAATGAGGTTTCCAAAGCAAAGGCTAAGAATCGTTTCGAAAGATACACTTCTCGCAAAGTTGCTAGCCCCACCAAAGGGTGCCTCCCCAAGCTGAAGGTCTAGGGCCCCGGTTCTCTAATAGTGATCACTTGCCGAGACAAGCATCCGATAAAGGAACTGGCGTCCGCCCCGTGGAATGACACAACGATGAGGAGTACCTTTCGGTGATGATTAAGCAGATTATGAAGGAGAGCATGGCTAGAAATGATGATGAGAGAGAATGATATTTTGCTCCAAGTAAAATTCCATTTACTGGAAGAATTCGAAAAGTCGAGTTTTCAAAGAAGTTTGTTCCCCCAACTATGCCTGCTTATAACGGGAGTGCTGATCCAGATCTGTTTTTGTACAAGTATGACTGGCACATGGACTTTTCAAGGGCAACGGATGAGATCAAGTGCTTATACTTTCCTATCTACTTGGAGGGAGTAGCATCACTATGGTTCACCAAGCTTCCACTGAAATTCGTAGATCAATTTTATGATTTGGCAAGGAAGTTTAGGGAGTATTCAGGTTGTATACTGCGAAATCCAAATATATTATGTCGCTCTCAGGATTGGAGAAAAACCCGTATGAATCAGTGAAAGCCTTTCTTACTCATTTCAATGTTGATGCTACTGAAGCTGGAAATCCAGATCCTAGGACGATATTGATGGCACTGGTGCGAGCTGTGGATAAGAAGACCAAGTTCGAGAAATGGGTGAAAATGAAGGAGCCCAACATGCCCGACAACTTTTGTAAGAAAGCTAAAGAGTTTATCAGGATGGAAGTAAACTTTTTTGCTTCTCAGAATGCGGTTAAAAGCAGTGCTATGGAAGATAAAAAGGATAATGGTGCTCAGGGCAATCAGAAGCATACCGGGGGCAGAAAAGGGGAAATGATGTGAAATATTGCAGGAATAACAAGAAATTTCTCTTTTTCAAGCCTGCAGAGCTGACCCCTTTGGCCGATACTCCAGAGAATATCTACTCCACTACTAAAGACACAAAAAATTATCCGGATCCAAAACTGCAAAAGGTGAGAGACAAGGCAACAAATTCTTAAAGGTTCCATCATTTCCACAACCAGCCCGGGCACAACACTAATGAATGCAAACATTTGAGGAGCTTGACTGAAGAGTTGTTCAGGAAGAATAGGCTACAATAATATGTGAAGAGACTGCAAGCTGCAAACCCTTCTTCAGCTCCTTAGGGGAAGAATGCAACTGTTGATCAATCAGGTCCTAACAATGGAGCTCTAGTGAAAACTAATGCAAGGCCGGTGATTAACACCATATCCAGTAGTCTACATCCGGCGGGTAGCAGCTGGGGGAAGATTGAGAAGTACGCAGGAGCTTTGAATTACATCCCAAAGAGGAGAGATGCTTGATTCTCAGCAATACCATTCCCCCAAAGCAGCAGAAAATCTCTTATGGTGATATTACGTTTGGAGAGAATGACGCAAAAGGCTTATTATTCCCAACTCAAGATCCGACGGTGGTCATAATCGGGATAGGTCCAGCAATGGTCAGAAGGGTGCTTGTCGATTGCGGTGCCTCAGTTAATGTGTTGTTCTGAAAGATGTTCAATCATATGAATCTCTCAATGACTGATGTTCAAGCTTGTCAGACAAAGATCCAATGGTTTATGGGAGAGTCGAAGCAACCAATCGGGACTATTGACTTGCTTATAGAGCTGGAAGAAGGAGAAAGAAAAGCTATCTTGAAGCAGATCTTTGCATTTGCTAATGAAGTTTTCGCAAACAATGCATTCCTTGGCAAACCTGCTTTAACTGACTTCAGAATTGTGCTAGCACCGTGGTGTTTGACGATTAAGTTCCCTACAGAAAAGGGCGTTGGTGTAGTCAAGGGGATCAGAGCACTGCTAGAGAATGTTACCTCACAGAGTTGTGAGAAGCCAAGAAGAAATACAAGGGAAAGGGAAAGAGTGTGGAGGGCCCCCTCCGCATTCGTGAATCTTTATTATAACAACTAAAGCACAACCCCTACATTGGCGAGCATAGTGGAGCTCAGAAAGAGATGGATCATCGAATGGCCAGTGCAGGGGAGAATCGATCGGTGCCTGCAGAGATCGCAGTTCCTATAGAAGTTAATTCGAAAGATCCTAACCAAGTCTTGAATGTAGGATATCAGCTGGGCCAGAAGCTGCAGAAAGGGTTGGTTGTTTTTCTTAAATCTAATTTGGATGTATTCGCATGGAGTCATGCAAATATGTGCGGTATATCTTCTGAAGTAGTTGTTTATGCATTGAATATTGACCCTCGTGTTTCACCTGTAAAGCAGAAAAGAAGGATTCAAGGCCTCGAAAGGTCGATGGCTCTCAACGAAGAAATAGACAGATTGATGAAGAATAGCTTCATTAGAGAGTCAATATCATCAGATTGGGTGTCTAACCCTGTTCTAGTGAAGAAACCCAATGGCAAGTGGCGTATGTGCATTGATTATTCAGATCTCAACAGGGTGTGCCCAAAAGATAGCTTTCCATTGCCCAGGATTGATCAGCTAGTAGATGCGACGGTGGGGCACAAACTGCTATCATTCATGGACCGTATTCGTGCTACAATGAGATAATGATGCATGAGCCAGATCAGGAGAGTACTAGCTTAATCTCGATGTGGGTTTGTACTACTACAAAGTCATGCCATTTGGATTGAAGAATGCAGGAGCAACTTACCAGCTTCTTGTCAATGCGATGTTTAAGGCCCAGATTGGCAAGACTATGGAAGTCTATGTTGATGACATGCTGGTCAAGTCGAAGAGAGCGGTGAATCACATGGACAATTTAGCTAAAATGTTTGATATTCCGAGAAGATAAAACATGAAGTTGAGTCTGCTCAAGTGTTCATTTGGAGTCACATCAGGAAAATTTCTAGGATTCATGGCCAACGCCAAGGGTACTGAGGTCAATCCTACCTTGATTTTAGCATTGAGAGAGGTGTGGGCTCCTAAGACGATGAAAGAGCTCCAAGGTTTGAATGGGAAGATCGCTGCCTTGAGTAGATTCATCACCAGAGCAACTCGCAGGTATATTCCATTTTTCGATGCATTAAGAAAAGGTAAGAAGGACTTCGAATGGACTTCAACTTATCAAATGACGTTCGAAGAACTGATTAAGCACATGGAAATACATCCAATGCTTTCAAAGCCCAGTGATGGTGAGGATTTATTTCTATATTTGGCAGTGTCATCCCATGCTTTAAGTGCAGGTTTGGTGCGAGAAGACGCGAAGATTCAAAGGTCAGTATACATAAGCAAAAGGCTTACTGGGGCAGAGTTGAACTATCTGAAGCTAGAGAAGCACATATATTGTCTGCTCGTCACCTCAAAGAAGCTCAGGCCTTACTTCCAAGCCTGCTCCATCAAAGTACTCACGGATCAGCTACTAAAGCAAGTCCTATTACGCCCAGAGACTTCGGGAAGATTGCTAAAATGGAATATTGAGCTCAGTCAGCTTGATATCACATACCATACCAAAAGAGCAATCAATAGACAAGCCTTAGCAGACTTCATTGCCGAGTTCACTAACATAGGTGTTGAAAAGGAAGTTCCCATTCAAGCGGTCGTCCAGCGGAAGTTGTTCGTTGATGGAGCTATAAATGAGTACCGTTCAAGGGCAAAAGTAGTATTAGAGACTCTTGAAGGCCATTCAATATGTTATGCATTGAGAATGTAATTTCTATTGATAAACAGCAAAGAAGAATATGAGGCCTTGATAGCTGGATTGAAGATAGTAAATGATTTGAACTTGATAGCCTTGAAAATTTTCAGCGATTCACATTTAGTGGTGTGTCGGATCCACAGAGATTTTCAAGCCAAAGGAGAAATCTTGCCAGCTTAATTGTCCAAAGATCGAGAATTTCTCAACAACCTTGACTACTACACCATCACTCATATCCCCGGGGAAGAGAACATGAAGGCGGACTCACGTGCCAAATATGCCAGCACAGGGGATGCTCAATTATTGGAGTTAGTTCCCGTCGAAGTTCTCTTTAATCCAAGTACTGAAGACGCTAATGTTGATTGGGTCATGAAAACCGTCGAAGAGCCAGAATCGTGGATGACTCCAGTCAAAGATTATCTTCTCAATTGAATGCTCCCTACAAGTCTGAAGAAGCGAAGGAAGCTGCTACGTAAAACCCCTATGTATCTCATGCAGGATGGTCGGTTGTGCTTGCGAGGCTTCTTTATGCCCTTTCTTAGATGTGTCTCCAGAGAGCAATCCAGAAATATCTTATAGAGTTGCATGAAGGAGAGTGCAAAGGACATACGGGTGGTAAGACATTGGCTAAGTAGATTCTTCGATATGGTTACTTCTAGCCTGACTTAAATCGAGAATCTGCAACATATACCAGAAAGTGTAACAGATGCCAAAGGTTCACAAAGATTCCAAGAGCACCATCCATAGAATTAACTCAAATGGTCAACATATGGCCGTCCTCTATTTAGGGATTGATTTAATTGGAGCATTGCCAACTGCAAAGTCAAACATAAGATACACCATTGTTACAGTTGATTATTTCACCAAGTGGGCTGAAGCAGAGCAACAAGCCACCATTACCTCAAAGAAAACTATAAATTTTGTGCTGAAATATATTATTTGCAGGTTTGGTGTGCCTCAGAAAATAATAATGGACAACGGGAATCAATTCGAGAGTGAGGAATTCAAAGCCTTCTATGCCAAGTACAAGATCCAAAATAGCTTCGTAGTTGTGGCTCATCCGTAGGCAAACGGGCAAGTGGAAGAAGTCAACAAAATCATAAAGTCAACCATCAAAATGCATCTCGAGAAAGATAAAGTGGTTAGGTAGATGAGCTCCCACTTGCACTATGGGAGTATAGGATGACTCAAAAATCTACAACTGGGCACACCCATTTTCCTTGGCATTCGAGTATAAATCTATTATTCCTATAGAGCTGGAAGTGCCCATTCATCGCAAAATTCACTTCAATCAAGCGCAGAATGAGAAGCTACAGCTAGAAGCACTCGACTAGCATGAAGAAAGAAGAGATGAAGCCGAGTTCCGAATAGCAGCACACTAGAGAAGGATAGCCAAACATTTCAAGTCCAATATCCGCTAGAGAACATTCAAAGTTGGTGACCTTATGCTAAAGTGGATGATGACGGGAATAGGAGTATTCGGGTCAAATTGGGAAGGATCATACATAATCAGTCAAAGGTATTGAAGAATGGAGTTTTGATGACAACAACCTTATTTCAATATTAATTGATTGTAAAATATGTACTAACACTTTTATCTAGAATATATATGTATACACATATGCAGGATTTATATACAGGAATTAATACTGAGGACTGTATAGTTTAAGAGCTTCTAGATATTCATATTTAAGAGATGATTCAAGACTTATGAGTAATCAAGATTTCAAGAATTCAAGATTTCAAGATAAATATAGTAATAGATTCTAGTTTATGTAAGACTCTGAATAGCGCTCCAGGTTCAAATTCAAATTCTGTTTTTAAATTTCCAATTTTCAAATTCAAGTTCTCTTTTCAAATTTTATCTTCAATCTTTATTTTCTCTATTTTACTTTGATTTTAAACTCAAGTTTTATGGTTTATAAGTTTTATATATTATATACTTTATATTTATACAGCTTTAAAATTTATAATTTTATAAATATGTTTATATAGTTTATACTTATGGTTTCAAATGATTTTCTACTTTCTAATATTCATTTACAACACTATGTTTTAATTCGAGAGTTTCCAGAATTATATATATGTATAATTATATATATATATATATATATATATCAAAACACTTCAAAAATGCTCAAAATTCAATTTTATACTAGGTTATGTTGACATACATTTATGCCTATGTCGACTATAACTGTCACATTTTTTATTTTCAAAGGAAGCGTCTTTTCACTATTTGTAATGTTCTAGAAGCATTGCAACCTTTCAAATCTTATAGATAGTGGCTTATTTCGAATTTTTTTTACAATTCTTCTTCTCCATCTTCATCTCCTTTCTATATACCATGATTATTTCTTGTTTTTATGATTTCTACCCTTATACTCTGCCGAATTCAATTCTATTTACATAACATTTCTTCTCATCTCACTCTCTACTCATTACTCTTTGAATCGATGTGCTACTGAAGAGTTATAGGGCTTTTGTAATTATTTGGGAAGTGTTTGGGAAAAGGTGTTTCCTTATAGCCTTGAAATCAAGGAACCAGAGTGGAGTTAACCTTGTAGCCGTGAAATCAAGGAGAATATATTTGACAAAGGGTGTTCAGAATCGGTGTTAACCTTATAGCCGTGAAATCAAGGGGGTTGTACTTGGATATTGATATAGTAATAAAATTCTATGCAATCCAGCGTTGCGTGGGACTGGACATAGGAGTAATTCGAACCAATATAAAATCCGGTTGTTCTTTCCTTTTATGCATTTTATTTTTGTTTATCTTTGTGTTTGTGTTTGATTCTATGTCTGTGATTGTTCTTGTGGTGTGTGATTCATATAGTAGTGTAACACCCCGAAATTTTATAACACACTAAAATGATAAACTAAAGAATACTTAATTAAATATTGGGAATTAAGTAAAACAGGCTATGCCATTGTGTTTGTCTCATAATTTTGCTTAAAATAGACTCCGAGTTTGCATAAAACGGACATCGTATGAAGAAGATATTAAGGTTTGAAGTTTATATACGCATAAGAGAATTATATAAATATTAAACCAATCAAAACAGTTCAAAATAATTCAAAATCAAACAACAGAAGGGAAGCGAGAAATTTCCTGCTATGGGTGTCGACCCATGGGTCGACCCTATTAAGGGGGTGTCGACTCCTGTGTCGACCCCTGATTCGACACACCAAGGGGGGTCAACCCCCATACGGATCTGGGCAGATCCCTGCCTCTGAATTTGGGATGATTTCTGGCCTATATTATTTGGCTAATGACTATAAATAAGACATCATTCTCATTATTTTATTCATCCAAAAACAATGGCGGCAATGGGATGCTGCTCCAACTCAGATTAAATTAACCTTTTCTTCAGCAACGACGGTTCATACATATTCAAAGATTGTTGATTCAACATCAACGCACTTTTCCCAGTTTTCCTAGATCCATTGTCTTTGAGTCTACGTTATTTTTAGATATAAACACTTAAAAGTTATTCTGACATGTCTATGAATTGGATCTAAACCTGTGACTATTTAAATCATATCAGATCTACCATAAGTTTTTGTTTCTAGTTTACTGTTTAGATCTCATATGTCTATTCATAATATGCCTATTATTCTAGGTTTCCTAATCAGTTCTATTATCCCAAGTTCGTCAGATATGTTCTTATATGCCTATTTTGTCATTGTGCCCAATTCTGTCACTATATGCTTATTAGTTGCCATGCCTATTTCTGCCATCATATGTCTATCTTGCTATTATGCTTATTTCTGTTCTCTTCCCTTCTTCTTTTCCCTATTTATTTTATAGCTAGGCTACCATCAAGCCTAGGAATACTGCTGAAATATGCGAACGCGTGAAATTGGGAATGAGGGGAAAACGTTAAAATTGGGGCATAGCTTGTATTGGGAAATTTGGGCATAACTTGAATTGAATACATGAATATGGATTTGGGGCATAAATAAAAGTGTGGTTAAAGATCTTAATTTGGGGCATATGGTACACAATGAACATGACTTGGGAAAGTGGCATGAAAACCATAATGAAATAGGGATAGTTGTTAAAGAATGAACATGACTAGATTTACAGTAATTAGAAACTATAACTGCGATTAGACACGATTTTGGATTGCTGTGGTAGAAGTCTTCCAGGAACCGACCGATATATCTAGCAACCACAAGTAGTGAATCTAATGTGAGGGGTCTAAATTGCATAAACACGTAACGTGCTAAGACACGAGGTTAAGCCGAACTTGTGGAAAAGTCTGTCTGGAACCTCCCGATATATCCAACATCCACAAGTCGTAGGCTTAATGTCGGAGGTCTAGCGCATTATAACCCTAAATGAATAAATAGTAATGAACTTGAATACTTAACCTGTTTGAATCCATAGGGATTACATGAACTTGTTAACTTGAGTAGGGGTTGAGTAAACTTGCTTGAAACAGTGGGAGGGTTAAGTATATCTTAGGGTGATGGGTAGTATATTTATATATTAGGCCCCCAAACTTAACCTGTTGGGGTTATGCAATCTTGTTACACAAGTAGGCATAACCTGTGGAAATCCTAGTAGTGGTAATGCAAGCCTAGAGGAAGCTTGTATCATCTTATGTATGGGACCTGTTTCAGTTAGTAGCCCATATAGGTATCAAACGAGTACTCCGAACTAGATCCGAGTCGGGGAACGCTTACTGAGCTGATTGTAAGAGATCTAAAAGGAGGGGACGATGTGGGCGGCACATTCCGATAGGGTCAGTGCATGCATGGGTCCGGACTAGGGAGGCTAAGACGCTGTGACATCGGTAGATATGGTTGTGCACATCTTGAAAATAAAGGGTTACCACTTTAGGAAGTGATACATCCTACTGTGGGGGCTAGCACAGGGTATCTACGGAGTAGAGAGCGAATTGATTGGGGTAGTAATTAAGGTACATATAGTCTCGCTTGTTTAGGAGCCCGTTATTATCCTTAGGGGTAACACCGGTATGTTCAGTTGGGCTGCCTGTTATTGTATGGGGGTAAAACCTCCCACTAGAAGTACACCTAAGTCTACCATCTTGTACTTGTTGGGGATCATCTTGTTCTTGTGATACTTGTGTTGGTGTAGAGAAAGAAAAGTGTTAGGGAAGCGCTATTTATTCTATCCTGTTTGTCCAATTTACCTTGTCATACCTGCCTTATATGATGTATCTCTCTTATCCAGTTTATATGCCTATCATAATGCTTTTACTTATTTATATGCTAAAAGTAGCTGGACTCGCCAGACTTATGTCTGACCTATTTTATTTCCTCTTCTTTCTCTTCAGTTCCCCCCTCAGGTTCACAGGGTGGGAATACCCAAGCTTGATCAAGACTCTTCTTTTACTCTGCTTGGAGCTACTAGATGTACTGCTTGATTTCGTATCTTCTCTACTATGGCTAATTTTTTGGGGATTATGCTCTTTTCATGTTTATTGTACTCTGATGATTTTAGTACAAGACAGAATTTTTAAATTCATGTATTGGGTTTTATGCATTTCAGACTTGTGATGTAACTATGTTTTGAGCCACAATGTTTTCTGCTTAAATAAAGTTTTAAATTCCGATCCTATTTTATATTTGTCTTGTAATGTTTCCGTTTCTACTTACCTATAATGCTTCATGAAACTTAATGCATTCTGATAAAGGGTGAGATTAACGAATGTGGGGTGTCACGTTTGGTAACAGAGCTGAAGGTTACCTGATAAGATAAAAAGATTTTGAAAATTGTTTTCAAAAAGGTTTTAAAAGAAAGCATTTTCAAAAGAAAAGTCTGTTTTGAAAAACATATTCCCCAAAGCCATATGTAATATCTTTTGATTCTATTTTTGAATCCCTTTTTCCTTTCCTTTTCAACATGGCTGGGGAACCTAATATTCCTGAGGGAGTTACGGTACCAAGCTGGTTCCGTAGGTATCTTGTGGCCACGACGCCTGCCAGTGGTCAAGCAGACTTTCCTCCCCCAACAGCACCCGTTGTTCCTCCTCCTTCACCGCGTGCTGATAATTTCTCTAAGATATGCAAAGATTTATGTGCTATGGGTGGAAATCCTTTCCGAGGAACGGAAACTTTTGTAGAGGCAAGGAATTGTCTTAAAGAGACGGAGGATTTGTTTGGAATTTTCGAAGTTGACGATCGTAGAAAGACTCAGTTGGCTGCTTGGCTACTGAAAGATGTGGCTTCATTCTGGTGGGAAGTAACGCAAGCAGGGCGTCCAATGGAGACTTGGGATGATTTCCGATAGAGATTCGAAATGAAGTTTCTTTCCCAAGTCGAGAAAAATTTGCAAATGCAAAGGTTTTTGGTGCTCAAACAAGGAGGCATGATTGTCAAGGAATATGTTAATAAGCTCAATCGATTGGCGATGTTTGGTTTGGATCTAGTAGATACCCGCATAAGAAAGCTTTGCGGTTTGCTAGAGGATTGAATGAACCCCTTCATGGGCTGGCTATGTCTCATATTCCGATGGGTGCAACTTTTGAGAAACTCGTTGATATGGCATTAATGAATGAGGAAGATAAAGGTGAAAAGAAAGAGGCTAAGGTTGAGGGAACACTAAACAACAAAGTGTGGCCCAAGAAAGGACAACAACAACAACAAAAGAAGGATGGAAAGAACTACAAGGCTAGAGGTAAGAGGAAGTGTCATAATTGCGGATGCGAGGGTCACTTGATCAAAGACTGCAAAAGAAAGAAGAATGCTTGTTTCAATTATGGAGAGGTCGGACGCTTTTCTAAGGAGTGCCCGAAGAAGCAAGGACAAGGACAAAGGGAAGGATCTTCTGGAGGGCAGGTGCATGTTCTCGTGGCCAGTGCACCAGATAGAGGTAGAAAAGTCTCTGTTGAAGGTTTGATTTCTCTTTCCAATCATCCTTTTAGAACTCTTTTTGATTCTGGCACTTTGCGTTCATTTATATCTGATTCTATGGTTAAGTCTCTACACCTTAGTACTAGTATGGATGTGGATCCCGTTGTTATCTCGAATCCCATTGGTGGTACAGATCATTTGTCTGTGATTTGTCAGGGTTTGAGAATATCTGTGTTGGGCGTCGAGTTTGAGTGCGATGCATATGTGCTTGGTTTCATGGGATATGGTTTGATTCTAGGGATGGATTGGCTAGCCATGCATGGTGCCATTCTGGATTGTAAGGGGAGGGTCGTTAGACTCTTGACTTGCCATGGGAAGACCCTCAAGATTTCTTGTGACCCAAGGGGGTCTGTCATGCTTAGTTTTCTAGAGTCACTTGATGCATCTATCAATGATCTGCAATCTGTACCAGTAGTATATGAGTATCCTGATGTTTTTTAGGAGGTTCGGGCTTACCTCTGAGGCACGAGATTGATTTCCATATATACTTGGTGGACAATGCAAAGATAATTGCATTGCCTGTGCGCCATATGGCTCCGAGAGAAAGAAGGGAGCTCAGCAAGAAAGTAGGGGAGCTACTTGAGAAAGGGTTTATCAGGCGAAGCATATTTGAATGGGGTGCTCTGGTAGTATTCGCAACTAAGGCGGATGGTTCGATGTGTGGATTATAGGGAATTGAATAAACTCACTAAGAAAAATAGGCACCCACTCCAAAGGATAGATGATCTATTTGAGCAGCTTGTTGGTGCATCTGTTTTCGACTTGGCCATGGGGTTTCATCAGTTGAGGGTGGCTGGGAACATCATTGACAAGACCGCTTTTAGAACTCCAGATGGTTTCTTCGAGTGGCTCATTATGCCTTTTGGGTCGATAAACGCACCCGCCTATTTTGTTAATCTGATGAGTAGGGTGTTTCTAAATAAGTTCGTTGTGGTCTTTGTTGATGACATCGTGATTTTCTCGAAGGATGAGGAAGAGCATGCCTTACATTTAAGGGAGGTTCTGAAACTCTCTACGCGCACCAGCTTAAGGCGAAGTTCTCCAAATGTCATTTTTGGAGAAAAGAAGTGAGATTTTTGGGGCATGTGGTCTCTAAAGATGGAATAGCAGTAGATCCCGCAAAGGTAGTTGCAGTTCAAGATTGGTAGATCCCAAAGAATGCAACGGAGGTGAAAAGTTTTCTGGGGTTAGCATGCTATTATAGGAAGTTCATTATGGACTTCACAAAGATATCAGCCCCACTCACTAGGCTGACAAAGAAGAATCTGACATTTTCATGGGATATAGATTGTAATGATGCTTTCCAGCAATTGAATAGGCTCTGACAACAGCCCTAGCCTTAACCTTGCCCGATGGAAACAAAGTGTCCATAGTATACACTGATGCATGTGGTACATGGCTTGGTGCGGTTCTGATGCAAGAGGGAAGGGTATTATGTTATGTAGGTAGGCAGCTAAGAGTTTATGAGAAGAACTACCCTACCCATGACTTAGAGCTAGCTGCCATAGTATTTGCTTAAGACGTGGCACCATTATCTACTTGGAGAGAAGTTCGAGTTGTACACCAATCATAAATCTCTCAAGTACTTGTTCTCATAGAAGGATCTCAATTTGAGGCAACAATGATGGATGAAGTTCCTAGCATCCTATGACTTTGAGATTGCTTATACCCCCTGGCAAGGGTAATGTGGTGGTAGACGCATTGAGTAGGCAGAGGATGACGTTTAGTCCTCTGTTTGTGGAGAGAAGCTTAGAGTACATATTGAATTTTGATTTTAAACCTTCCACCGACTTTACACCTGGTTTATTGGCATCGCTAGAGGTGTGACCTACTATTTTGGATCAGATGGGAACTTCACAGCGAGAGGATCCATAGATTTTAGACATCTTGGATAGGCTCGGTAGATGGGAGACTTCTAGTCACCTCGGTAGACATTCCACAGATGATAGAAGGTTGTTGTGACCATATTGAAGGCTTTGTGTTCTCCGAGTTGGGAGTTTGTTGAAGACAGTCCTAGAGGAAGCCCATCATTCCAAAATGACTATTCATCCAAGCGGTGATAAAATGTACCGAGATATTAAGAGGGTTTTCTTTTGGGCTAGAATGAAGAAAGATGTAGCAAAGTTTGTTTCTTGATGTTTAATATTCCAGTAAGTCAAAGTTGAGCAAAGGAAACCTGGTGGTTTGCCTCATCCTTTGGATGTCCCATAGTGGAAGTGGGTGAGCGTCTCTATGGATTTCATCGATGGTTTGCCTAGATCAAGGAAAGGCAACACCCATATTTGGGTTATAGTAGACAAACTTACTAAGAGTGCTCATTTCATTCCTGTTAAGAGTAAGAGGACAACAGCAAGGTTAACATCCATTTATATTTGTGAGATAGTCCATCCACATGGAGTACCTTTCAGTATTGTAAGTGATCGTGACCCCATTTTCTGCAATGAGTTTTGGAGGAGCTTGCTAGAATCATTAGGTATACAGTTGTGATTGAGCACCGCTTATCACCCTCAGACCGATGGACAGACGGAAAGGGTGAATAGAGTCCTTAAGGATCTTTTAAGACTGTGTATCCTAGACTTTGGAGGGACTTGGGAAGAGCATCTTCCTTCAGTAGAATTTGCCTACAACAATAGTTATTAATCTAGTATTGGCATGGCACCCTCCGAAGCATTGTACGGGCGACCCTGCAGATCACCGACTTGTTGGTAGGAATCTACATAAAGGCTTCTACTTGGACCTAAGATGGTTAGAGAAACTTCTAAAAAAAATATTCACCCTATCCGCAGATGCATGAAGATAGCTCAGGACAGGTAGAAGTCCTACGCAGATAAGAGAAGGACTGACATTGAGTTTGAAGTAGGAGATATGGTTTTCATCAAGGTATCACCTTTAAGGAATTTGGTTCGTTTTGGATCTGTAGGGAAATTGGCACCTTGGTTTGTAGGGCCATTTCCCATAACAGAAAGGATTGGCCAAATGGCCTATAGAGTAAAGCTACCAGAGAGATTGTTCAGCGTTCATGATGTTTTACACATTTCTCATTTAAGGAAGTGCTTGCACGATACCGCAGAAGTAGTTGATCTGAGTATGCTTGAGGAAGTAGAGGTAGAACGGGAGGCGACAATTAGACAAGTTCCTACCTGTATTCTTGGATCAGAAGTTAAGAAGCTACGCAAAAGAGAAGTCAAGTTGATGAAAGTACAGTGGGGAGATAACCAAGAGGATGCAACTTGGGAGACTAAAGACAAGATTGGTGCTTCATACCCTTTTCTTTTCAAGGGTATGTTCTTAACTTCCTTTCCAAAGCTTTTATTCATACTTGTTTCTATCATTTAAGTATATCCTATCGATCAAATCTTTAACCTTTAGGTAGGAATCCCGCGGATGTAAACATGATTAACGACACGGATTTTGCCCGACCTTAATCGATCGCTAGATCGATCAAAATCGTTCAAAACCCGCATACGTTAACTTTGGAAATACAACACATCAGAACAACAACAACAGACTTTTATAAACATTATAATGATGTTACATCAGAGTACAGAATATCAGAGTACATTGAATAAAATTATAGCGGAAGATAATTTTACAATAAATTAATACAATACACAGCGGAAGACTCTCTATGCTCTGGACATAGCTTTAGGCTTCGATCCAGGATCCTGCTAAAAGGATAAATATCTGCAATCAAGCTACTCGACGGCCCGTGTGGAAAATATGGGCACCCGAGTTTGCAAGTGAAACAAACTACAGGTCATTCATGGGACTGGTATGAGAAATCTAACTTAACTTAATCTACTAATAAGGCTTATCATAGGACCACGCCGCTAACGCGGAACAGGTTTACTCCATTGGATTTCCAGTGCATAAAATAAAGTAAATCGTTAAACAAAGCAATGCTTTTTTAGAAAAATGAAACCATTATAAGACTCAAGTCCCATCACACAATGCAACGCAAACCGGAGGATAGAGTTTTACCTTATAATGGTCAAAAATGCTTGATACGATAAAAACGGATCTGATATTATTATTAGTGTATATATGTTTCAAAAACATTTCAATCATAATGTATCAATCATAGACGGCATAGTACCCCATCCTACTATGTCGCCATACTAGTTCTACAATCAAAACTGCATGATGTCGTATTGGAAATTAGGTTTCCATCATGAGATCGAGGCTAGGGATCGTCCTCTCCGATTCGAGACGCTCTAGCAAATGCCTCAGGATCACACCTATGGGCAACCCTTGGAGCGGTAGGGCCGGTCCCCACCTAACAGTAGTGCATTAGTTATGTCTGAACACACGTTTCATTGTTCCTTTGAACCTCCATATGGCCACTAACAGCCTATAAATTCGTGGTACCTCATAATCCATCATCCACATAAGTAAAATGTCAGGGCTGGTAGGTCACTGACACCACTCTATCTAGAAAGAAACGTGTGCACTCCCTACGGTCCATATCCCCTTTTTGACTCATACCGGGGTGTGAGGCTCGCGAAGTCACGCTATACACAAAACTACGTCTAAACAGGCAATGCTTTGATCATCCCACAAGGCTCTGCTTTTCAACAAAAGCCTTGATTCATGCATCTTAGCATGCCACATTGTCAATCCATACCATACCATTGATTCCTACCGATATATAACCTCTAAGCTCGTACGTCTCAGAGAAGGGTGTTAAACACCAAACAGATATATATTTAGCAGAGATCAACAAATATCGTATAAAGGAATACAACGTCAGACATACAATCCATTTTCAAGTCCGTTCTGGGTCTGAACAAAACCGGAAGCACCTTATACCTCTCATATCCGAACATTCAACAATACATCCGGACGGCTACCACTAACTCCCCTTCAAGGTAGCTACTCCAATCATGGGCCTCAGTAGCAACACATCCATTCGATATGAAGATCGTCGGTCTTCAATCACCGTCTTCAACTCTTCGACTTAGATCGTCGTATAATCATTTGAAATGAGATTGAACTCGAACTTTTCAAATGATTCTCGTATATATATATATTAAAACCATTTCATATCGTTATTAGTATTTAATAACGATTTATCGCTATTTTTATATATATATAAATAACTATATTCATTTAACGACGCTTCGGGTCGATCGGCGGCCCTAGTGCTGCTTTTATCCAATTTTATTTACACTTATCTCAAATTCTAACCGTTTGATTTTGACGAGATTTATATCATTGGAAAGATCTTCCCAAAGCGGTCTTAAGATTCCAGTTTTGGGAAAATCCGACGGTTGGATCTTACGGTATAATCGTTTAAAGTTATGATTTCAAATCGCGAACTGCAGCAGCGCGATTCGTTTAATTTTAATTTATATTTACATAAAAATATAAATATAAATCGTTTGGCGATTTCAACTACTAAGATAAATTCTTTTTATCGCTTCTAAAATGACGATATGAGTATTACTTTTATTTCTACTCTTTTTATCGCATCTAAAATGACGATAAAAATATCACTTTTATTTCTACTCTTTTTATCGCATCTAAAATGACGATAAAAATATCACTTTTATTTCTACTCTTTTTATCGCATCTAAAATGACGATAAAAATATGTCTTTTTATACTATTCTTTTTATTTTCTCTATTCTGACAATAAAAATTTAACATTAAATTCTATCCTTTGATTACATCTACAATGTAAATTTAAAATGCCTCTTTTAATCTAATCTTTTTTATTTACACCTAGAATGTAAATAAAAATGTAACTTTGATTCTATTATTTATTTACACCTAAATTGTAAATAAAGATGTTACTTTAAATTTATTCTTTTTATTTACATCTAAAATGTAAATAAAGATGTCGCTTTATTTCTTCTTATTTTCACCAAAAATGTAACTTATTTATTTACATCAAAAATGTAACTTCAAATGTCACTTTTTAAATCCATGGTTCTATTTACAACTAACATGTAAATACAAGGTTCACTTTGATTTCTATGTTTTTAATTTCATCTAAAATGTAAATAAAAATGCACTTTTTAATCCTTGTTTTTATTTACGTCTAAAATGTAAATAAAAATGTGACTTTTAATTCATGTTTTTATTTACAACTAAAATGTAAATAAAAATGTCCTTTTCCAATTCATGTTTTTATTCACAACTAAAAGGTGAATAAAAATGTACTTTTTATTTTCATGTTTTTATTTAAATCTAAAATATAAATAAAAATGTCAACTTTTTCAATTCATGTTTTTATTTACAACTAAATTGTAAATAAAAATGACCTTTATATATTCATGTCTTTATTTGCAACTAACTTGCAAATAAAAATGTACTTATTTTTCTAGGACTTTTATTTGCATATAAAAATATAATCTTTTTCTATATTTCTCATATTACATAAAAAAAAATGTTTTTAATGTAAAACACGATTTCATAATAAAACATGAATATTTTGTCTATTCTAACATTACATTAAAAATATATGATCTTTTTATTCTCAAAAGAGAATCACGCTAATAATGTACTTTCCTATAATCATGTTTTTATTTACAACAAGAATGTAAATAAAAAGGTGCTTTTTAATTCTAAGTTTTTATTCACATCTAAAATGTGAATAAAAATACACTTTTTAGTACTAAGTTTTTAAACCTTTTTTATGAACAAAAAATGTCTATTTTTGTTTGATCCTTTTCAGTGAACAAATGTTTATTTCTTTTAAAGGAACAAAAATGTTTATTTTTGTTTTAATCCTTTTCAATGGACAAATAAGAGAATGATTTATTCGTATACAAATTTCTATTTTAACTTAACAAATAAAAATGAAAATTTTATTTGTTAACAAATTCTATTTAACAAAAATGATATTTTTGTTAAATCTAATTTATTTCAACAAAAATGATTCTCATTACAAAATGCAATCCTTATTGTCTACTTTTTCTAATGTTTCATACTACAATAAAAAATTAATTTTTATTGTCTTCACTTTTTAACAAAATGAATATTTTGTTTTTCACACTTTCCTATTCAACAAGATGAGTATTTTGTTATTCATTCTTTTCTATTACAATAAGAATATATTTTTATATTCTAAATGCAACATTTCTAATAAAAATGTTATTTCATTTCTAATGAAACAACATAACGCTAAGTATATTTTCACCTTTAATGAAATCACATACTCTAAATATATATGTTCATACATATAGAACATTAATTTTAGTGTATACCTATTATGTCATGATTTATATTACTACATTTAATAAACTCTAAACTTTTTGGTGTCTACCTATAGTGTCAATTTCATATTAACACATGCAACACCACTAAACTTTGGTGTCAACTTATGGTGTAAACTTCTCATATGAATACATGTTATAACTTCTAGATTTGGTGTCAACATATGGTGGAAACTCCTTATATGAATACTTGTTATAACATCTAAATTTGGTGCCAACATATGGTGTCAAGAATCAATAAAAATGAATATTTTTATTTAAATCTTAACCTAAACAAGTCGGTGTTTATAGATCTAAATAAATAGGAAAATTTATCATACGACATAAATCTAACAAACATGAATATCCCAAACTATCACAATTCACAAACAACAAATTCCAAACACAGGACATCGCAGATTTGATTTATAATCATATTTTCATGAATTTTGATTAGCGATAAATAATTAAGTGTTTAATTCATTTTTAAAACAAAAATCTCACCGAATAATCCAGATCTGAAATTCGACCAAAATATGATCTGCTCTGTTTCAGATTTAGTTTGTTCCATAGCGTAGATCTCAGAAAGACGATTCCAACGCATTTTAAAACGTTTGATTCCGCTGCTGTTTGAAGAAGTTACAGCGTTTTAAACTTTAACAATTAATTAAATAATTAACTAAAATAATTAAAAACTAATTACTCTAATTACTTTAATTAGGCCGCTCCTTTTCCTTTCTTCCTCTTTCAGTATTCGGCCGCAACTTTTCACGATGGTTCAAGGGTAGGTTTCCAGTTTTCGTGACACCGAGGCACGGGGTGCCGATCCAGTTGTGCCACCTTGTCGAGCCTCGAGACGCACGCCAGGGGAGCTGGGTCACAACCTACTCGATCGGGTCTGGTGGGCTGGGCGGCGGCGCGAATAGCATGACTTTGGAGGGCTGGTTCTCTCGATTCAGGCGGTTTCAGGCGACTTTGACCGTATGGATGGGAAGGTGCGAGAAATCTCTACAATAACTTGAACTGAGTGAGGAGTTTTTAGTGTAAGGATCGATGGAATTTAGAGGGAGAAGAAAGAAGCAAATTCGGCCATTGAAGATGAAGGTTACGGTGGCGGCTGGTAAACGATGGATTAGGGTTTTTGATTTTTCCTATTATTTAAATTATTTTAATGTTAATTTTACAATTAAATCCATAAGTTCTAAACAACTCCGATTTCAGTCCAACCAAAGTTGACCCTAGCCAATAGCCCCCCGTTCCGGATCCAACGGGCCATGTCTCGTGAGCCCAAACGAATGTCTATAGCCTGTTTTCTTTAAATTAAATATTTAAATCCTTTATTTAAATAATTCAAACTTACATTAAAATTCACCGGGGCCATATACGAACTCAGAAAAATCCAGAAAAATTATTCCTGGCTTCGTTATAACGATACGGTCCTAACAAAATTAATTTCGCCAAATTCCGAAACCGTTTGAAAAATGGCCTTTTTCAAGTCGATTGAAATTGACTGTAATTGACAAAACACGTTTTCCTTTGCCACGCTCACATATTAATTCGAAAAATTTTAAAAATTGAAACCTAGCAATAATTTGACATTTCGGTTCCAACAAAGTGGTTTCGTAAAAAACAGAGGTCGTTTGCAAAATGGCTATTTTTAATATTAATATATATATATATATAAATTCTACAGCGACTATTCTGAAAATTAAACTGGGCATAACTTTTGATTCCCGCTATGAAATTTTGATTTTTCAGATTCGTTAGAAAGATATTCTTAAATAGATTTAAATATTTTTGGTTTCGCTCAATTCTGATTTATTATGAATCCTGTACATTAAATTAAAGTTTTAAAATTAAATTTCCAAACTGCAGCGCTATATCAAACTCCTTTTATAGTTAATTTAAATTTTATTTGTTTTAACTTCAATTAAAATAAATTTCTAGTCGTTAGTATTTAAAATAAATTATTCTGAATATTAAAAATCCATTAAAATTTCTAAAATAAAAATTTTAAATTGGCCCCAAATTTCTGGGTTGTTACAACATTTGTTTGGGACATGTTATGTTTGATGGACGCAAGTGGTTGCTAGTGGTTGCTCGTGGATGCATACACACATACATTAGGCACTAGATCGACTCAATCACTCTCATACTGCATATGGATGGTTGTACATTTTCTTCTTTTTGATGGATGAAAGTGGGTGTATCATCATATGGATGTTTCATTTGGATGAATGATTATGCACACATATAGAACTTAAATGATATAATAGGAATATTTGCATACATGTTGGATTCGTAGCACTAATGTACCTTGCATTAAGGAGGTTGACTGAATCAGTAGACCGCTTGATCTTTCGCATTAGTATAGGGACATGTACACACACATTTGCATATGTTCATATAATCATTAGAGAACTTTTAAGGATAATTGATGCATGTGGTTGGTGGACGAGTAGATGGGTGTGGATGTTAGGATATAGATTCTTCTTAACTTGGAGATTTCGGGGACGAAATCCTTTAAGTAGGGGAGAATGTAACACCTCGTAATTTTATACCACACTAAAATGATAAACTAAAGAATATTTAATTAAATATTGGGAATTAAGTAAAGCGGGTCGTGCATTGTGTTCATCTCGAAATTCTTCTTAGGATAGACTCCGAGTTTGCGTAAAACGGACATCGTATGAAGAAGATATTAAGGTTTGAAGTTTATATACGCACAAGAAAATTATATAAATATAAAACCAATCAAAACAATTTAAAATAATTCAAAATCAAACAGCGGAAGGGTAGCAGGAAATTTCCCGCTATGGGTGTAGACCCATGGTTCGACCCCATCAAGGGGGTGTCGACCCTGGGTCGACACACTAAGGGGGGTCAACCCCCATACAAATCTGGGTAGATCCCTGCCTCCGAACTTGGACTGATTTCTGACCTAGATTCTTTAGCTGATGATTATAAATAATACCTCATTCTCATTGTTTTATTCATCCAAAAACAATGGCGATAATGGGATGCTACTCCAACTCAGATTAAATTAACCTTTTCTTCAGCAACGACGATTCGTACATATTCAAAGATTGTTGATTCAACATCAATACGTTTTTCTCAGTTTTCTTAAATCCATTTTCTGCGAGTCTACGTTATTTTTAGATACAAACACTTAAAAGTTATTTTGACATGCCTATGAATTAGATCTAAGCCTGTGACTATTTAAATCATATCAAATCTGCCGTAACTTATGTATCTAGTTTACTGTTTAGATCTCATATGCATATTCATGATATGCCTATTATGCTAGGTTGCTCAATCAGTTCTATTATCCCATGTTTACCAGATCTGTTCATATATGCCTATTTTGTCATTATGCCCAATTCTGTCACTATATGCTTATTAGTTGATATGCCTATTTCTGCCGTCATATGTCTATCTTGCTATTATGCATATTTTTGTTCTCTTCCCTTCTTCTTTTCCGTTTTTATTTTATAGTCGGACTACCTTCGAGCCTAGGCATACCGCTGAAATATGCGAACGCGTGAAATTGAGAACGATGGGAAAACATTAAAATTGGGGCATAACTTGTATTGGGAAATTTGGGCATAACTTGAATTGAATACATGAATATGGATTTGGTGCATAAATCAAAGCGTGATTAAGATCTTAATTTGGGGCTAATAGTAGATAATGAACATGACTTGGGAAAGGGGCATGAAAACCTACAATGAAATAGGAATAGTTGTTAAAGAATGAACATGCCTCGATTTACAGTAATTAGAAACTATAACCGCGCTTAGACACGAGGTTAGATTACACTTGTGGTAGAAGTCTGCCCGGAACCGACCAACATATCTAGCAACCACAAGTGGTGAATCTAATGTGAGGGGTCTAAAGTGCATAAACACGTACGTGCTAAGACACGAGGTTAAGGCCGACTTGTGGAAGAATTCTGCCCAGAACCACCTGGCATATCCAGCATCCACAAGTCATAGGTTTAATGTGGAAGGTCTAGCGCATTATAACCCTAAATGAATAAATGGTAATGAACTTAAATACTTAACATGTTTGAATCCATAAGGATTACATGAACATGTTAACTTAAGTAGGGGTTAAGTAAACTTGCTTGAAACAGTGGGAGGGTTAAGTATATCCTGTGGTGGTGGGTAATATATATATAGGCCCACAAACTTAACATGTTGGGGTTATGCAATCTTGTTGCACTGGTAGGCAAAACCTGTGGAGATCCTAGTAGTGGGGATGCAAGCCTAAGGGGATGTAATAACCCGAAAAATCTGAGCCAATTTAAATTTTTTATTTTGGCAATTTTAATGAATTTTGAATATTTAAAATGAATTGTTTTAAATAATATCGACGAGAAATTTATTTTGAATAGAAATAGAACTTATATATTTATATACGTCGTCGTTAGAATATAAATATTTATTTATATATATAAAAGGAATTGAAAATGGCGCGGTAGTTCGACAATTCGATTTCTAATTTCAAATGAATGTACAGGATTCAAAATAAATCGGATTTTGGTGAAACCAAAAATATTAGAATCTAATTGAGAATATCTTTCCAACGAATCCGAAAAATCAAAATTTCATAGAGGGAATCAAAACTTGTGCTCAGTTCAAAATTTAGAATAGTCGCTATGGAAATTATACATGGCCCAAAAAGTCATATTTTGCATACGGATGAATTTGGACTCAAAACCACTTCCATTGAGTTCAGAATGCCATTTAGAACTCCGAAAAGTATAAACTTCGATATATTCCGATATCCGGAATAGAGGCAATTGGCAGGAGCTTTTCGGTTAGCAAAACATAGCCCTTAAAAAGTGAAATTTTGCATATGAGCTCAGAATTCGACGAGATAAATTTTTCTGAATTCATAATGACAAATCATTGTTGAGTTCCAAAGGGCGCGTCGAACGGAGTTAGTATGTGGCCGTGCGAGCTAAAACAGTTCAGGGTAAAATGGGCAGTCATTTTACAAAGGAACGTTATTGATACGACCTCAGAATTCAATTTCGTTTTTTTCCTAGATTCGTATCGTCTAATAATGGTTAAATCCAAAAGGGCATGATTTTTGGAGTTAGCATGTGAGCGTGCAAGAAGAAATGGTGCGCCAAAATAGCATTTTAGAGCTTATCTGAGCATTTTAGAGAATTTTAACGGACGGTCAAACGAACTCGGAATTCGACGAAACTTGATTCGTTGGACTCGTCTTCACGTCTACTATCTTGTGTTCGAAATCCGCGGCGATTGGAGATCATTAACGTTCAGGCGATACGAGAGAAACTAGCATATAATCACTTTTCCTCCTTTTCTAATTCATTATTTCCTCCTTCCTCTTTTCTTCATTTTCCTCTTTAATGGCCACCGCCTCGTCCTTGCCGCTGCCACCGCCCACCGCCGCCGCTCCTCCTCCCCTCCAGCCACCCTCCTCCTCCTCTTCTCTCTCCTCTTCTCTTTCTCTCTCTCCCTTCACAAACCTAAACCCTAGGAGCCACCACCACCACCACTGGCCCCACCGCCGCCGCCGCTTCCCCTTAGTCACCTCCCTCACGTCCATCAGGCCGGCGCCCCCCCCTCAGGCCACCCAATTCCGGCCGTGGGCCCGCTACACCCAAAAACTCATTTTCACCAAAAATACCTTTTGCAAATAACACACTGTCCTTATTTCGCCAATAACTCCCAAACCATGCGTTTGTAGCCAAAGTTCCTCAAAACCAAAGTCGAAGAGCACGATTTTCTCTTCGATTTGGTATATGATAGTCCCATTTTGCATTGCGGAGTTGTCGGGAAAACACGTCCAAAGTCTGCTGTTCAAACACTATCAAAATGCTGTCTTTTCGCGATTTCCGGCGAAATGGCACATTTTCGGGAGGAAGACCACTAGGCGAAAGTTGTCCGGAATGGCGCGTTTAAGCTAGAAAAAAAAAGATGGTGTAAAGTTTGAACCTTGTTTGCAAATTCTGGAACCAGAACAAATCCGGGCGATAGAAAATATGTGAGTTTTCTCCGTTTTAAAGCTTCTATGGTTTTTGACGAATGAAGTATATAAAAATATGATTTTTATATTTTAGAAAGAATAAAAATATGATTTTTATATAATAGAGAATATAAAAATATAATCTTTATATATGTAGCGAGATAAAAATATGATTTTTATCATATGTGAAATATAAAAATATAATTTTTATATAGAGAATAGCGTGATAAAAATATGATCTTTATTATGAACATCGTGATAAAAATGTGATTTTTATATACATAGCAACAATATAAAAAATGTGATTTTTATATATGTAGTGGTCACGGACAATGAAAGTGACTAAAGGCGAGCACGACGAAGATTTCTACAAAGAAGAGTCGTGGCGTTTGGTTTAGCTAGTCGGTGAGAACTTCTCACTTTAAATTTTCTTTTCTAGTTAAAGTTTATACTAAGATGCAGACGGTGTTTAGTAGCACCCGACAACCGTCGTCCACATACCTTGGACGACTTTTTGTTTGGTTATATAGTTGATTGGATTATTGGTTTGAATTTGGTTGTTTGGGTGAAATGGAATTGATTAGATTGGTATGTGTATGGCGTGGGCCATTATTAGACCGGGGATAAGGCTAGGCCTTGTCCCGTTTCTAGTATCGTGCCGTTATGCCGTCGAAATTTTCTAAAATAAGTTAGAAAAATAAAAATATCATTTTATTGAATAAATGAACTGAGTAGAAATTCATGTGTTGAAATAAATTAATCATCGTTAAAAATATAATTTTTAACGTGAATGTGAATAAATAAATATTCATTTACAAACCGGACGGTTTGTTTATGCACACCTATTTGAAGGATATTGATTGGGACGATAAATTTTACACGTCGCCCAACTGCACAAATAATATTCAGTGTTTGTGGATTAAAACCCCACACGGGTGTTGGGATGATATTTGGCGTACACTAATCCCAATTATTTAGTTGTATGTCGATCGATCGGTCAACAGACTATGTAAGCATTAATTATTTATATTTAATTCTTATGCAGTTGTGTGGTGCACTTTGGATGATGGTTGATTATTTATCGTTGCTATTATATACATGTGTTGTATGGAATCCATATAATCAACATTATATGGTAATTGATTGGGCCTCATTCCAATCGGGAAAATAATGTAAATTTTAACAATAAAATTTACATCTTTATCATATATAAAATTAGAAACTAACTGGAAAATAGATAAGATGAGTGGTTTCCTGGGTATTGATCTGATGTTGGTTTCGGCCTTCGGGGTTAATACTTAGGGAATCATTCTCTTACTACTTTACGGTTGGAGTCTGATTTGAAATCAAACGATAGATACCATAATTTTATAAAATATGTTGAATAACAAAAATAATTATGTGTTGACAGTACTCATGTGTTGAGATTAGTCATGTGTTGAAAGAAATATAGATTCATGTGTTGAACAGAATAAATATTCATTTGTTGAATAGAATAACGAAGTTATTAAAATATATAAAGCCGTGTTGATTAGTGATGCGCCATTTGAACGCGAGCGATATTTATATCAATTATATTCGTTTTTATAATGATTATAGAAAAGAAAGTGATTTCAAAATATAACGTTTTGAAAATATTATCATTTGCATATCGATGATGTGGAATATTCAATTTTAATTCGAAATTGAATATGAAGTTGAAATCGTTTCAAAAACGAATTTAAAACAATTTATAAAATACGTTTTAAAAGAAAATCGCCGAAATATATATAATATATATATATATATTATATATATAATGGCCTGAACAGAACGCGCCGCGCTGCGGCAGTTCGTGAATTTCGACCATTAACTTCGAATTGACGTTACGGGAGATCCGACCGTCGGATTTTCCTGAGACTGGAACCGTTGGGTTCGTATCGAAAAGTGTTTTCTAACGAATATTAGAGATTTGAAATCTAACGGTTGGATTTGGAATTATGTCCAAATCAAATTTGGGAAAGGTCGTTGTAAGTGCAGTTCGATGGCCGTTGATGGAAATCGACCGTACGGGTCTTGATAAAATTATTAAAAATAGTAATAATTTGTGTAAAATCATAAGACATGATTTGGGAAGAATTGAGATGAAAAACTCCATATTCGAAAAGATAAAAATAGTTTTTTTATCGAAATGAACTAGTTTTGAACTAGAATTATAATTCTATTTATTTTTAAAATAAATAAAGTGGATTTGAAATGGTTTTGAAAATAACCAGAATTTCCAATAATTGAATTGGAAGGGATTTGAATCGAAATTGTCTTTGGAATATTTCGATGTTGGATTTCGTGATTATACAAATATGGTTGTGGAAATTTGAAAGATATATTTATATTGTTATTTCCAATACGATAATTGTTGGTCGTAGAATTTGATATTGAAAATAAGCCGATATATTTTCTATTTAGAGCCTTGTATTTAATATCAAATGTGATTTGGGTTTGTTGTGAACTGTGTCTTCAACGACATTCGTTCTTTAACCCGATTTACAGTGAAATATGATTTGAAATTTATAAATCTTTTTATTAAGGTTTAACGGGGATTTTCCAAAATAAAGTTTTCCAATTAAATATGTTTAATTGGAATTGAATTGAAATTGGTCTTTGGTTTTATCGTGGACGGTGTTTTAAATAACACTGGTTCTTTAACCCGATTAACAATGGGATGTGATTTTGGGTTTATCGTGAACCGTGTTTTAAATGACATTGATTCTTTAACCTAGTTAAAGATTAAAACTAAGTGGAGTTTTAATGAATCTTTAATTAGATTGAAATGATCGAGAATGGAGTATCACCAGTTTTGCTCCAAAGCGATAGTTAAATCTTTAATTAGATTTGAACGTGAAATGGTAATTAATTTTACCGATAACACCGTGGTGTTAGATGTGGTGTATTACCAGTTTTGCTTCATGGGATGAATAGGTTGGGATTGGAAATAAAATAAATAATTACTTCGGTGTGGTTCGCTAATCCCGACTAGTTTGAAATGATATCCAAAGGAAGATTAAAGAATAAATTTAGAAGAATTTATCTTTGATAAAATTAATGGGAACCTTTCCCTAAGAATGTGAAATTTAGAAACTAACTGTAGGTTAGCTAAGAAGGATGGTTTCCTGGGTATTGATCTAATGTTGGTTTCGGCCTTCGGGGTTAATATTTGGGGAATTGTTCTCTTGCTAATTTACGGTTAGTGACTGATGAATTGGAATGAGGCGTATGTTGTGTTTGTATGACACTTGTTTATTATATACGCGGGTTATTCAGAAAGGTCGGGTTTATACCCATTCTGAATAACCGATTCGACGATATGTTGAAGATGAAGACGGTGGTTGAAGACCGGAAGTCTTCACATCGTTTGGGTGATTACTGATGATCTTGATTGGGCTGTACACCCAAGATGAGGGAATCAGTTGGTGATCGTCCAGACGTACTTGGAGATCGATGGATATGCGAGGAAAGTGCCTCCGGTTTCGTTCAGACCCAGAACGAACTTGTAAGTGGACTGCGTGTCTGACATTGGATTTTATTCTGTGTTGATTGATCTCTGTTAAATATACATCTGTTTGGCGGCGGAGAATTTGTTCTCTTGCTTAACGCCCTTCTCTGAGACGTATGAGCTCAGAGGTTGCATATTGATGAACATCAGTCGCATGGAGTGAATTGCCTGTGTGGCATGCCTAAGTGGCAATTGATCAAGGCTTCTGTTGAAAAGCAAAGTCTTGTGGTTGATGATCAAAGCACAGCCTGTGTGGCGCAGCTTTGTGTATAACGTGAATTCGCGAGCCTCACCCCTCGGTATGAGTCAAAAACGGGATAAGGACCCAAGGAGTGCACGACGTTTCTTTCTAGCTACGGTAATGTCAATGCTTAAACTGACTGACATTTATATTATTTTCACCTTTGTGGTTGTTGGATGCGAGGCACCTCGATTATAGGTCCTACAGGACCTGGAAACGTGTGTTTAGGAATAATTAATCCTCAAACGTAAGGGAGGACCGGTCTTGGAGGTTCCAGGGGTTACCCAGAGTGTGTAGTCCCGAGGCATTTGCTAGAGTGTCTCGAAGCGGAGAGGAGCTTGCCCCTTGCCTCGACTCATGATAGAAATCCAATTTCCAATACGAGATATTTCGGTTTTAATTGTAGAACCTAGTATGGCGACATAGTGGTATGGGACATTCATGCCGCCTAGGATTGATATTTATAATTGAAATTGTTTTGACACTATACACTTATAATAGTATCAAATGATTTGTTTTAAATGTACCAAGCATGTTTGGCTATTATAAGGGAAAACCCTATCCTCCGGCTTGCGTTGCATTGTGTGATGGGACCTGGGTCTTATAATAGCTTCATTTTTCGAAAAAGCATTGCGTTGTTCATTCTATGCACTGGTATTCTTGGGAGGAAACCCGTTCCGTGTTATACGGCGTGGTCCCTGGAATTACTCTCTTTTAAAGTAAAGTTTTAGCTAACTGTCTTAGTTCTCACACCAGTCACATGACTGACCTGGAGTTTATTGTTTTAACCTAAACTCTGTGTGCCCTTATTTTCGACACGGGCAGCTAGTAGTTTTGGTTTTGCAGATTCTATATTCACAGGGTCCTGATTTACAGATGGAACGATGCTCGGAAAGCTTTGTATCCGTGTATTACTTTCAGTTGTGCTTTGTATTGTTTTTCCGCTGTTATGTAATTTATTGTAATCTCTGATGTTTATCAAATGTATTTTATTCATTCATACTCTGTATATTCTTGTATTCTGATGATATTGTTGTAATAAGCAATGAAATGTTCTTCTGTTTGCGTTATGATTTGTCTTGTCCTCAATTCAATCCGTGCTTTCCTTCACGGGGAAGTTCAGGTCGTTTCATTTGGTATCAGAGCTCTGGTTTACAGAGCTCGAGAACAAGACACATTAGAACCATACGAAAGAATTCATCAGAAATTGGATTAGTAATATCCAATGAGAATGACTCGTTAGAGATGGGATCAGTAGTATCCTAGAACGAGTGTGAAGAGTGTATTTTTAAAATGAAAACAAATTTTGTTTTGAAAGTTAAATTCAAGTATACGTATTTGAATATTTTATTTGCATTGAATTTGGACAATCTAGTATATGATTATTTTGCATATACGCGTCATGAACGTATATTCGAAGTTTTAATATACTAGATAGATATAGGATCACACTCTAGTCGCCCGGACATGATTCTGATGATGGCACGCCATCACCAGTATTTATTTTCGAGTTTCGAAGGTGTGATATCTATATATTTCCATTAGACTGGTGTGAGAACCAAAACTAAATAGGGTTATTGTGTAATTTGGCATCAAAAACATGATTTTCTGTATATATATCAAAGTTATGTTTGAAATTATAATTCACTAATTGATTGATGGTTGTGTTGTTTGTTTATATGTTTGGTGTTTTGAACCATTTAGCCTAATTGAACCGAATAGTGGATTGTATTGGAAATTAGTCGCATTTGCATGCATATACATGTACTCACATTGGACAGGTCATAGAAAGGAGGCTAGAGCAGAAGAATAAAATTGTTTGCCCGACAAATAGGTACATGTTTATTGTATTTCTTTGGGTGATGATGATTTTATGAGCCGATTGGCTTTTTCTTTTTCTTTTGGATTGAAGAGGGCCATGGGAGTCTATATGAAATATCCCGAAGTCCCCGGTGCAGGGGAGGTTATGGTGAAATTTTTCGAAAATTTAGGGTGTTAGCCAAATTTTTGAAAAATTTGAAAAGTTCTTAGAAACTGAAAAGTTGAAGAACTTAAGCCATAAAGAAATAATGGAAGTTGAGTTGGTTAGTTAAACAACTTTCGGCTTCGTTCCTTTTCGGGGACGAAAAGTTTTAAGTGGGGGAGATTGTAATAACCCGGAAAATCTGAGCCAATTTAAAATTTTTATTTTGGCAATTTTAATGAATTTTGAATATTTAAAATGAATTGTTTTAAATAATATCGACGAGAAATTTATTTTGAATAGAAATAGAACGTATATATTTATATACGTCGTCGTTAGAATATAAATATTTATTTATATATATAAAAGGAATTGAAAATGGCGCGGTAGTTCAATAATTCGATTTCTAATTTCAAATGAATGTACAGGATTCAAAATAAATCGGATTCTGGCGAAACCAAAAATATTAGAATCTAATTGAGAATATCTTTCCAACGAATTCGAAAAATCAAAATTTCATAGCGGGAATCAAAAGTTATGCTCAGTTCAAAATTTAGAATAGTCGCTATGGAAATTATGCATGGCCCAAAAGGTCATATTTTGCATACGGATGAATTTGGACTCGAAACCACTTCCATTGAGTTCAGAATGTCGTTTAGAACTCAGAAAAGTATAAGCTTTGATATATTCCGATATCCGGAATAGTGGCAATTGGCAGGAGCTTTTCGGTTAGCAAAACATAGCCCTTAAAAAGTGAAATTTTGCATACGAGCTCAGAATTCGACGAGATAAATTTTTCTGGATTCATAATGACAAATCATTGTTGAGTTCCAAAGGGCGCGTCGAACGGAGTTAGTATGTGGCCGTGCGAGCTAAAACAGTTCAGGGTAAAAAGGGCAGTCATTTACAAAGGAACGTTATTGATACGACCTCAGAATTCGATTTCGTTTTTTTCCTGGGTTCGTATCGTCTAATAATGGTTAAATCCAAAAGGGCATGATTTTTGGAGTTAGCATGTGAGCGTGCAAGAAGAAATGGTGCGCCAAAATAGCATTTTTAGAGCTTATCTGAGCATTTTTGAGAATTTTAACGGACGGTCAAATGAACTCGGAATTCGACGAAACTTGTTTTGTTGGCTTGTCTTCATGTCTACTATCTCGTGTCTGAAATCCGCGGCGATTGGAGATCGTTAGCGTTCAGGCGATACGGGAGAAACTAGCATATAATCACTTTTCCTCCTTTTCTAATTCATTATTTCCTCCTTCCTCTTTTCTTCATTTTCCTCTTTAATGGCCACCGCCTCCTTCTTGCCGCTGCCACCGCCCACCGCCGCCGCTCCTCCTCCCCTCCGGCCACCCTCCTCCTCTTCTCTTTCTCTCTCTCCCTTCACAAGCCTAAACCCTAGGAGCCACCACCACCACCACGGGCCCCACCACCACCGCCGCTGCCCCTTAGCCACCTCCCCCACGTCCATCAGGCCGGCGCCACCCCCCGAGGCCACCCAATTCCGGCCGTAGGCCCCGCTTCACCCAAAAACCCATTTTCACCAAAAATCTCATTTTGCAAATAACACCCTGTCCTTATTTCGCCAATAACTCCCAAACCGTGCGTTTTTAGCCAAAGTTTTTCCAGACCAAAGTCAAAGAGCACGATTTTTTCTTCGATTTGGTATATGATAGTCCCATTTTGCATTGCGGAGTTGTCGGAAAAACTCGTCCAAAGTCTGCTGTTCAAACACTGTCAAAATGCTGTCTTTTCGCGATTTCTGGCGAAATGACACATTTTCAGGAGGAAGACTACTAGGCGAAAGTTGTCCGGAATGGCGCGTTTAAGCCAGAAAAAAAAAGATGGTGTGAAGATTGAAGCTCGTTTGCAAATTCTGGAACCAGAACAACAAATCCGGGCGATAGAAAATATGTGAGTTTTCTCCGTTTTAAAGCTTCTATGGTTTTTGACGAATGAAGTATATAAAAATATGATTTTTATATTTTAAAAAGAATAAAAATATTATTTTTATATAATAGAGAATATAAAAATATCATCTTTATATATGTAGCGAGATAAAAATATGATTTTTATCATATGTGAAATATAAAAATATAATTTTTATATAGAGAATAGCGTGATAAAAATATGATCTTTATTATATGAACATCGTGATAAAAATAGAATTTTTATCTATGTAGTAGCGGTATAAAAATGTGATTTTTATATACATAGCAACAATATAAAAAATGTGATTTTTGTATATGCAGTGGCTACGGACAATGAAAGTGACAAAAGGCGAGCACGACGAAGATTTCTATAAAGAAGAGTCGTGGCGTTTGGTTTAGCTAGTTGGTGAGAACTTCTCACTTTAAATTTTCTTTTCTAGTTAAAATATATACTAGGATGTAGACGGTGTTTAGTAGCACCCGACACCCGTTGTCCACAGACCATGGACGACTTGTTTGTTTGGTTATATAGTTGATTGGATCATTGGTTTGAATTTGGTTGTTTGGGTGAAATGGAATTGATTAGATCAGTATGTGTATGGCGTGGGCCATTATTAGACCGGGGATAAGGCTAGGCCTTGTCCCGTTTCTAGTATCATGCCGTTACGTCGCCGAAATTTTCTAAAATAAGTTAGAAAAATAAAAATATCATTTTATTGAATAAATGAACTGAGTAGAAATTCATGTGTTGAAATAAATTAATCATCGTTAAAAATATAATTTTTAACGTGAATGTGAATAAATAAATATTCATTTACAAACCGAACGGTTTGTTTATGCACACCTATTTGAAGGATATTGATTGGGACAATAAATTTTACACGTCGTCCAACTGCACAAATAATATTCAGTGTTTGTGGATTAAAACCCCACACGGGTGTTGGGATGATATTTGGCGTACACTAATCCCAATTATTTAGTTGTATGTCGATCGATTGGTCGACAGACTGTGTAAGCATTAATTATTTATATTTAATGCTTATGCAGTTGTGTGGTGCACTTTGGATGATGGTTGATTATTTATCGTTGCTATTATATACATGTGTTGTATGGAATCTATATAATCAACATTATATGGTAATTTATTGGGCCTCATTCCAATCGGGAAAATAAAGAAATATTTTAACAATCAAATTTACATCTTTATCATATATAAAATTAGAAACTAAGTGGAAAATAGATAAGATGAGTGGTTTCCTGGGTATTGATCTGATGTTGGTTTCGGCCTTGGGGTTAATACTTAGGGAATCATTCTCTTACTACTTTACGGTTGGAGTCTGATTTGAAATCAAACGATAGATACCATAATTTTATAAAATATATTGAATAACAAAAATAGTTATGTGTTGACAGTACTCATGTGTTGAGATTAGTCATGTGTTGAAAGAAATATAGATTCATGTGTTGAATAGAATAAATATTCATTTGTTGAATAGAATAACGAAGTTATTAAAATATATAAAGCCGTGTTGATTAGTGATGCGCCATTTGAACGCGAGCGATATTTATATCAATTATATTCGTTTTTATAATGATTATAGAAAAGAAAGTGATATCAAAATATAACGTTTTGAAAATATTATCATTTGCATATCGATGATGTGGAATATTCAATTTTGATTCGAAATTGAATATGAAGTTGAAATCGTTTCAAAAACGAATTTAAAACGATTTATAAAATACATTTTAAAAGGAAATCGACGAAATATATATAATATATATTATATATATAATGGCCTGAATAGAACGCGCCGCGCTACGGCAGTTCGTGAATTTCGACCATTGACTTCGAATTGACATTACGGGAGATCCGACCGTCGGATTCTCCTGAGATTGGAACCGTTGGGTTCATATCGAAAAGAGCTTTCTAACGAATATTAGAGATTTGAAATCTAACGGTTGGATTTGGAATTATGTCCAAATCAATTTTGGAAAAGGTCGCTGTAAGTGCAGTTCGATGGCCGTTGATGGAAATCGACTGTACGGGCCTTGATAAAATTATTAAAAATAGTAATAATTTGTGTGAAATCATAAGAAATGATTTGGAAGAATTGGGATGCAAAACTCCATATTTGAAAAGATAAAAATAGTTTTTTTTATCGAAATGAACTAGTTTTGAACTAGAATTATAATTCTATTTATTTTTAAAATAAATAAAGTGGATTTGAAATGGTTTTGAAAATAACCAGAATTTCCAATAATTGAATTGGAAGGGATTTGAATCGAAATTGTCTTTGGAATATTTCGATGTTGGATTTCGTGATTATACAGATATGGTTGTGGAAATTTGAAAGATATATTTATATCATTATTTTCAATACGATATTTGTTGGTCGTAGAATTTGATATTGAAAATAAGCCGATATATTTTCTATTTAGAGCCTTGTATTTAATATCAAATGTGATTTGGGTTTGTTGTGAACTGTGTCTTCAACGACATTCGTTCTTTAACCCGATTTACAGTGAAATATGATTTGAAATTTATAAATCTTTTTATTAAGATTTAACGGGGATTTTCCAAAATAAAGTTTTCCAATTAAATATGTTTAATTGGAATTGAATTGAAATTGGTCTTTGGGTTTATCGTGGACAGTGTTTTAAATAACACTGGTTCTTTAACCCGATTAACAATGGGATGTGATTTTGGGTTTATCATGAACCGTGTTTTAAATGACATTGATTCTTTAACCTAGTTAAAGATTAAAACTAAGTGGAGTTTTAATGAATCTTTAATTAGATTGAAATGATCGAGAATGGAGTATCACCAGTTTTTCTCCAAAGCGATAGTTAAATCTTTAATTAGATTTGAACGTGAAATGGTAATTAATTTTACCGATAACACCGTGGTGTTAGATGTGGAGTATTACCAGTTTTGCTTCATGAGATGAATAGGTTGGGATTGGGAAATAAAATAAATAATTACTTCGGTGTGGTTCGCTAATCCCGACTAGTTTGAAATGATATCCAAAGGAAGATTAAAGAATAAATTTAGAAGAATTTATCTTTGATAAAATTAATGGGAACCTTTCCCTAAGAATGTGAAATTTAGAAACTAACTGTAGGTTAGCTAAGAAGGATGGTTTCCTGGGTATTGATCTAATGTTGGTTTCGGCCTTCGGGGTTAATATTTGGGGAATTGTTCTCTTGCTAATTTACGGTTAGTGACTGATGAATTGGAATGAGGCGTATGTTGTGTTTGTATGACTCTTGTTTATTATATACACGGGTTATTCAGAAAGACCGGGTTTATACCCATTCTGAATAACCGATTCGACGATATGTCGAAGATGAAGACGGTGGTTGAAGACCGGAAGTCTTCACATCGTTTGGGTGATTACTGATGATCTTGATTGGGCTGTACACCCAAGATGAGGGAATCAGTTGGTGATCGTCCAGACGTACTTGGAGATCGATGGATTTGCGAGGAAAGTGCCTCCGGTTTCGTTTAGACCCAGAACGAACTTGTAAATGGATTGCGTGTCTGACATTGGATTTTATTCTGTGTTGATTGATCTCTGTTAAATATACATCTGTTTGGCGATAGAGAATTTATTCTCTTGCTTAACGCCCTTCTCTGAGACGTACGAGCTCAGAGGTTGTATATTGATGGACATCGTCGCATGGAGTGAATTGCCTGTGTGGCATGCCTAAGTGGCAATTGATCAAGACTTCTGTTGAAAACCAAAGTCTTGTGGTTGATGATCAAAGCACGGCCTGTGTGGCGCAACTTTGTGTATAACGTGAATTCGCGAGCCTCACCCCTCGGTATGAGTCAAAAACGGGATAAGGACCCAAGGAATGCACGACGTTTCTTTCTAGCTACGGTGGTGTCAGTGCTTAAACTGGCTGACATTTATATTATTTTCACCTTTGTGGTTGTTGGATGTGAGGCGCCTCTATTATAGGTCCTACAGGGCCGGGAAACGTGTGTTCAGGAATAATTAATCCTCAAACGTAAGGGAGGACTGGTCTTGGAGGTTCCAGGGTTTACCCAGAGTGTGTAGTCCCGAGGTATTTGCTAGAGTGTCTCGAAGCGGAGAGGAGCTTGCCCCTTTCCTCGACTCATGACGGAAATCCAATTTCCAATATGAAATATTTTGGTTTTAATTGTAGAACCTAGTATAGCGACATAGTGGTATGGGACATTCATGCCGCCTAGGATTGATATTTATGATTGAAATTGTTTTGACACTATACACTTATAATTGTATCAAATGATATGTTTTAAACGTACCAAGCGCGTTTGGATATTATAATGGAAAACCCTATCCTCCGGCTTGCGTTGCATTATGTGATGGGACCTGGGTCTTATAATAGCTTCATTTTTCGAAAAAGCATTGCGTTGTTCATTCTATGCACTGGTATTCTTGGGAGGAAACCCGTTCCGTGTTATACGGCGTGGTCCCTGGAATTACTCTCTTTTAAAGTAAAGTTTTAACTAACTGTTTTAGTTCTCACACCAGTCACATGAATGACCTGGAGTTTATTGTTTTAACCTAAACTCTGGGTGCCCTTATTTTCGACACGGGCAGCTAGTAGTTTTGGTTTTGCAGATTCTATATTCACAGGGTCCTGATTTACAGCTGGAACGATGCTCGGAAAGCTCTGTATTTGTGTATTACTCTCAGTTGTGCTTTGTATTGTTTTTCTGCTGCTATGTATTTTATTGTAATCTCTAATATTTATCGAATGTATTTTATTCATTCATACTCTGTATATTCTTGTATTCTGATGAAATTGTTGTAATAAGCAATGAAATGTTCTTCTGTTTGCGTTCTGATTTGTCTTGTCCTCAATTCAATCCGTGCTTTCCTTCACGGGGAAGTTCGGGTCGTTTCAGGGGAAGTTTGTATCATTTTGTGTGCGGGACCCGTTTCAGTCAGTAACCCATATAGGTATCGAACGAGTACTCCGATCTAGGTCGAAGTCGGGGCACGCTTACTATGCTGATTGTAAGAGATCCAAAAGGAGGGGACGATGTGGGCTGCTCATTCTGATGGGGTCATGTGCATGCATGGGTCCGGACTAGGGAGGCTAAGACACCGTGACGTCGGTAGATATAGTTGTGCACATCCTGAAAATTAAGGGTTGCCACTTTCGGAAGTGATACATCCTACTGTGGGGCCAGCACAGGGTATCTACAGAGTAGGGAGACGATCAATTGGGGTAGTCATTAGGGTACATCTAGTCTCATTTGTTTAAGAGCCCGTTATTATCCTTAGGGGTAACACCGGTATGTTCAGTTGGGCTGCCTATTATTGTATGGGGTAAAACCTCTCACTAGAAGTACACCTAAGTCTACCATCTTGTACTTGTTGGGGATCATATTTTTCTTGTGATACTAGTATTGGTGAAGAGAAAGAAAAGTGTTTGGGAAGCACTATTTATTCTGTCCTGTTTATCTTGTCATACCTGTCTTATAAGTTGTATCTCTCTTATCCAGTTTATATGCCTGCCATGATGCTTTTACTTATTTATATGTTAAAAGTAACTGGACTCGCCAGACTTATGTCTGACCTATTTTGTTTCCTCTTCTTTCTCTTTCGTTTTCCCCTTGGTTCTCAGGGTCGGAATACTCAAGCTTGATCAGGAGTCTTCTTTCCTTCTGCTAGGAGCTGCTAGATGTACCGCTTGATTTTGTATTTTCTCTACTATGGCTAATGTTTTGGGCTTTATGCTCTTTTCATGTTTATTATACTCCGATGATTTTAGTACAAGATAGAAGTTTTAAATTGATATACTGGGTTTTTTGCACATCAGACTTGTGATGTAACTATGTTTTGAACCATGATGTTTTCTGCTTAAATAAAGTTTTAAATTCCATTGCTATTTTATATCTTTCTTGTAATGTTTCTGTTTACCTACAACGCTTCACGAAACTTAATGCATTCTGATAAAGAGTGACATTAATGGACGTGGGGTGTCACAAGTAGATCATATAAGTTTAAGATTTTGTTTAATTTCTCAAAAACACAATTCACGTCCTCCCCTCTAGTGTTAGTTTTGCCTTAACGATCCATTCTGCGATCCCTAACAATTGGTATCAAAGTAAGGTCTTTCAAGAAGTTCATAATCTGATTTTTGAAAATTTTTAAATGGCAAATTTTGAAATAATTGTTAACACTAGTGTAAATTCATGCATTGTACCAATGTTGAAACAGTCTTCATATAATCGTGTTGAAAAATCAAGTGATCTACTGAAATATTGTTCAATAAAGGAAAAGATGTGTTTTACGGATTTTGAAAATTTGAAAGTGAAAAAGATGGTGAAGTGGATGTTGGTAATTCAAATTCTGAAATGGTGGTTATTGAAAATTCAAATTCTAAAAAGGTGCCTGCTGGAAATTCAAATTCCGAACAGGTGTGTTACATGGTTGTTGAGAATTCAAATTCTGAAAAGCAATTAGTGGAAATAAAGAAGGACAAATGGATACTGGATAGTGGCTGTTCGAGACATATGACGGGAAATCATGAATTACTCAATAATCTGAATATGAAGATGGTGGAATGGTGAACTTCGGAGATAACTTTAAAGGATACATTATTAGGATCAGAAATGTTGGTAATTTTGAAACTTCTACTATTTCTGATGTTTTATTAGTTAGAAATCTAAAACATAATCTACTAAGTATAAGTCAACTTTGCGATAAGGGTTATAAAATAAACTTCAAAAAGGATAAATGTTCTATAGAAGATATGAATTCAAAAATAATACTCAAAGGAGATAGAAAGAAAAATACCTATATATTGACTATGAAAATATCCAACGATAATCTATGTCTTATGACCAATACAAGTGACCCCTGGATCTGGCAAAAGAGATTTCGTATTATAAATTTCAAACACGTCTCTAGGATTTCTAAATTAGATTCAATTAGAGGATTATCCAAAATGAAATTTGAAGTTAATAACTTATGCAATGTTTGTCAATTCGGAAAATTAAAGAGAAGTTCATTTAAATCAAAAGAGGAAATTACTACCTTGAAACCATTAGAGTTAGTTCACATGGATTTATTCGGTCCATCTCAAACCCAATTGATAAATCATAATAAATATGTTTATGTAATAGTCGACTATTTTTCTAGAATTACTTCGACTTTGTTTCTTAAAAATATAAGTGTTGTTTTTGATCAATTTAAAACTTTATCTAAAAGGATTCAAAATTTATTATCACTTAAAATCAAAACAATATGTAGTGACCTTGGCAGAGAATTCAAAAATGAAAATTTTGAAAAGTATTGTAATATAAAGGGAATAACCCATAATTTTTCTATGAACCCCTCAACAAAATGGAGTAGTTGAACATAAAAATAGGACGATACAAGAATGTGTGAGAACTATGCTATCTGATAGTAATTTACTAAGAAATTTTTGGGCTGAGGCAGTTGCAACAACTTGTTATATTTTAAATAGAATTTTAATTATACCTTTAACTCATAAAACTCCTTATGAACTTTTGCATAATAAGAAACCAAAAGTATATTTTAAAATATTCAGAAGTAAATGTTTTATACTTAATACTAAAGAAAATTTAGACAAAATTGACTCGAAATCCGATAAAGGAATATTTGTTAGATATTCAGAAAGAAACAAAGCATATTGAGTTTTTAATACTCGAACCAATACTATGGAAGAAATCTTAAACGTATTGTTTGACGAAAAATATAACACAAAACAATGAATATGAATGTGAAAATGAAATTAATGAAACAAATCATAAAGATAGTTGTTTGAGGCAAAGTTGGCTCAAACACCAAGGGTGCTTTGGAAGCACTTCACCAAACGATTAGATTTAAGGTAATGGGGCCATAATCACTAAAATAGCAAAAGACAAAAGAATTTATAGTGGTTCGATCATAGATAGATCTATGTCAATTTTGGCAAGGATTTCATTACGACATCAATGGTTACAAGACATAGATTCTCTCTCTGTACATTCATCTTCTCTTATTACAAGTAAGTCTCACTTAGATCTATGTAAATTGGTGGAGAAATGATTGGACCAGCGGAGAAATGGTGAAATCGGTGGAGGAATGATGAGAAATCTTCAAATGCAAGGAGGATGAAGGAGTATCTTCAATCTCTAAAACACTTGGTTGATCTCGATGGAAGCCATGGTGGATCAAGCTCTAGATCTTTGCTTGGAAGTGTTAGATGATGTTAGGATCACTTGAAATGGGACAGGAAGCAATTTGGCAGCCCTTCGGGGTGGTGGAAATCGATTCCCTTTGTAGTGGAAGTCATGGCCTATTTATAGGTGAGCTCCCATGAAGAAATGAGCTGAAATTCATATATGCAGGCTACGAGTTGCTCACCCCTTTAATAAAGAAAATGACAATGCCTAGCTGTAACCAACTGTCAACAGTGGTATCCAGCTGTCTTGCGTGGGCAAACTTCATACGCGCAGGCAGGCTGAATGGGAGGTGAGTGTTCGAACGACCGGTAGGTGGTATTTGAGTGAAGCAGTGGTATCTGACCAAGGGATGAACGAGCGACCAGGGTTGCAATGTGCGGGCAAACACAAGATGTGTGCGCTACCCCCTGGTTCTTTGGGTTACCTACCCAAGATACATGTACGACCGATTAAGGTAGTATGAGCGAGAGGCTGGGAAGAAGAATGAGCGACCTCTATAAGATGTACAAGCCTTATTATGCTCGAGTCGTGCGACACTTAAGCTTGCCTTGCATGCATGATCTCCTTGTATGATCGAGCTATGTTGTTATGCTCGACCTTGTTTTAATGAGCAGATGAACCAGCTTTATGTGCGAGCGGTCCCCCAAAGTGCAAAAGTTTTGTCGCATCCGAGTTTCCTGGTGTTCGAGTGACCTTCTTGATGTAGGGGTGAATGACTTCCTCTAGTATGAACAAACGACCTCTTTTGATATGAACGACTGGTCCCTCGTTCCATGCTCGACCCTTAGCTTGGCTCCACCCTTGTTATGTGCGAACGACCTTCCCCCTCTTACTTAACTTGGGTTTGTGCGAACGACCTTGGCATGTTCGTCCTCAGCATGAGCATGCGAGCCTTATGATGCTTGACCAATATGAGTGCTTGTCTCGTGGTTTTAATGCATATTTAATCATCCAATGTGTGTACGATTCTTAAGGGATAAACATTTGTCCCACGGAGTTTGTAATTTTTTAATTTGTGAAAAATTACATGCTTTGACATAATTAAATGTAGCACCACTTGATGGATTAAGTCTAGTTTCCCATGAGACAATCATGCTTGCAAGTGGATCGCACACATACAAGATCGAACGAGCTCATGGTCGCTCATATGCAGACATTACCAACTGAGTTTAAGGTCGTCCGTTTGTAACATGATCAATTGAGTCTAGCTGATCGAGTCAATCACACAACATGGTCAAGCAAGACATTTGGGTCCAAGCGGGCTGACATGTCACTTTGATCTGATCGAGCCTTTTAGTCTTCTTTACATATTGTCTCTTCGTTTTCTCGCCCTTTAATTTCATTTTTGTGTTCTTCGGCCGATTTTTAAACTTCAATCAAATTAACTCCACAAATTCCTAGTTTGCTATCGTGCTCAATTCTCCCCGGCAAAGCTCGATTAATTTCTCGAGGCGAATCGGAGCAACCTTACTCAAATCTGAAGCATCCTGATTGTCGAAGGTGACTTTTCCTCTTTTATCTTTTCCTTGACTTGTTTTATAGAGGTCTAGGATTTTGAATCAGAATGCCTTGGGTACAGTTTGGTTTTTGATTTGAAAATTTTGAGCTATGATCGTCGGAGTTTGGGATGGATTTAATCTGTAGGGAGGTTATGGTTGTGTATATGAGGATTTCCAATTGCACAATATCCCCTATATTTTGATTCGAATCTTGTGCACATGATATGTTTGATGAAATGCCTGAGTCATAGAAACTTGCATGCTTTGATGTAAACTGCATGTCAATGCTTTGGTCTTTAACTACAATGCTTAATCTGATAAGACTCTGATTTCGTAGCTAAGGTATTTGGTTTGTATAAAACTCTTTAGATTTTGATTTGAACTGTACGCCTACGATATGCTTGTTGTAATGCTTAAAACACAGTTTTTCATGATTTATTTGATGTACCAATGTTGATATGCATGCTTGCTTTTTGGCTTCGACCAACTGTCTTTTGGTTGTGTGAAAATTCTGAGTTGAGTTGGCCTTTGTTGCGTAGTACAAATCCATAGTATTTTATTATACTTGCTAGACTTACTCGACTCATCTAGGGGTCGTTCGTGCTCGACCTGACATGGTTCGGTTCTGCTTGACCCTCATATATAGGGTCGGTCACGCTTGAATTGGTCCAGGTTGGTTATGCACAGCCTCTCTTGAATCGTTATATGATTGGCCCCAGGTCATTCGCTCATGCTCTTAACTATTTGAAGGATCCTCTCTGTTCGACTACTGCGATCGCTCATGTCCGACTTGGTTTGCGTTCGCTCCTGTTTGACTATGGACGACCGTCCCCGTTGAGCATGCACAACTAGACCAGGGTATTTTATGCACGACCAGGATTTGAGTTATGCATAACCGATCAGGTCTGAGTCGTTCATGTTTGACCGAGTTTGATTGTCATGCTACATCTCTTGGGTGTTTCTCGACATTTTGGTTGTTGAACTTTTCTTGCACTGCTAACCTGCAATGACTAGAACACTTAAACATATTTTTGAGCTTATCATTTTACTGTTGACCGCTCACATCAATAGTAGATTAGTTAGGAATAAATAAAGATACATGGTAACTTACAACTTAGGTTGAATGGTATATTTATACAGGATTGTTCTTATTTAACCATTTGTAATCTATTAAACATTCTCTGCACAAATATCGCCATTCTAGAATCAAATGCCATCGAGACTTAGAACTAGTTTAATCAGTACATGCTGATTGTGGATCCCAAACCTTGTATGTTATTTCCTTTAAACTTGGAAGTGCGTAACTGCGATTTGCTCTTTAAACATATCTATTTATGTTGAAATGCAAACTAGAAACCAATCCTGTCAAAATCCTGAAGGAGAAGCTATGTTTAGCGAGGCTGGAAGTTCTGTTCGTGTGACTGGGACTACCTCAATTGTTGTCCCTAGGGCGAACATTAGCCAGGATTTTCCTCAACCCCGAGCTCTTGATAGAGTGCCTTCTGATAGTCGTAGATCAACACTCCCTTTTGGCTTATACCAGCAAATGCGTGCTCGGTTTGGATTTTTAAAAGATGAAACCAAGTTTTCGGGGAAGGATGATTTGCCTAACCATCCACCCTTTTGGTATGTTACAGTCATTCTCCATATGCTTTTAAGTAGAGCAGTCCTCCCTTTTAACTCTTACTTAGAATCCTTTTTGCGGCAATTGGCTATTGCTCCATACCAGTTGCACCCCAATGGCTATGATATTATAATGGGACTTTATGTATTTTCATGAGAGTTAAGAAACGAGCACCTTCATTCCAAGATATGTGTTCTTTGTATGCCTTTAAAAGAAGGATGACAGATCGTCCCTCTTTTATTTGTATGGAAGGCAAGTATCGCAGAATTATAACTGGCTTAGTGGACAGTGTTAGGGGGTTCCCAGATCAATACTTTTATGTTTAATGCCCCGGTAACATTTATGGTCGATGGATGGTAGGAGGTAATCACCCTTTCTTGAAGCTTTCTGTCTTCTTTTTAAACATTGATTCTTGACCCCTTCCCTTCTTTACAGTAATTCCTTCTGATGAGGGCATTTTTCTTGACCAAGCCCTTCTCGATTCTTTGTCAGGCGTTGATAAGACTAAGAGAAGCAGAGAGTTATTACTTACGGAAAGGGCCTTACGTCAGTATCAATTACTTCACCCTTCTCAGTCTATTGAGAAAATCTCGGCTTATAAGAAAAGTGCTACTGGCAAATCTTTTGCTAAAAAGTCTCATTTGAAGAAATATTCTGATCTCGGAGGTAGTAGTCAAGTCTTGACGAAATCTCCATTGCCCTCAATTACTGAAGAAGTTGCCTCTCACCGTGAAGGTAAGGAGGTTGAAGGAGGCAGAACTGATGTGAGGGATGAAACAACTTTGTGAGAAAGTTGTTGAGAATCACATCGTCCCAATTACACAAGAAGAGGGTTCTTCGGAAACTTTCGGAGGTTTAGACGATCTAGACACTCCAAATATTTTAGTCAGGGTGACATTATGACCTTTGATCCTGCAATTCCAGGAACTTATCAAACATCCTGGGAAAATGGCTGCCGATATAGGACTCTTTTTAGATGAGCCTCTTGAGATTGGTTTGTTATTAAATGTCCTTGAGCACATTCTTTCCACTTAATACTCCGTATAAGTTCCTCTTGTTCTGCCTCAGTATTTTCTATCTTAAGTACTAATACCTTTTCTTTTTACTCTTTTCCAAATACAAGAATGAAGCACTCTTTATTGGATAGTTTCTCTCGACAGATTGGTTCTACTGACCGACAAAGCCTTTTACAATCTCGTCTTTCTCGTCACTTGAAGCGTTCTCAATCGTCTTCAGGTTCTCACCCTCAACACACTTTCGAGCCTTCATTAATTGACCCTTTAAGGAGGGGAAAGCACGATCATGTAGAGATACCAGATAAAAGTGATAATGGAAAGCACCAGAAGAAAGGAGAGAAGAAGAGAATCATAGATAAACAAGGCAAAAGTGAGATTTAGAAACGTTATAAATCATCTGAGTTTCTAGATCCTGACATTCCCATTCCTCCTGAACAATCCATTGTTCCAACTTCTGCTTAGATCCAGATGATTCTTGATAAGCCTCCTTATAAAGTTCCGCCTGGAAATTTGAATCTTAGGGATTGTTTTGGAGTTTGTGACTTAAGGAGAATGTACTTTGATTTGGATTTACATCCGAATGATAGGCGGGATGCTATCAAGGGGCTAAGTACTATAAAAAATTGTGTGATTACCGAATTCGGTACTGCTAAGAGTTAACTTGAAACACAGTTAGATATGACCATAAGCAATACTGACCAACAATTAGAGAAGTGGGCCAAATTTGGCTACGAGTTTCAAAGGTTGAACGCCCAACACCTTGATCGTATTGAAACTTTGGAGAATGATAAAGTTGGAATGGTCCACTGGATCAGATCCTAACAGTCTGAAATTGCATCTTTAGAAGGTGGAAGTACCAGGGTAAATAGCTTGGAAGATGAGAATGAGAAACTTAAAAAAGAGCTTGAAACTATAAGAAAACAATTCCAGAAAGCTCAATCTGCTCAAGAACTTGTTGAATCTCAATTGGCTTTGGAAAAGCGAGCTTCAGCTATTTATCAATAAGGAAAGGCTGTTCTTGAAGACAATATTACTTCTCAGAACAAGGCTCTCAAAGCTCTGGAAAGAATGCTACGCTAACTAGTGCTCTTGAACAGGCCAAGGCCAAGACTGATGATACTTTGTTTCAATTTTATGTTTACAGCGTCTTGAACAGCGAAAGTTTAAGCTATTTGAATGATGATTTTCCACGAACTCTGGCTCTTGTCTGGGAACAAGTGCTTGTATATTCTAATGGCGCAGAAGATAATGTCCTTCAGGAGAGTCTCCTTGAAGAAGAAGATCGTGATACTTTAGCTAAGGGCAGGAAGAAATTAATGGATGATCATGCTCAACCCCTTGGGGAAAAGACCCCATGTGATACCTTTATTCATGCTCCAACCTTCCCTGTCAATGCTGAAGATTTTAGTTTACAAACTCCTCCTACGGGCCCTCAGGCTATCCATACCGACGAGAATGTTACTGAAGTTCCTGTTGCTGAGGAGCCTATTGTTAAGCAATGTACAGGGAATGGCGAAAATGATGACTCCCCTTTGAATGTTAACGATTATGAAATCGAGCTCATAAACCCGCACACCCCAGGTAAAACTGATATTTATCAAACCATACCAGATTTGGATTATCTTATTTCTTCACCTGGGTTTGCCGAATTTTGTGCTAATTATTCACTTGTAATAGGTTTTCCTTCGTCTCCTTTTCTTCCTACTGGTGTTACCACCGTTCAAGACGCTACTACTAACTCGATCTTAGTGTCACCTAGCACTGACTCGCATGTTACTCCTCTTCCAAGTGATACGTCATTACTTACTGCATCTGATCTGGAAGCTGTTGACTATGATTTTAGTAATGATGAGGGCGATGTTTGGAACACTAAGGCTGTGCCTACTTTGAAATGCAGGAAAAGATCCGCTGTAAATAAGTCGGGATTTATTAACCTATTGTCCCCCGAGTGTCCTTATGTAGGTAAAGGGGTGCAATATGGAAACCAAGCAGTTGATATATCTCCCCCCCTTTATCAAACAGTCTTTGAGGTCTGGCAGTGGGAAGAAGAAGAAGTAATATTTATGACTTTCATACTTTAGTCTTTGATTGCTGTACTCAGACTGGTTGTATATGCGAGTGTCGGCCCTCGCTTTATGCTTATTACTTTACGAACATTTCTGTCTGATACTCTTGACTTGTGATTCTGTGATCTGGTTCTGTGTTGTTGCGATGAAACTATGTTTTGCTTGTTGTACTTAAGCTTTTTCACTTTAGCTTTGTCGTGCTTTCTTGTTTCGCATTCCACACCTGTTTTATTTTCACGCTTACAACACAAATTCTTTTTGTCATTTGTTTTTGCAACATCTAGTGTTTTGGTGACCTCGTGATACACTTTTTGTAAAAAAATGACTTTTCAGTTATAGCCGCGGATCATTATTAATTGGATTTACTTGACTAGTTGTACTGAATTCTCTTGATTTTGACTGGGGTAGTATTCGAGACTTCTTTTCTGTAAGTAACCACTTCTTGTGTTTATCACTGCATCGAATTTCTCGAATTTGCCTCAGCCATTTCAAGGGGTTCAAGTTTGCTAGTCAAATAACCCTTTTAAATGCTAAGCCTTTAATGTAAAGTTGTGACGAACTTATGAAATGTTTAAGTGAGCATTATTGAATTTCTTTAATGTAGTGGTGATGCCCCCATACCAAAATTCATCATAGACTTTTAAAGGTTAGGCATGACATTTGTGATCGACTATATTCGGAATTTCCTGGTCATGTGCTTTTGCCATCACATTTGAAATTTCTTGGCTTGCTCATGATCCAAGGATTTCCAGTCTTGCTGATCAAATCCTTAGCTTTTAATGGAGAGGAATCTTTGTTTTTGTGCCCTTTGGAGATCATATTTGAGCATATTCCCCTGAATAGGTCTTTGGTTAAAATCCCAATGTTTGTCGCAACCGAATCAAGTACTTCCTGATACTCAAGATCAATTGGGTCCCCTAGGAGAGGTCTTTGGTTAAAACCCCAATGTTTGTCGCAACCGGATCAGGTACTTCCTGATACTTACAATCAATTGGGTGCCCCTGGAGAGGTCTTTGGTTTGTGCTGGTCCTTTCAGCAAGTTCACCGGTCCTTCCGGCCTGATGCTGGTACTTCCAACATCAGGTTTTGTCGTTCCTTCCTACATGTTGTTGGTCCTTCCAGCTTGGGTTGTCGGTCCTTCCGGCCTAGGACTGGTACTTCTAGCCTAGGTTTTGTCAGTCCTTCCAACATGTTGTTGGTTTTTCCAGCTTGTGTTGCCGGTCCATCCAGCCTAGTACTTCCAGCCTAGGTTTTGTCAGTCCTTCTGACATGTTGTTGGTCCTCCCAACATGGGTTGTCGGTGCTTCCAGCCTAGGTTTTGTTGGTCCTTCCTACATGTTGCTTTATCCCACATGGCAGACGCTAGTTCTTTGATCAAGCATTGCCTTGATTTATAAAACTGGTATCCTGGACCTTTCATTTAAGAAGGTGCCTCTACGGTGGAACTTGCATACTTTTTAATGTTGGCTAGATTGGGTTGGCTCCAATTCCTTTGCTAGCCGCTTCTTTTGGCGGGCTATCTCGGATTGGGAACTAGAGCTTTGAAGCCCTCACATAGAGGGGGTGCCTTTTTCATGAAAGTTTCGACACCTTTGTTCGTTTGTCGTGGCGCTTGTTTTGAATCTTCACGACTTCTCCCTATTTTTTGCATTTTGCATATTGTCATTTATAGCTTTTAGCGCTTGCACTAGTATTGTTGGGGTCGCTATGTTTCATTAGATTCTGAAGGAACAAGTGCCTGACAAATGACCTGCAATATGACACCATTTTTAGTCAAATTTTGATTTAACATAAAATTTTGCAAGCTTAAAAACTCATTTAGAAGATATGCTCTTAATAGTAGAGCTAGTATTCAGTGCATCATTTGTAGATTATTACAGACTGTTTACTATAAGCTTTTCATATAACAGAAGGTAAAACATAAGGTAAAGCATGAACTAAAGCAGGAAATAAAGCATGAAGTAAAGCGGTGGCGATGTTGATCGCTTATTTTGATCCATTGATATTGGAGCACTATCAACGGTCATCAGTTGACGATCAGCCTTGGATTGGTTTGAGCAGCAGCTCCATTACTTGGACCAGACTGATCATTCGATACCCCCTGTCCTTGGGGAGTCGGAGTGGTGCTTGAGGATTGTGGATTTTTCACATATTGTTGTAGATGATTCTTCCTAATCAGATCTTCGATTAGTGACTTTAGTGCCTACACTCATTGGTATTGTGGCCTGGTTGATTGTGGAATTGACAAAACCTGCCTGACTTTACTGCAGCATCGTTGAACTATATTTGCTTTAGCATTGGATATTTCTCGGTATCCTTAGTCGCCATGAAGATGTTCCCCACAGTGTCATTAAGAGGAGTGAACTCAGAATTCTTGAAATAGAGGAGTTTCTTATTGGTCTGGTTATCCTTCCCTTGTTTCCCCTCTTCCACCCACCAAGATTCTTTTGGCCGCTTTGCACATTACCCTTCTTTTCGGGCCGTACATTGCTTTCTGGGACATCCAAGGCATAGGCTGGATCCTCATCGACAGTGATATATTCTTCAGCATTATCAAGTAGTTGCTCGAGTGCAGTTGATTTCTTCTTCTTAATCCATCGTCCAAGCTTGGTCTTCTTGCATATGGCTCCTTTCAAAGCCATTAGAACCAAGCGGGGCTCATAATACTCAACTTCGATTGTCACCGTGTTGAAGCGAGTGAGAAAAGCTTTGATGGATTCTCCTGGCCTTTGTTCTAGCTCATTTAGTTCCATAATATCGCGAACCTTGGTGGCATGGAGCATTAACTGTTCCTTGAACACCTTGGCCAGAGTAGCAAAATCGTCTACATACTTCGGTGGCAGCTTTGTGAACCAGAGATAGGCCACCCCTTCTAGGTAAGTTGGGAAGTAAAGGCACTTGAGCTCGTCTATGGCATGTGCCCCGTCCATATGCTGATCGTATTTGCAAAAGTACACATTTGGATCACTTGTCCCACCATAAGCTTACACCATTGGGGGTTTTAATTTTTGTGGATATGTATCCATCTTGATCCTTTTGGTGAGTGTGGTCTTAGTAGGGGAAAATCCCCACTCTTTTTCGTCGTTCTCATTCTTCAAGTTTTCCTCCATGATCCTGCTTACCATGTATGACATGCGCTCCTCCTCGTTGTACTGGTTCATGGAGCGGACGCTGTCATCCTGACTGGATGTTTGCCTAAGAAAATGATCATAGTTCGGAATCCGAGGCGCTATACCTCCCCCTTGGGGAAGTGCTCCTTTGGTGGAACCGAGCACCAGTCAAGAAGTTGCTTTGTCGGAATAGTTGTGCGTAAGTAGTTTTGCTTCTCTGTAGTTAGACTTATAAGGGTCTGAAACTTCCTAGATGAAGTCTTCTCGATTCGAAATTGAAGAGGAAGAACCCGCATTATCCATATAAGTAGTTCGAGAAGGGTGAAGACGGGTGGCATTTAAGGTAAGTTTTGTAGTAGCGGCTTGAATAGTGATCATAGATTCAAGTTTTTTCAGCATAGCATTACTTACAATATCTGTTTGACTCATTAGACCTGCAATAACCTAATCCAACTCTCTCTTTGTTAAAACTGCTCTAGAAGATTCATCAACTTCGAAGTGGTTGGTGGGAGGTGTAACAGTGTTAGCACTATTGGCGAAGTCATTGGCTTCTTCGACGGTCTTACTGAGAGTTTCCTTTGGTCTACCCATGACTTCGAGCAAGGTTTAAAGTCCTAAAGAGATTTGATAATTCGCTTGGATCTTAGATCTAGTGGATCTACAATAGAAATAGGCATAGAACTTCGAGGAAAAGCTCTTGAGCTTTAGAGAAGTGTGAAGGAAAGAGATGCGAATGCGACCCCACGGTGGGCGTCAAATGTTTGAGTCAAAATTGGCTCAAACACTAAGGGTGCTTTAGAAAACTTCACCAAACGGTTAGATTTAAGGTAATAGGACCACAATCACTAAAAAAGCAAAGTAAAAGACAAGAGAATTTATAGTGGTTCGATCTTCGGAAGATCTACATCCACTTTAGCAAGTATTTCACTATGACATCAATGATTATAAGACATAGAATCTCTCTTTGTACATTCATCTTCTCTTATTATAAGTAAATCTCACTTAGATCTACGTAAATTGGTGGATAAATAATCGGACCAGCGGAGAAATGGTGAAATCGGTGGAGGAATGGTGAGAAATCTTCAAATGCAAAGAGGTTGAAGGAGGATCTTTAGTCTCTAAAACACTTGGTTGATCTCGATCGAAGCCATAGTGGATCAAGCTCTAGATCTTTGCTTGGAAGTGATAGATGATGTTAGGATCACTTGAAATGGGAGAGGAAGCAATTTGGCAGCCCTTCGGGGTGGTGGAAATCGATTCCCTTTGTGGTGGAAGCCATGGCCTATTTATAGGTGAGCTCCCATGAAGAAATGAGCTGAAATTCATATATGCAGGCTACGGGTCGTGCGCCCCTTTAATTATGAAAATGCCACCGCCTAGCTATAACCAACTGTCAACAGCTATATCCAGTTGTCTTGCGCGGGCGAACTTCATATGCATGGGCAAGCTGAACGGGTGGTGAGTGTACGAGCGACCGGTAGTTGGCATCTTAGTGAAGCAGTGGTATCTAACCAAGGGTTGAACGAGCGACCAAGATTGCAATGTGAGGGCAGACACGAATGCGTGCGCGACCCCCTGGTTCTTTGGGTTGCCTGCCGGAGATACATGCACGATCGATTAAGGTAGTATGAGTGAGCGGCTGGAAAGAAGAGTGAGCGACCTCTACAAGATGTACAAACGTTATGGTGCTCGAGTTGCGTGCATGATCTCCTTGTATGATCCAACTATGTTGTTACGCTCGACCTTGTTCTGATGAGTGAATGAACCATCGTTATGTGCGAGCGATCCCCCAAAGTGCACAAGTTGTGTCGTACTCGAATTTCCTGGTGTTTGAGTGACCTCCTTGATGTAGGGGTAATGACTTCCTTTGATATGAACGACCTATCTCTTTTGATATGATTGATCGATCCCTCGTGCCATGCTTGACCCTTAGCTTGGCTCAACCCTTGTTATGTGCGAACTATCTTCCCCCTCTTACTTAATCTGGGTTTATGCGAACGACCTTAGCATATTCATCCTGAGCATGAGCGTGCGAGCCTTATGATGCTCGACTAATATGTGTGCTTGTCTCGTGGTTTTAACGCAGATTTAATCATCCAATATGTGTACGATTCTTAAGGGATAAACAATAGTCAACTAAATAAACAAATTAGATTGCTTAGAGACCATCTTGTAGAAAATATCTTAGAAGATATTGAATCCGTCATTAGAACTCGTAATTAATTAAATAATATGAGTAACACTACATTTGTTTCAACTATTGAACCTAAGAATCCGAAGGAAGCATCTTCCGGTGATTCATGGATACTTTTTATGCAAGAAGAACTGAATCAGTTTACTAAGAATGATGTATGGGAACTTGTTCCTAGGCCAGAGGATAAGACTATAATAGGAACTAAATGGGTTTATAAAAATAAAATGAATGAACACGGTGAAGTTGTAAGAAATAAGGCACAACTAATAGCACAAGTTTATACTCAAGAAGAAGGAATATATTACGATGAAACTTTTGACCCCGTAGCAAGATTAGAAGCCATTAGGATTTTATTAGCCTTTGTAAACCATAATAATTTCAAATTATATCAAACAGATGTCAAAAGTGCTTTTCTAATGGATTTGTTAAAGAAGAAGTATATGTAAAGCAACCACCTCTGTTTGAAGATGAAAAATTACCAAATCATGTATATAAGTTAAAGAAAGCATTGTATGGATTAAAACAGGCTCCTAGGGCTTGGTATGATAGATTAAGAAATTATTTGTTACAATCCAACTTTGAAATAGGAAAATTAGATAATACTTTTTTTATTAAGAAGAATAATAAGGATATACAATTAGTACAAATATATGTTGACGATATAATTCTTGGATCAACAAACGATAAGATGGGTAAAGAATTTTCAGATATTATGACCCAAGAATTTGAGATGAGTCATATAGGAGAATCAACATTCTTTTTAGGCTTACAGTTCGTCAATTAAAGAATGGAATATTTATTAATCAAGAATAATACGCAAGAGATCTAATTAATAAATATATTTTAACAACAACTAATATGAGACCAACACCGATGGCGACTAATATAGCATTAAGTAAGATGAAACATCAAAAGACGTTGATCAAAAAACTATATAGAGGAATGATAGGATCGCTACTATATTAACCATTATTAGACTAGATATAATGCATAGTGTATGTCTTTGTGCAATATATCAATCGCAGCCTAAGGAAACACATTTAAAAGCCGTAAAACGTATTCTAAGGTATGTAAAGCATACATCAGACTTTGGATTATTTTATCCTAAGGATGATTCATTCAACTTAGTTTCTTATTGTGATACTCACTATGCAGGACGTAAATTCAATCGTAAAAGTACTACTGGAACATGTCACTTCTTAGGACGTTCACTAGTCTTATGGTTTAGTAAAAAGCAAAATATTGTATCCTTGTCAATAACTGAAGCAGAATATATCTCTGCTGCTTTGGCTTGTGCACAAGTAATATATGTGCAACAAACTCTAAATGATTTTGGATAAACATAAACAAATCACCAATAATGTAACGACCCGTATTTTTATGGTATAATAATTAACTTATTAATTATTTAAATAGTGATTTAGAGATTAAATGATTGTTTAATAAAATAATATTTAATATTTAATTAATATAAACAGTAAAATAATATATTTAATTCTGAAATAATTGGAATTAAGTTGAATTGACAACATATTCGGAACATTCAAGCGAAATGAATGGCCGGTTATGTGTGGCTGAGTTACAAGATGTTCTTGTTGAAATACAGTGTATCGCTTCTAGAGTACACTGATCGGAAGGTGGTTCCATACCTTGTCATAGTTGGGAATTCATTCTCCAATAAGAGCCCGCAATTTTTGATTGTATATTATATATGTAGAGAGTGACGTGAAAGCGTTCTACTAGATTGTTATCTACCTGATTTAGACATTATTATAATACCAGAAAATATTGGTCTTAAGAAATATTTTGGGTTATCATAAGGTAAAAACCATCCGTATTTATGTGTGGATCAGTCTTACGATCATCATTGCTTTTGAAAAGGATTTGGAAAAGTTAAACCAAGAGTTTGGAGTTTACTCACACCAGTCACATGACTGACCCAGAGTTTATTTTGTTTTGTTTTCCCTAAACTCTTGGCTGCCCAATTTTGTACGGGCAGTCAAGTAGTCGGGATTTTACAGATATATTTAGAGAGCTGGAACAGGAGGCTTCAGGATTTTTTTGCTATTTTTTATTTCCGTTGTGATGTAAGTGTTGTACTCTAATATACACATACAGATTTATGTTTCAGAATTATGTTGTGTAACAACCCGAAAATCTGGGCCAGTTTAAAAATTTTAAATTGGCAATTTTAGCGAAGTTTGAATATTTAAAATGAATTATTTTAAATAATATCGACGAGAAATTTATTTTAAATATAATTAGAACGTATATATTATATACGTCGTCGTTAGAATATATAATAATTATATATAATTATAAAAGGAATTGAAAATGGCGCGGTAGTTCGAAAATTCGATTTCTAATTTCAAATGAATATACAGAATTCAATATAAGTCAGAATTGAATCTGTATAACTATATCTTTGTAACGAAGTTAACAAACTGGGATTTCATCTTAGAAATGATAAGATATGTCCAGTTTAAAATTAGAAATAGTCGCTGTGGAATTTATATATATTTTTATATATATAAGGCCCTTAAAAATGGACATTTTGCAAACGACCTCGGATTTCGACGAAACCAGTTTTGTTGGGTCCGTGATGTCGAGTTATTGCTAGATTCCAAATTTCATAATTTTTCGAATCAATATGTGAGCGTGGCAAAGGAAAACGCGTTTGACCAGTTTCAGTTGATTTTAATCGACTGGAAATTGGCCATTTTTCAAACGGTCTCAGAATTCGACGAAACTAGTTTTGTTAGGACCGTATCGTCAATACGAAGCTAGAAAATATTTTTCTGGAATTTTTCTGGTTAGTATGTGACCCCGGTAATTTGAAATGTACGTTTAAAATTCAATATAGTGATTTAAATGTAAATTTAACCGAAACTGATTCAAACGATCAAATCAGCTTGCGATACATATCCCATTGTGTTCGGAATGGGGGTAAAACGCTATGAACGACAGGCGGTGGGCCTCGTTTCGAGGTCGTATGTGAAAGTCAACTTTTTGGCCAAATTAAATAATTAAATAAAAAAAATAAAAAAATAAAAAAAAGAAAACCCCTTCTCCCTTAACCAGGCCCCCCCCCCGATTTCATCTTTCAGATAATCGAAAAAAAGAAAAAAAAAAAAAAAAAAAAAACTTCATCCAGTTGCGCAACCGGATCCAGGCGCCGCCGCCTTAGCCTCCTCCCCCCCTGTCGCCCTCCACCTCGACGAAAACCCCTCCCTCCGGCCGCGTCGCAACTCCCTTCCCCCTCCTCGTCAGATCGACAACCCCTCCCCCCCGATGAGTCGCCTACCCCTCCGCCTACCCCTCCGCCTCCCCCTCCTCCCTCACGAACCCGCGACCGATGAGAAACCCCCCCCCCCCCCCCAAGCCTGCTGCCAACAGAGAAACGCCCCCTGTAAGATTTTATAATTTATTTTATTTTTATTTTTATTTTATTTAAAACTGAAAGTATTAAAACTGATTTTTTTTAAAGTTTTAAAAACTGATTTTAAAAGAATTTTAAAACTGATTTAAAAGGAATTTTAAAACTGATTTTTAATTTTAGTGTAAAACCGATTTTTAATTTTAGTTTATAACTGTTTTTTTTAATTTAAGTTTAAAACTGTTTTTTTTATTTGATTTTTAAAACTGAATTTTTAATGATTTTAAAAACTGATTTTATTTTAAAAGGTTTAATCTTTTAATAAAAAAAAAAAGATTGTTTTGAAAACATATATGAAATTGTTTTGAAAATATATGTTGTTTTTAAAAATAAAAACAACTTTGTTTTTTTTTAAAAAAAAAAAAAAAGATAACAACTTTGTTTTTAAACAAAAGATATGAACTTTAAAAATGAAAAGGCGAGTTCTTTAAAAATGAAAAGGCGTGTTCTTTGAAAGTGAAAAGGCGAAATCTTTATTTTAGAAAAGGCAAATTCTTTAGGTGGAAAATAGCGTGATAAAAATATAATTTTTATCTATATAACATAGTAATAAAAATTCGATTTTTATCTGTTGAAAAGCAAAGTAAAAATAGAATTTTTATATATTGAACTTCGATAGAAAAATAGAATTTTTATATATTGAACTTCAATAGAAAAATAGAATTTTTATATATTGAACTTCGATAGAAAAATATGATTTTTATATATTGAACTTTGAAGTAAAAATTCGATTTTTATATATTGAACTTTGAAGTAAAAATTCGATTTTTATATATTGAACTTTGAAGTAAAAATTCGATTTTTATATATTGAACTTTGAAGTAAAAATTCGATTTTTATATATTGAACTTTGAAGTAAAAATTCGATTTTTATATATGGAACTTTGAAATAAAAATTCGATTTTTATATATGAAACTTTGAAGCAAAAATTCGATTTTTATATATTGAACTTTGAAATAAAAATTCGATTTTTATATATGGAACTTTGAAATAAAAATTCGATTTTTATATATTGAACTTTGAAATAAAAATTCAATTTTTATATATATAGTGGCCTTGGGCAACGAAGGTGACAAAAAGGTGAAACGACGAAGACTTCTGCAAATGAAGAGCCGTGGAGCTAGGATAGCTATAAGTGAGAATTTCTCACCTTTCTATTTCTTTTCTAGTTATATATTTATACTAGGATGCAGACGGTGCTTAGTAGCACCCGACACAACCGTCCACAGACCATGGACTTGTTTGTTTGACTGTTTGGTGATTGATTGCGATATTGGTTTGAATGTGGTTTGTGGTGTGAAAAATCGAATCGATAAATTGGTTAGGATTAGACGTGCGCCGTTATAAGGCGTAGGAGTAAGGCTAGGTTAGACCCTTACTCCAAATTTTGTGGTTTGCAAAATGAAATTGATTTGATTGATGAGTGAATGGCGTGGGCCTTCACTAGACCGGGGATAAGGCTAGGCCTTGTCCCGTTTCTAGTATCGTGCCGTTATGCCGCCGAAATTTTCTAAAATATGTTAGAAAAATAAAAATATCATTTTATAGAATAAATGAATTGAATAGAAATTCATAGATTGAAATAAAATGTTTTATCGTTAAAAATATAATTTTTAACGTGAAGTGAATAAAATAAAATATTCATTTATAAACCGGACGGTTTGTTTATGTACACCTATTTGAATGACATTGATTGGGACGATAAATTTTACACATCGCCCAACAGCACAAATAAAATAGGTGTTTGATTGTTTGAAACCCCACACGGGTGTTGGGATGAAATTTGAAGTTCACTCATCCTGATTGATTAAATATGTCGATCGATTGATTGACATGCTGTTGTAAGCGTTAGATATCTATATTTGATGCTTATACAGTGTAGTGCACTTTGGTTGATGGTTGATTATTTTCAATGTTATTATATACATGTGTTGTATGAAAATCCATATAATCAACTTTATATGGTAATTGATTGGGCCTCATTCCAATTTGAAAAATAAAGAATATTATAAAATAAAAGTTCATTTGTTGACAGTACTCATCCATTGAGATTGGTCATGTGTTGAACCAAATATTTTGATAATAACAACTATTTTGAAAAAGAAATATTTGAAATAGAATATTTGAAAATAGAAATTTATGAAGCCGTGTTGATTAGATTGACGCCATTTTTACGTGAACGATATTTATATCGATTTTAAACGATTTCGAAATGAATTGAATTGAAAACGATTTCGAAATGAATTGAATTGAAAACGATTTCGAAATGAATTGAATTGAAAACGATTTCGAAATGAATTGAATTGAAAACGATTTCGAAATGAAATGAATTGAAAACGATTTCGAAATGAAATGAATTGAAAACGATTTCGAAATGAATTGAATTGAAAACGAATTCAAATTGAATCGAAAGTGAATTGAAATGAATTCAAATTGAATTGAAATTTGAATTGAATAGAAATGAATTTTAAAACGAATTTATAAAGAAGAATTCAATTTTGATTTGAATTGAAAAGAAAGTTGAAATAGCTTTTGAAACGATTTTAAAACTATTTATATAATTCGTTTTAAATAGAAATCGACGAAATATATATTATATATATTATATATAATATAATGGCCTGAATAGAACGCGCCGCGCCGCGGCAGTTCGCGAATTTCGACCATTTATTTCAAACGGACATTACGGGAGATCCGACCGTCGGATTCTCCTAAAACCGGAACCGTTGGGTTCGTATCGAAAAGAGCTTTCTAACGAATATTAGAAATTTGAAATCTAACGGTTGGATTTGGAATTATGTCCAAATCAAATTCGAAAAAGGTCGCTGTAAGTGCAGTTCGATGGCCGTTGATGGAAATCGACTGTACGGGCCTTGATAAAATTATTAAAAATAGCAATAATTTGTGTAAAATCATAAGAAATGATTTAGAAAGAATTGGGATGAAAAACTCCATATTTGAAAAGATAAAAATGGATTTTTATCGAAATGAACTAGTTTTGAACTAGAAATATAATTCTATTTATTTTTAAATAAATAAATTGAATTTAAAAAGGGTTTTAAAAATAACCAAAATTTCCAATGATTGCATTGGAGTGGATTTGAATCGAAATTGTCTTCGGAATATTTCGATGTTGGAATTCGTGATTACACAGGTGTTGTTATGGAAATTTGAAAGATATATATATTTATATCGTTATTTCCAATACGACATTTGTTAGTCGTAGAATTTGATATTGAATATAAGCCGATATATTTTCTATTCAGAGCCTTGTATTGAATATCGAATGTGATTTGGGTTTGTCGTGAATGGTGTCTTCACTAACACTGTTCTTGAACCCAGTTGAGAAATGATTAAATCTTTTTATTTAGATTTAATGAAGTGTACCAATTAAATAATATTTAATTGGAATTGAATGGATATTGATTTTTGGGTTTATCGTGAACAGTGTTTTAAATAACACTTGTTCTTTGACCCGATAATTAATGAATGTGATTTGGGTTTGTCGTGAATGGTGTCTTCACTAACACTGTTCTTGAACCCAGTTGAGAAATGATTAAATCTTTTTATTTAGATTTAATGAAGTGTACCAATTAAATAATATTTAATTGGAATTGAATGGATATTGATTTTTGGGTTTATCGTGAACAGTGTTTTAAATAACACTTGTTCTTTAACCCGATAATTAATGAATGTGATTTGGGTTTGTCGTGAATGGTGTCTTCACTAACACTGTTCTTGAACCCAGTTGAGAAATGATTAAATCTTTTTATTTAGATTTAATGAAGTGTACCAATTAAATAATATTTAATTGGAATTGAATGGATATTGATTTTTGGGTTTATCGTGAACAGTGTTTTAAATAACACTTGTTCTTTAACCCGATAATTAATGGGATGTGACTTTGGGTTTATCGTGAACCGTGTTTTAAATGACACTGATTCTTTAACCCAGTCACAGATTAAAACTAAGTGGAGTTTTAATGAATCTTTAATTAGATTTGAACGTGAAATTTAGAAACTAACTGTCGGTTAGCTAAGTAGAATGGTTTTCTGGATATTGATCTGATGTTGGTTTCGGCCTTCGGGGTTAATATTTGGGGAATTATTCTCTTGATTAATTTACGGTTAATGACTAATGAGTTGGAATGAGGCGTATGTTGTGTTTGTGTAACACTTTTATAATATATACGCGAGTTATTCGGAAAGACCGGGTTTATCCCATTCTGAATAACTGATACGACGATAAGTCGAAGATGAAGACGATGGTCGAAGACCGGAGGTCTTCACGTCGTTTGGGTGATAACTGATGATCTTGATTGGGCTGTACACCCAAGAAGATGGAAACAGTTAGTGATCGTCCAGACGCACTTGGAGATCGATGGATATGCGGGGTACTAGGTGCCTCCGGTTTCGTTCAGACCCAGAACGGACTTGTAAATGGACTGTGTGTCTGACATCGGATTTCATTCTGTGTGACTGATATCGGTTGCATAGGATGGTTTGCCTGTGTGGCATGCTAAGATGCAAATGATCAAGGCTTCTGTTGAAAAGCAAAGTCTTGTGGTGATGATCAAAGCACGGCCTTTGTGGCGTAGCTTTGTGTAACGTTTACCTCGCGTGTTTCACACCAGGTATGAACCAAAAACGGGAGACGGACCTCAGGGAGGACTTGCGTTTCTTTCTAGCTAGAAGTGGCGTCAGTGGTTTTACACGCCCTGACGAGTTTGACTTATGTGGTTGTTGCTGTTGCGAGGCGCCTCGGTTATATCGGTTTCGGCCGATGCATTCTGGTCGGCTGACGGACCAGACTTACACCCCATAGGGTGGGGAAACGTAGTGTTCAGGAATTTTAATCCACATCGGTGGACCGGCCCTGACGATCCAAAGGCTTGACAGAGTACTTGCCTGAGGGGCGGGCTAGAGCGTCTCGAATCGGTAGAGGATCTTGCCCCTAGCCTCGGTTCATAGTTGGAAACCCAATTTCCAAATACGTGACTTTGCGATTTTGATTGTATAACCTATATATGGCGACATAGTGGTATGGGGCATTCATGCCGCCTATGATTGATACTTATGATTTGAAGTTGTTTTATACACTATGCACTTATTATGGTATCAAATGATTTGTTTCAAACGTATCAAGCATTCTTTGGCTGTTATAAGGGAAAGCCCTATCCTCGGCTGCGTTGCATTGTGTGATGGGACCTGGGTCTTATAACGGCTTCATTTTTTTCTTTATTTAGCATTGCGCTGTTTGTTTTATACACTGGTATTCTTGGGAGGAAACCCGTTCCGTGTTATACGGCGTGGTCCCTTGATTTACCTAACTTTGAAAATAAAGATTTATAACTGTTTTAGTTCTCACACCAGTCCCATGACTGACCTGGAGTTTATTGTTTTAACCTAAACTCTGGGTGCCCCTATTTTGACACGGGCAGCTAGTAGTTTTGGTTTTGCAGATTTATATTCACAGGATCCTGGTTTACAGCTGGAACGATATCCGGAAAGCTTTGTATCCGTATATCCCTTCTAGTTGTGTATTGTATTATTTTCCGCTGCTATGTATTTAAATGTAATTTAAATCTCTGATATTTCTGTGTAATATTCATTTGTACTCTGTATATTCTTGTAATCTGATGCATTGTTGTAATATACAATGAAATGTTCTTTTATATGAGTTCTGTTTTGTCCTGTTCTCAAACGATAGGGCGTTTCGAACGGCCTGGATCGGTTTAGCGACTGGTTCGGACCGAGCGAAATTTCCTTGTCGTCACAGTTGGTATCAGAGCTTTGGTTTACAAAGCAGAGAACAAGGCACATTAGAACCATACGAAAGAATTCATCAGATATTGGATTAGCAAGATCCAATTAGAATGACTCGTTAGAGATGGGATCAGTAGTATCCTAGAACGAGTGTGAAGAGTATATTTTTGAAAATGAAAACAAATTTTTGTTTTGAAATTTAAAATCAATTATTCGTATTTGATTATTTAGTTTATATTGAGTTGGACAATCCAGTATATAAAGATTTTGCGTATACGTCTGATCCACGTGTATTTGAAATTTTAATATATTGGATAGATATAGCAACACACTCTAGTCGCCCGAAGATGATATTGATGATAGCGATCGCATCATCAACATTTATATTCGTGTTTCGAAGGTGTGATTTCTATATATTTCCATTAGGCTGGTGTGAGAACCAAAACTTATATAGTTAGAACACCTTGTTGTGAATTGGCATCAAAAACAAGATTTTCAGTATATGTATCAAAATTATGGATTTGAAACTCTAATTCACTAATTGATTGATGTTTGTGTTGTTTGTTTAATTGTTTGCTAATTTTGAACCATTTAGCCTAATTGAACCGAATATTAAACTGTATTGAAAATTGGTCGCATCTGCTTGCATATACATGTATATCATTGAGCAGGTCATAGCAAGGAGGCTAGAGCAGAGAATAAAATTTGTTTGCCCGACAAATAGGTACATGTTTACTACATAATTTCCTGTTTTGTTTGGGTGATGATGATTTTGTGAGCCTATTGGCTAGCCGCTTGGCTTTTTCTTTTTCTTTTTGAGATCTGAAGGACCGGGGAAGCTATTTGAAATTCCCCGATGCTCCCGGTGCAGGGGAGGTTATGGCGAAATTTTTCGAAAATTTAGGGTGTTAGCCAAATTTTTGAAATTTTGAAAATTCTCAGAAACTAAAAAGTTGGAGAATGGAAGCCTGATCGATCGTAGAGTTGATTAATCAAACCACTTTCGACTTTGTTCCTTTTCGGGGACGAAAAGTTTTAAGTGGGGGAGATTGTAACAACCCGAAAATCTGGGCCAGTTTAAAATTTTTAAATTGGCAATTTTAGCGAAGTTTGAATATTTAAAATGAATTATTTTAAATAATATCGACGAGAAATTTATTTTAAATATAATTAGAACGTATATATTATATACGTCGTCGTTAGAATATATAATAATTATATATAATTATAAAAGGAATTGAAAATGGCGCGGTAGTTCGAAAATTCGATTTCTAATTTCAAATGAATATACAGAATTCAATATAAGTCAGAATTGAATCTGTATAACTATATCTTTGTAACGAAGTTAACAAACTGGGATTTCATCTTAGAAATGATAAGATATGTCCAGTTTAAAATTAGAAATAGTCGCTGTGGAATTTATATATATTTTTATATATATAAGGCCCTTAAAAATGGACATTTTGCAAACGACCTCGGATTTCGACGAAACCAGTTTTGTTGGGTCCGTGATGTCGAGTTATTGCTAGATTCCAAATTTCATAATTTTTCGAATCAATATGTGAGCGTGGCAAAGGAAAACGCGTTTGACCAGTTATAGTTGATTTTAATCGACTGGAAATTGGCCATTTTTCAAACGGTCTCAGAATTCGACGAAACTAGTTTTGTTAGGACCGTATCGTCAATACGAAGCTAGAAAATATTTTTCTGGAATTTTTCTGGTTAGTATGTGACCCCGGTAATTTGAAATGTACGTTTAAAATTCAATATAGTGATTTAAATGTAAATTTAACCGAAACTGATTCAAACGATCAAATCAGCTTGCGATACATATCCCATTGTGTTCGGAATGGGGGTAAAACGCTATGAACGACAGGCGGTGGGCCTCGTTTCGAGGTCGTATGTGAAAGTCAACTTTTTGGCCAAATTAAATAATTAAATAAAAAAAATAAAAAAAAAAACCCCTTCTCCCTTAACCAGGCCCCCCCCCCCCCCCCCCGATTTCATCTTTAAGATAATCGAAAAAAAGAAAAAAAAAAAAAAAAAAAAAAAAACTTCATCCAGTTGCGCAACCGGATCCAGGCGCCGCCGCCTTAGCCTCCTCCCCCCCTGTCGCCCTCCACCTCGACGAAAACCCCTCCCTCCGGCCGCGTCGCAACTCCCTTCCCCCTCCTCGTCAGATCGACAACCCCTCCCCCCCGATGAGTCGCCTACCCCTCCGCCTACCCCTCCCCCTCCTCCCTCACGAACCCGCGACCGATGAGAAACCCCCCCCCCCCCAAGCCTGCTGCCAACAGAGAAACGCCCCCTGTAAGATTTTATAATTTATTTTATTTTTATTTTATTTAAAACTGAAAGTATTAAAACTGATTTTTTTTAAAGTTTTAAAAACTGATTTTAAAAGAATTTTAAAACTGATTTAAAAGGAATTTTAAAACTGATTTTTAATTTTAGTGTAAAACCGATTTTTAATTTTAGTTTATAACTGTTTTTTTTAATTTAAGTTTAAAACTGTTTTTTTTATTTGATTTTTAAAACTGAATTTTTAATGATTTTAAAAACTGATTTTATTTTAAAAGGTTTAATCTTTTAATAAAAAAAAAAAGATTGTTTTGAAAACATATATGAAATTGTTTTGAAAATATATGTTGTTTTTAAAAATAAAAACAACTTTGTTTTTTTAAAAAAAAAAAAAAAAAGATAACAACTTTGTTTTTAAACAAAAGATATGAACTTTAAAAATGAAAAGGCGAGTTCTTTAAAAATGAAAAGGCGTGTTCTTTGAAAGTGAAAAGGCGAAATCTTTATTTTAGAAAAGGCAAATTCTTTAGGTGGAAAATAGCGTGATAAAAATATAATTTTTATCTATATAACATAGTAATAAAAATTCGATTTTTATCTGTTGAAAAGCAAAGTAAAAATAGAATTTTTATATATTGAACTTCGATAGAAAAATAGAATTTTTATATATTGAACTTCAATAGAAAAATAGAATTTTTATATATTGAACTTCGATAGAAAAATATGATTTTTATATATTGAACTTTGAAGTAAAAATTCGATTTTTATATATTGAACTTTGAAGTAAAAATTCGATTTTTATATATTGAACTTTGAAGTAAAAATTCGATTTTTATATATTGAACTTTGAAGTAAAAATTCGATTTTTATATATGGAACTTTGAAATAAAAATTCGATTTTTATATATGAAACTTTGAAGCAAAAATTCGATTTTTATATATTGAACTTTGAAATAAAAATTCGATTTTTATATATGGAACTTTGAAATAAAAATTCGATTTTTATATATTGAACTTTGAAATAAAAATTCAATTTTTATATATATAGTGGCCTTGGGCAACGAAGGTGACAAAAAGGTGAAACGACGAAGACTTCTGCAAATGAAGAGCCGTGGAGCTAGGATAGCTATAAGTGAGAATTTCTCACCTTTCTATTTCTTTTCTAGTTATATATTTATACTAGGATGCAGACGGTGCTTAGTAGCACCCGACACAACCGTCCACAGACCATGGACTTGTTTGTTTGACTGTTTGGTGATTGATTGCGATATTGGTTTGAATGTGGTTTGTGGTGTGAAAAATCGAATCGATAAATTGGTTAGGATTAGACGTGCGCCGTTATAAGGCGTAGGAGTAAGGCTAGGTTAGACCCTTACTCCAAATTTTGTGGTTTGCAAAATGAAATTGATTTGATTGATGAGTGAATGGCGTGGGCCTTCACTAGACCGGGGATAAGGCTAGGCCTTGTCCCGTTTCTAGTATCGTGCCGTTATGCCGCCGAAATTTTCTAAAATATGTTAGAAAAATAAAAATATCATTTTATAGAATAAATGAATTGAATAGAAATTCATAGATTGAAATAAAATGTTTTATCGTTAAAAATATAATTTTTAACGTGAAGTGAATAAAATAAAATATTCATTTATAAACCGGACGGTTTGTTTATGTACACCTATTTGAATGACATTGATTGGGACGATAAATTTTACACATCGCCCAACAGCACAAATAAAATAGGTGTTTGATTGTTTGAAACCCCACACGGGTGTTGGGATGAAATTTGAAGTTCACTCATCCTGATTGATTAAATATGTCGATCGATTGATTGACATGCTGTTGTAAGCGTTAGATATCTATATTTGATGCTTATACAGTGTAGTGCACTTTGGTTGATGGTTGATTATTTTCAATGTTATTATATACATGTGTTGTATGAAAATCCATATAATCAACTTTATATGGTAATTGATTGGGCCTCATTCCAATTTGAAAAATAAAGAATATTATAAAATAAAAGTTCATTTGTTGACAGTACTCATCCATTGAGATTGGTCATGTGTTGAACCAAATATTTTGATAATAACAACTATTTTGAAAAAGAAATATTTGAAATAGAATATTTGAAAATAGAAATTTATGAAGCCGTGTTGATTAGATTGACGCCATTTTTACGTGAACGATATTTATATCGATTTTAAACGATTTCGAAATGAATTGAATTGAAAACGATTTCGAAATGAATTGAATTGAAAACGATTTCGAAATGAATTGAATTGAAAACGATTTCGAAATGAATTGAATTGAAAACGATTTCGAAATGAAATGAATTGAAAACGATTTCGAAATGAAATGAATTGAAAACGATTTCGAAATGAATTGAATTGAAAACGAATTCAAATTGAATCGAAAGTGAATTGAAATGAATTCAAATTGAATTGAAATTTGAATTGAATAGAAATGAATTTTAAAACGAATTTATAAAGAAGAATTCAATTTTGATTTGAATTGAAAAGAAAGTTGAAATAGCTTTTGAAACGATTTTAAAACTATTTATATAATTCGTTTTAAATAGAAATCGACGAAATATATATTATATATATTATATATAATATAATGGCCTGAATAGAACGCGCCGCGCCGCGGCAGTTCGCGAATTTCGACCATTTATTTCAAACGGACATTACGGGAGATCCGACCGTCGGATTCTCCTAAAACCGGAACCGTTGGGTTCGTATCGAAAAGAGCTTTCTAACGAATATTAGAAATTTGAAATCTAACGGTTGGATTTGGAATTATGTCCAAATCAAATTCGAAAAAGGTCGCTGTAAGTGCAGTTCGATGGCCGTTGATGGAAATCGACTGTACGGGCCTTGATAAAATTATTAAAAATAGCAATAATTTGTGTAAAATCATAAGAAATGATTTAGAAAGAATTGGGATGAAAAACTCCATATTTGAAAAGATAAAAATGGATTTTTATCGAAATGAACTAGTTTTGAACTAGAAATATAATTCTATTTATTTTTAAATAAATAAATTGAATTTAAAAAGGGTTTTAAAAATAACCAAAATTTCCAATGATTGCATTGGAGTGGATTTGAATCGAAATTGTCTTCGGAATATTTCGATGTTGGAATTCGTGATTACACAGGTGTTGTTATGGAAATTTGAAAGATATATATATTTATATCGTTATTTCCAATACGACATTTGTTAGTCGTAGAATTTGATATTGAATATAAGCCGATATATTTTCTATTCAGAGCCTTGTATTGAATATCGAATGTGATTTGGGTTTGTCGTGAATGGTGTCTTCACTAACACTGTTCTTGAACCCAGTTGAGAAATGATTAAATCTTTTTATTTAGATTTAATGAAGTGTACCAATTAAATAATATTTAATTGGAATTGAATGGATATTGATTTTTGGGTTTATCGTGAACAGTGTTTTAAATAACACTTGTTCTTTGACCCGATAATTAATGAATGTGATTTGGGTTTGTCGTGAATGGTGTCTTCACTAACACTGTTCTTGAACCCAGTTGAGAAATGATTAAATCTTTTTATTTAGATTTAATGAAGTGTACCAATTAAATAATATTTAATTGGAATTGAATGGATATTGATTTTTGGGTTTATCGTGAACAGTGTTTTAAATAACACTTGTTCTTTAACCCGATAATTAATGAATGTGATTTGGGTTTGTCGTGAATGGTGTCTTCACTAACACTGTTCTTGAACCCAGTTGAGAAATGATTAAATCTTTTTATTTAGATTTAATGAAGTGTACCAATTAAATAATATTTAATTGGAATTGAATGGATATTGATTTTTGGGTTTATCGTGAACAGTGTTTTAAATAACACTTGTTCTTTAACCCGATAATTAATGGGATGTGACTTTGGGTTTATCGTGAACCGTGTTTTAAATGACACTGATTCTTTAACCCAGTCACAGATTAAAACTAAGTGGAGTTTTAATGAATCTTTAATTAGATTTGAACGTGAAATTTAGAAACTAACTGTCGGTTAGCTAAGTAGAATGGTTTTCTGGATATTGATCTGATGTTGGTTTCGGCCTTCGGGGTTAATATTTGGGGAATTATTCTCTTGATTAATTTACGGTTAATGACTAATGAGTTGGAATGAGGCGTATGTTGTGTTTGTGTAACACTTTTATAATATATACGCGAGTTATTCGGAAAGACCGGGTTTATCCCATTCTGAATAACTGATACGACGATAAGTCGAAGATGAAGACGATGGTCGAAGACCGGAGGTCTTCACGTCGTTTGGGTGATAACTGATGATCTTGATTGGGCTGTACACCCAAGAAGATGGAAACAGTTAGTGATCGTCCAGACGCACTTGGAGATCGATGGATATGCGGGGTACTAGGTGCCTCCGGTTTCGTTCAGACCCAGAACGGACTTGTAAATGGACTGTGTGTCTGACATCGGATTTCATTCTGTGTGACTGATATCGGTTGCATAGGATGGTTTGCCTGTGTGGCATGCTAAGATGCAAATGATCAAGGCTTCTGTTGAAAAGCAAAGTCTTGTGGTGATGATCAAAGCACGGCCTTTGTGGCGTAGCTTTGTGTAACGTTTACCTCGCGTGTTTCACACCAGGTATGAACCAAAAACGGGAGACGGACCTCAGGGAGGACTTGCGTTTCTTTCTAGCTAGAAGTGGCGTCAGTGGTTTTACACGCCCTGACGAGTTTGACTTATGTGGTTGTTGCTGTTGCGAGGCGCCTCGGTTATATCGGTTTCGGCCGATGCATTCTGGTCGGCTGACGGACCAGACTTACACCCCATAGGGTGGGGAAACGTAGTGTTCAGGAATTTTAATCCACATCGGTGGACCGGCCCTGACGATCCAAAGGCTTGACAGAGTACTTGCCTGAGGGGCGGGCTAGAGCGTCTCGAATCGGTAGAGGATCTTGCCCCTAGCCTCGGTTCATAGTTGGAAACCCAATTTCCAAATACGTGACTTTGCGATTTTGATTGTATAACCTATATATGGCGACATAGTGGTATGGGGCATTCATGCCGCCTATGATTGATACTTATGATTTGAAGTTGTTTTATACACTATGCACTTATTATGGTATCAAATGATTTGTTTCAAACGTATCAAGCATTCTTTGGCTGTTATAAGGGAAAGCCCTATCCTCGGCTGCGTTGCATTGTGTGATGGGACCTGGGTCTTATAACGGCTTCATTTTTTTCTTTATTTAGCATTGCGCTGTTTGTTTTATACACTGGTATTCTTGGGAGGAAACCCGTTCCGTGTTATACGGCGTGGTCCCTTGATTTACCTAACTTTGAAAATAAAGATTTATAACTGTTTTAGTTCTCACACCAGTCCCATGACTGACCTGGAGTTTATTGTTTTAACCTAAACTCTGGGTGCCCCTATTTTGACACGGGCAGCTAGTAGTTTTGGTTTTGCAGATTTATATTCACAGGATCCTGGTTTACAGCTGGAACGATATCCGGAAAGCTTTGTATCCGTATATCCCTTCTAGTTGTGTATTGTATTATTTTCCGCTGCTATGTATTTAAATGTAATTTAAATCTCTGATATTTCTGTGTAATATTCATTTGTACTCTGTATATTCTTGTAATCTGATGCATTGTTGTAATATACAATGAAATGTTCTTTTATATGAGTTCTGTTTTGTCCTGTTCTCAAACGATAGGGCGTTTCGAACGGCCTGGATCGGTTTAGCGACTGGTTCGGACCGAGCGAAATTTCCTTGTCGTCACATGTTGTATACTATATTTTCTTTGTTCCGCTGTGAGACTTGTGTTGCTCTGATTCTGTTGTTATATTCTTCTTCCTCTTCTATTCTTATTTTCTATCTTATCCATTCTCACCCTTTAATTTCTTTCTATTAACGTTCCGGAATTTCCGATGCTTGGATAGTCGACATTGATTTTATGTCGATAACCAGGATCGCGAAAACCCGGGCCGTTACAGTGGTACCAAAGCTGAAGGTTAATTAATTACCTTGGCTCTGTGGTGTAACTCAGTAGAGATAGGGTTAGTAATACGCTAGATTGAGTTTGAGCGCATATCTGTTATTTGATATAAAAACTACTTTATATTGTGGAGATTTATTGGTTGAGTTGTATATGAGTATTGGTCGATCAGTTTGATCCACTGTATTTGTAAGAGTTTCTAAACACTCTAATACAATAAGCCGACATGGTATGTTTTGAAAAGAGGGTAAATGAAATAATTTTACCAAAATTATATTTTGATATAAAAGTAAGTATAGATATTGGAATTATTATAATATATTGGATATATTGGTTGTTATTAGAATCGATAAGATTATAATAGAAATGGTTATGTAAATAACCAATCTGAATTCGTATAAGTGTAATATATGAAATCAGATGAATTAAATTTAAATTTAAATCAGAATTTGAAATTAAAATTCTTGAAATGGGAAAAAGTGTTTGTAAATAGATTTGGATTACATAAAACAAATTTAAAATCCTGGGAGATTTTAAATTGTTTTACAAACATTGGAAAGATATTTTGATTTTTTTTTCAAAATAGAAATAATTAAAAATGATTTTTTGAAAAGTGATATAGTATTGAACTCACTTCGATCGCTGGGAAATAACCCTGATGATGTTGGCCACACCATCCGTGTTCATTTTCGAGTTCTAAGTGACGGATTACTACTAAAGATATTGATTTCGAATTGTTTTTGCAAAACAAGTTGTTTTGAAATACTGAAAAGGAATAATTTATTTTAGAAAAAGCTAAGCCGTTTAAAACTCTCAGGAGAGATGGTTTGATTTAAAACAAATTAATAAAAATTTGTGGAAGCAAATACGAATTGAATTAAAGCCAATTAACTGGAAATTAAATTAGAATATAATATATCAAGTAGAATAAGATTTTGAATTGTGAGACAGGAATCTGAAATGGTATTGGATTGGTGAGTTAGGTGTTTGGAATCAAGAATGGAACTCGTGTTTGAAATGTAATTTGGCTTGTATAAGCGAATGATTGGATTTGAGGATATAAACTGATTGGAGTTTGATTGGGATGACATTGGTATATGTTGAATCAGTAGCAAATGAAAGTAATAGAGTTGAATGCCCAACATGAGTTTGGTGATTTATGAGCCTGTTTGGCAAGCCGCTTGGCTATTTGATTTTCTTTTGGATTGAAGAAGGCCTAGTGAGGTGAATTGTAGTTGTATCGATTGAGCCGTATAAAGGAGGTGCTGGCGAAATTTTTCAAAAATTTAAGGTGTTAGAAAATTTTCAGAAAATTTGAAAATTTTCGTTAATAGAGTGAATTAATATTTTAATTGAAATTAATCAGTCCAGTTGAACCTGGAGTTAAAGAAGTAAACAAAAAAAATTAACCCAGTTAATAGAGTTTGTTTTCTACCTTAGCAATTTCGAGGACAAAATTATTTTAAGGGAGAAAGAATGTGACGACCTGTATTTTTACGGTATAATAATTTATTTAATTATTTAAATAGTGATTTAGAGGTTAAATGATTATTTCATTAAATAATATTGAATATTAAATTAATATAAACAGTAGAATAATATATTTAATTCCGAAATAATCGGAATTAAGTTGCATTGACAATATATTCGGAACATTCAAGCGAAATGAATGGTCGAATATGTGTGGCTGAGTTACAAGATGTTCTTGTTGAACTCCAGTGTACTGCTTCTAGAGTACACTGATCTGAAGGTGGTTCCATACCTTGTCATAGTTGGGAATTCATTATCCAATAAGAGTCCACGGTTTTTGATTGTATATTATATATGTAGAGCATGAGATGAAAGCGTTCACTAGATTGCTATCTACCTGATTTAGACATTATTATAATATCAGAAAATATTGATCTTAAGAAATATTTTGGGTTATCGTAAGGTTAAAACCATCCGTATTTATGTGTGGATCGGTCTTACGATCATCATTGCTTTTGAAAAGGATTTGGAAAAGTTAAACCAAGTGTTTGGAGTTTACTCACACCAGTCACATGACTGACCAGAGTTTATTTTGTTTTTTTCCCTAAACTCTTGGGTGCCTAATTTTGTACGGGCAGTCAAGTAGTCGGGATTTTACAGATATACTTAGAGAGCTGGAGCAGGAGGCTTCAGGATTTTTTTGCTATTGTTTATTTCCGCTATGATGTAAGTGTTGTACTCTAATATACACATACAGATTTATGTTTCAGAATTATGTTGTATACTATATTTTATTCGTTCCGCTATGAGATTCGTGTTACTTTGATTCTATTGTTATGTTCTTCTTCCTTTTCTATTCTAATTTTCTATTTTATCTATTCTCACCCTCTAATATCTTTCTATTAACGTTCTGGAATTTCTGATGCTTTGATAGTCGACATTGAGTTTATGTCGATAACTAGGATCGCGAAAACCCGAGTCCTTACAAATATACTGCGATAATATGAGTGCTATAAATATTTATAAAAATTCATCTCATCATTCTGAACTAAACATATCGATATACGACATCATTTTCTAAGAGATAACTTAAGTAAAGAGAAAATTTCACTTGAATTTATAGAAATAGATAAACAAATAGCAGATATATTAACAAAACCATTAAATGAAACAACATTTACTAAACGTAGCATAGAACTAGGAATTTATTCACTAATGAGCTAGAATAATTAAATATATTAATATATATAAGAATAACATTAAAAATCAGAAAAATAAAATAAAAAAAACAAGTATGTCGACATACATATGTCACTATGTCGACATATAACTGCCAGATTTTTAAAATAATTCCGACGAAAATTTAGTTACAATAATCATTTAAACTCTCCACTTCAAATTTTCTTCTTCATTTTCATGTATCACTTCTGTAAAAACTCTAAACTAAAATAAACAATGGCCTCCACCAATTTTAACACCCAAATCAATCATGAATCATCCGCTGGACCATCTAAAGGTCCTTTTCGACGTTCTACCCTATCACGTGTCATCAAAATTGAAGAGAAGATGGAATATACTTTTCAAATGCTCGCTAAAATACAAATGTTTCAAATTCGGATGAGCCAAGAGCAAAATAGACAAGGAAAAGTGATAAGGGGTCTTCTTAAGTTTATAATGGATAATGAGGAAAATCCAATTATCATCGAAGATGATAATCAAGCCATGGAAGAAGAGGAGGAACCAGAGGAAGAACTAGAAGAGGAGAGGAAGAAATAACGGAGGAAGAAGAACCTAAGGAGACTCAACAAGCAGTTACGGAAGACGACGATCAAGTCGTATGTGTGGGAGAGGTCTTATTTGATCAAAATGGAAATGTGGTTGAACGAAATTGGGATTTTTTGTCTCCATTATCCAAATTGTCCAATCCATTAGTCTCCCATTGTCAAAAATAATTAGAATTTAGGTTTTTCTTTTGTTTTCGTTTCTTCGGGTTATGTATTGTGTTTGTAGCAATCCGTGTATCATCGTTCATAAAAATCAAACTTAATACAATGATAGTTTTTGTTTATCATAAGTATACATTAACCATTATAATAAGTTATACACTTATAGATCTTAGTATAGAGTAATATATTTTAAATGGATATTGAATTTAGGGGGAGTACTTTAATTTATATTGAATTATTTAGATAGTTATAGTATTTAGGAGGAGTAGTTTTAGAATTTCTTTTTGATAATGCCAACGGGGGAGAAATTATAAAATATAGAATGAGTTTATAAGATTCATACAGACAGGGGAAGTAATAGAAAAATCATCATCAACAAGTATGTACACGTATTATATTTTATAAACTAAGGTTATCATCACCAAAAAGTGGGAGATTGTTGGAGAATTGAGTTTTAATGACAACAACCATATTTCAATATTAATTGATGATAAAATATATACTAATACTTTTATCTAGAATATATATACACATACATATTCAGGATTTATATACAGGAATTAATACAAAAGATTGTACAGTTTAAGAGCTTATAGAGATTCAGATTTAAGAGATGATTCAAGACTCATGAGTAATCAAGATTTCAAGATAAATATAGTAATAGAGTCTAGTTTATGTATGTTAACCCTCTTTTTGGCGAAAGCCGCGACGGGCCAGATCGAAGCCCAAACGTGCAATCAGCCGAATCAGATAAATCATGCTTCAGGAAGCCCGGTGGAATCTTGGCCCGGAACAGTCGCATATTGGCCCAAAGCCAGTTCTCATCAACTGATGACTCGCTCCAGAAGATTCGTTCTCCCAGTCGATCGAGAGAACCGCTCGCATATTGGGCGTATCGACCAAATATCTTGGATCTGGATGGAAATATATAGCTGAGCCATTCAAATGCTCAGACCGACTTTCAAGGCAATAAAAGTGGTCAACCATATATGGACAAAGCTCAACTTTTGATAAACCTCACTATGGACGCCACGTAAGCCACAACTTCCGAGTACATTATTTATGAATAGTGGAATCAGTCCTCTAGCCGCTTTTCTAACCAAGGGATGGACTCCACGCATCCAAGCTTTCCCGAAAAGGCCAGGCGACGTCATAATAGCCCAAGCCGCCATCTCCACCTATAAATATCCCAAAGCTCAAAGAGGAAAAGGACTTTTCTGAGAGGCTCTGTTCTTCCCCAAGACTTCCAATTCTCATAGCTAACTCATGAAATAGCCATCTCCTCTCCTTTCTTCAAACAGAAAAAACATTGTACTTGTAATAAAAGGTAGAATATATATATATATATAAAGTGGACGCAGGCACTGTATTTGCCAAACCACTATAAAAAAATTGCGTGTGCTCCCCGTTTTTTTTATTATTTCTGCATCTTACAATCATTACTCATGTGTTCTCCACACGATTGGGGGTTAATTGTCACTAGTGCCCAACTTTTGACGTCAACACTTTGGCGCGCCAGGTAGAGGCAGAGCACCGTCATTCCTTCCGAGCTTCTGCTTATTTCAATCCATGGCGAACAAGTGAAAGAAAGATATAGCATTCTCTCATCCCGTGAACACCGACGTAGTCGATACTAATGCTCCGGAGGCAAGCCACGAAGCTTCCTCTGATGAAGATATGTTTCGACTTATTACCCGGGATGACATGAATAAAATCGTGGTCGAGTTCAGAGACCATATGACATCTCAAGGTAAACTCCTCGAACGACAGCAGCAGTTGATGGATCACCTTCTCGGTCGAGTGGAGATGGGATTGAATGCTTCGACATCAATTCCCCCACCGACCGAGGCTAGGGAAACAACTGATCTTCGGTCTGCGCAGTATCAGGCCACTGATCAGGATATACCTTTATTTCATCCTGGCTTGGTCCCACCAACCAACCATTCACAGCCAGGAGTATCGCTTCCAGCGACCAGTGCAGCTGCAACAGCAGAACCCCAGGAGGCTCGCGATCAAGATCTAGGTCGGTCGAACACTTTGCCTCCACTCTGGGAAACAAATCGACCTCTCATGCCAGTCGAGCGACCACCGGGCCCTTCAGAATTAATGCCATTCCCATTACTGCTTGGAATCTTACCGCATATCACTCTAACCACTCTTCCCCTTCAACGAAGAGCTGGTGCAACCTTCCCTCCGAACAAGGGAGATCACCCTACCATACCTGTCCTTACTGTGGAGGAAGATGACGCTACCGTAAACCCTCCTAACTTCGCTCCAACTGAGGGCAACCCTGAGCTCCGAACATCACATGCTATGCCGGATCAGCCTAGACCCTCTGTCATGGGTACGGCTCGACCCAATACTCCTCAGGTTCAAGATAGGCCATTCTTCCCAGAACAACCTACCAGAGCTCACCCTCACTCTCACCTTCACTTAAATCTCGGAGACCGAGCCCAGCCAACGGCCGCCCTTCCGAGCATGCTTTTGCCAGATCCTCGCATACAGAGCTAAATTCATGGAAACGACTCCTCGGAGATGGAAACCAGCTTGCAAGTATCATCTGACGTTTCACTCGGGGCACTTCCTCACAATAGGACATAGATAATGTCAATCGCAACCCCTTTATCAAGGAAATTAGGAACTCCCGAAACCCCCTGGACTTCAAATTCCTAGCCATCGAACCATACAATGGTCGCACTGATCCGACCATCCACCTCATGCAATACATGCGACACATGGAAGTACTTGGTGCATCGACCAACGTCATGGCTAAATGCTTCCCGCTCTTTCTCACAGACATAGCTGACATGTGGTTTCGACAGCAAACAACGGAGTCGATCAGCAGCTGGAACACGCTGGTCACCCGCTTCGTCGAGCAATTCAGAGTACGTATCTCTTGACCAAAGAGCATTATGTTCCTATCTACTATCAAGCAAAGATTAAGGGAGATGCTCAGATACTTCTTCGAAAGATTCAACTCGGCCGTAGCGTCAGTCGATCGGTCCGAGCCATCAATGGTACTTATGGCCGCCATTGTAGGAGTTCAGAATCGATCAAAATTCTCAATCTCTTTAACCAGAGATCCCCCCAAGGATATAGATGACTTCTATTCTGAGGCCGAGCGATTCCTCGGACAAGAAGATGCCAACATTGAGACGGAGAGCCATGAGGCCCTTGCAGCCAAACAACATGGTCCATTCAACAACAACGACCAGAATGAAGGAAGAGGAAAGGCCTTGGGAAAGAATGAGTGCAACGTACGACCTCGAGACAAAAATAAATACGACCAGTATACCGAGCTCAATTCCTCTCTGCTCGATATCTACCTTGACATACGAGGGTTCCTTCCTACTCCGAGACCACCTAGACGAGAACCAACCCAGATGGAACTCGATTCTGGCAAACATTGTGTATTCCACAATGTAGTTGGACATAGCACCGATGAATGCCGACATCTGCGCGATCTCATCGAGGATCGAGTCAGGTGAGGGGAGCTTCCCGATACGTTAAGAAGCGCACCCCAGCCACACCACCGCGATCTTCTGCCCAAGCTCCTCAGCTTGGTCCTCGAGCTCCTAGAAACGGAAAGGACCCTGAGACTAGCACTCGCGGCATTATCATTAATTAGATTTTTTCTTATTTTAATGAATTTCTTTCAATAAAAAGGAAACCTTGAAGTACACATGTATGGGTTTAGGATTTAGCTCCTGGGCATGCTCTGGAATCAACTGTTGTTCTCTTAGAATTTCTTTTATTTCTAATAATTCTTTAGCTGCTATGAATTTTCTTTTGCGAACATGGATCATGTCGGGAAAATCTAAGTCGAGCATGGCTGGTGCTAGCCCTCTTTCTTTAATGTGGTCCATGCGAAAGCTCACCGCTATTTCTAAAAAAAAGAAGAAAAAAGAAACTCCACTAGCCGAGTGTGGTAAAAAATCTTAAACCGAGTATAGATTATACTCACCCTCTTATCTGCACCACGAGCATTTACTACTCGCTGGATATACTAATTTAACATGAGTTGAGCATAAAAAACACTTGCACCATGCATAGTATGGATAATGCTCGCCACCTCTCTAAGCCGAGTACGGTTAATGCTCGCCACTATGCCGAGTATGGATAATAATCGCCACCCCTCAAAGCCAAGTGAAATAAAATGCTCGACCCATCAGCCTCCTCCAGAACGAGAGTGGCTTATTTTGTCTTTGCAGGAAATAATTCTCATGCAGACGATGATCATCATCTTGGCCTTAACATGGTTCCCGATAGTTGTCGGTTTTCTAGCCTTAATACGATCTAATCCATTCGGCGGTTTTCTGGACTTAATACAACATCGAGGCCGTCAGATTTCTGGCCTCAATATGGTCCGGCGCGACTATAGCTGCTCGAGCGATTGTGCTTCGATTCATATTTCAGAACACACCTTCTTCTCTTGAAGAAGATGCATTCTGAGGAGCAAAGTGTTAACCCTCTTTTTGGCGAAAGCCACGACAGGCCAGATCGAAGCCCAAACGCGCAATCAGCCGAATTAGATAAATCATGCTTCAGGAAGCCCAGCGGAAGCTCGGCCCCGAACAGTCGCATATTGGCTCAAAGCCGATTCTCATCAACTGATGACTCGCTTCAGAAGAATCATTCTTCCAGTCGACCGAGATAACCGCTCTCACATCGAGCGTATCGACCGAATATCTTGGATCTGCACGGAAATATCTAGCTGAGCCATTCAAATGCTTAGCCCGACTTTCAAGGCAATAAAAGTGGTCAATCATATTCGGACAAAGCTCTACTTTTGATACACCTCACTGTGATGCCACGTAAGCCACAACTTCCGAGGATATTATTTATGAATAGTGGAATCAATCCTCCAGCCGCTTTTCTAACCAAGGGATGGACTCCACACATCCAATCTTTCCCGAAAAGGCTGGGCCATGTCACAACAACCCAAGCCGCCATCTCCACCTATAAATATCCCAAAGCTCAAAGCGGAAAAGGACTTCTCTATTCTTCCCTAAGATTTCTAATTCTCATAGCTAACTCATGAAATAGCCATCTCCTCTCCTTTCTTCAAATAGAAAAAGCATTGTACTTGTAATAAAAAGTAGAAGATATATATATATATATATATATATATATATATATATATATATAAAGTGGACATAGGAACTGTATTTGCCGAACCACTGCAAAAATTATGTGTGTGCTCCCCGTTTTCTTTATTATTTCTGCATCTTATAATCATTATTCATGTGTTATCCACACGATTGGTGGTTGATTGTCACTAGTGCCCAACTTTTGACGTCAACAATGTAAGATTTTGAATAACACTCCAGGTTCAAATTCAAATTCAAATTCGGTTTTTCAATTTCTAATTTTCAAATTCAAATTCTATTTTCAAATTTTATCTTCAATCTTTATTTTCTCTATTTTACTTTGATTTTAAACTCTAGATTTATAGTTTATAAGTTTTATATATTATATACTTTATATTTATATAGTTTTAAACTTTATAATTTTATAAACATGTTTATATAGTTTATACTTATGGTTTCAAATGATTTTCTACTTTATAATATCCATTTACAACATAATGTTTTAATTCAAGAGTTTCCAGAATTATATATGTTTCAAAACACTTCCAAAATGCTCAAAATTCAATTTTATACTAGGTTATGTTGACATACATTTATGCCTATGTCGACATATAACTATCACATTTTTTATATTCAAAGGAAGTGTCTTTTCACTATTTGTAACGTTCCAGAAGCATTACAACCTTTCAAAACTTATATATGGGTTGATTTTGAATTTTTTTTTATCATTCTTCTTCTCCATCGTCATCTCCTTTCTCTACACCATTATTATTTCTTATTTTTATGATTTCTACACTTATACTCTGCCAAATTCAATTATATTTACATAAAACTTCTTCTCTTCTCATTCTCTACTCATTACTCTCTGAATCGAAGTGTTATTGAAGAGTTACAGGGCTGTTGTAATTGTTTGGGAAAAAGGTGTTTCCTTGTAGCCTTGACATCAAGGAACCGGAGCGGTGTTAGCCTCGTAGCCCTGAAATCAAGGGGAATATACTTGATCAAGGGTGTTTGGAATCGGTGTTAGCCTTGTAGCCGTCAAATCAAGGGGGTTGTACTTGGATATTGATGTAGTAATAAAACTCTACACAATCCAGCGTTGTATGGGACTGCACATAGAAGCAATGTGAACCAATATAAAATCTAGTGTGTTCTTTCCTTTTCTACATTTTATTTTTGTTTATCTTTGTGTTTGTATTGATTATGTGTCTGTGATTGTTTTTGTGGTGTGTGATTCATATAGTAGATCATATAAGTTTTAGATTTTGTTTAATTTCTCAAAAACACTATTCATCCCACTCTAGTGCTAGCTTTTCCTTAAAGATCCATTCCGCAATCCCAAACAAAAAGCTCTTGGATGGCACATTCAAGCTATCAACAGTGGATGGAATCCAAATACCAAGGGCTTGGAACAGGGATCACCTGCATCGAAATTTCACTTGATGCATGTTAATTAAATTTCTGTAAAAACGGTTGCAAATATTTTGCGAGTATTGTAATTGAACATCATCTCGATGAATAAAAGCATGCCTTCTTATCTCGATCATATATTTGCAAATTTTTGTTAAATGATTCAAAAATTGCTTTAAAATCAATTTAACATTGCAGGATACCTAAAGAGTGTTTGCTTCCTCAAAATCCGAGAAGATCTGGCGACCCTTACAACGCATCCCAATAGAAACGGCTCAAGTGTCGAGTACTACAAACATCAATCTGCACAAATGTGAGGATGCAACACACTAGTAGTAAAGCGGTGAAAAGCACAACAAGTGAGCACAAAACAGAAAATTGCAAGTTCCACCAAAGGGGACCTCCCCAAGTGAGAGGCACAAGGCCCTGGTTCTCAAATCGTGATAGCTTACCAAGTTAAGCATCTGATAAAAGCCTGGCGTCTGCCCGTGGAATGATGCAGCGAAGAATACTTCCCAAAAATGAGCGAAGACCAAAAAAAGTTGTAAGTACCACCAAAGGAGCACCTCCCCAAGTGTGAGATACAGGACCCTAGTTCTTTGACTGTGATCGCTTGACCAAGGCAAACATCCGGTAAAAGGACTGGCGCCCTCTACGTGGAACGATGCAACAACAAAAAGCCTCTTATAGTGAAGCTTAAAGCCTCTTATAGTGAAGCTTGACACAAAGCCTCTCATAGTGAAGCTTGACAAAAAGCCTCTCACAGTGAAGCTAAAAGCCTCTCAAAGTGAAGCTTCAAGAAAAAGTCCTGACTGGGGGCGCCCAATCTAGTCTCTGATGCCTGATTTACTCGGCTGGAAGGGACGAACATTTTGTTGATAAGACCTGTCCTGGCGCATCAGAAATCCCAGCTGAAAGAGGGTGTCCAACCAAGTCTCTGAAGGGCCTGGATTACCAAGCTAGAGTGGACGAACGTTGGATTAAACAGAAATTCCAGTCGAAAGGTGGTGCCCAAAACCAAGTCTCTGATGGGCCCGGTTTACCAAGATAGAGTAGACGAACGTTGGATTAAACGGAAATCCCAGCCCAAAGGTGGTGTCCAACCAAGTTTCCGAAGGGCCTGGGTTACCAGATTAGAGTAGACGAACATTGGATTAAGAAGAAATCCCAACCGAAAGGGGGTGCCCAACTTAGTCTCCGATGCCTCATTTACTCGGTGGGAGGACACGAACGTTGGATTAATTAGAAATCCCAACCGAAAGGGGGTGTCCAATCTAGTTTCTTCGAGGCTTGATTTACAAGGCCGACTGAAACGAACATTGGTTTAAGCTCAAGTCCTCTTTGGGGACACAGGAATTAAAGACTTCTCTAAGAAGAAGCGCAAGATCAGCTGGTAAAGCCAGGTTTCTTAAAAACATTGGCAAGCTCAGAAACTCTCAATACGTTGGAAAAAGCAAAAAGACTTCGCCAACAAAGTAGTGATGACCTATGGTATGAGGGCAACACAACCACTTTGGAATGGAACGATGCTCAGAAGACATAACACAAGTTCATCATGATATCACAGAAAACAAAAGACTTGTACTCTACAAAGAGATGAATATATGAAAATACGACAATGCTAAAGAAAGTGCTAAAGTACAACAAACCAAAAGCAATAGTATTACATCAAAGCGAGTTTTAGAACCAAGTATTTACAAATTCAAGAGCGAGGGCGGCACTCGCATAACATACGGTCAAAAGAAACAACAAGCAAGAATGCTAAACAAGCAGAATGAGTAGTCCAGCGCATCAATCCTTCTTCCCGCCTTTGGAGGAGCTACTTGACCTAAGGATGAGCTTGCCAACTCTGGTGGGGGGAGGTGTAATAGTGGGATGACTCTTATGCTTAGCTTCTTCATCATCTTCACCATCCTCATGGATGACAAGGGAAGGCGAAGTGAGCACTTCTTATGGGCACTACGTTTTTTCCCCCACTTTTTGTTGGAGAATTTACATCCTTACCTGAGCGAGCCTTAACAACTTTCTCTAGGGTATCTTCTAGCTCTTCGACAACTTCCATCACCCTCCAGATAGTCCTATCAGTTCATCTAAATCACGAAGTGCATCAATTTTCTCTGATTGGGACTCGGGCTAGAAGTAAAAACGTAGGGTGGAATGGAGAGCTAAAGAAGGATCGACTAGTGGAGGAGTAGTAGTTAAGGCACTCTCCATTACTTGAATCAAAGGAGTAAAGATGGCTTCAGGTCCAGCTCCTTCAGGCATGACTGGAGAAGGCTTCGAAGTGACCAGGCCTAATTCAAATGAATGATAATCAAGGAATTCAGTGTATCCACATGGAGAGAATAAGAAGTACAAGTCCTGTAAGACTGAATCAATGTCATTTTACCTGAGGCAAAAGATCTTCTAAGCTGTATGTAACGACCCAGATTTTTGAACAGTTATTTTAAATATTTAGTATCGTTTAAATATTGAATTAACAATAAAAAAATAATATATAGTGAAATATCGATTAAATAATCGAAATACGATTTATTTTGATAATTATCGTAATATGAAACAGTAACAATTGAATTCAGAGTTAAAACTGTATCAAAACAATTCTATAGATTATTATATATTCTATTTGATTTAGAACAATAATAATTGGTTGAAACCGATTTTTATTTTAAACAATTTAATTTAACACAATGAAATGGTGATTTTTCCAAACAATCTTAGAATAGTGCTAACTCCAGGAATGTGGGTCACTACGCTAAATTCAGGATTCAGAAATACTAGGTATTTTGAAATTTCTGAAGTGTATCGGTTCACATAAATAAAATAAAATAAACCAAAATCAAATCAAAATCTTTTCAAATTTTGCAAGCCGACCTATACTCATCAGCCACCCTAAAAACTGAAAAAAATCGTACATTTATTTCTCCTCGAGCAGAAATAATGGTCTCACTCCTTCAGTATCAGGGAGGCAAAGATTTAATGGCCTTGTACCATTTGTTTCCCATCCGCGTGTATATATAGATCACCATCGGCCTCGTTACTTTCATTCTTAAACCCGAAAACTCATCTCATGTTTTGTTCTTCGATTCCTTTCCTCCCAATCAAAAATCACTCCACCGAAAGAAAAAAAAAAGGAAATCAGTAATCGCAAGTAAAGCCGCTGGCTCCTGGAGTTCGGACCAACCGAAGATGCTTGCGAATTCGGGATTCGCGATACCCTCCGAAGCTCGAGATCAGCTCGAGGTACTTGCGACAATGGTTGCAACGATAAGGGTTTGTGGCTTCAGAAATTGAATGGGCGACGCTAGTATGGAGGGTGCGATTTGGAGAAGGGTCGGATTTGTTTCTGGGTGGAGTTCGGTTCTTGGTTTTAGGTCTTTAATGGTGCGATGTATTGTTGGAGGGGAGAAGTCGAGTACGATTTGGGAATATGGTAGTTCGAACTGTGTTCTTGGGATATAGAGGCTTCGGTCTTTGATTCTTGGGATGTTGGATGGCCGAGTGAAGGAGAAGTGCTTGGTGAAATACCAAGGAGAAAGAAGTAATTAAGGTAATATAAATTATTTAATTTAATTCTAATCTGCAAGTTAATAACGGTTGTTAAATTTGTTAATAACATTTTTTTTTAGTTAATTTATAAAGTGATTAGGATTTTTAAGTTAGTTTATATAAAGAGATTAGTTAGTTAGAAATAAAATCTGTAAAGTAATCAGTTAAGATTTTAGTTGGAATTTAGTTAACCCATAAGTAATTAATTTAAAGTAAGTTAAAAATCAAATTTAGTTTACCTTTAATCCTATTCGTCGATATAATCCGTATATCTGATAAATGCAAAATTTAAATTTATACAAGGTAATTAAATCGAGAAGCCAGTTCCTTAGAATATAGTTGCGGAAAATACTATTGGATGTTGGATTGGAAATTTCTAAAATCAATTGGATCAGAATGGATCGAACAATGGAAAATCAGGTGAGTAAATCTCACTCACCTTTAGAATTATTTTTATTTCATTAAAAATAATTGTCTGTTGCTTGTGTGAATGTTTTCTGGTTGCTTTATATATATTAGTTATTTAGGCTATTATATATATATATTGGGTTGATTGATTGGTTGGATTCCCGCAGTCTCATTAGCGGATGCCCGCAGTTTCATAGCGGATGATTACCCTATACGCCCCACGCTATGATTAGTGGATGACCTTCTATACCGCGATATTCTGCCACGAAGCAGAATGGGTATTATTTATGTGCTAACATCTGTGGATGCAGGAAAACAGGTTGGAGGGATCCAACTGGATTCCTCAAAAATATATTATCTGTTTGTTGTTTGTTTGATTTCATATATATTCATATATGATGTGTTAAAAATCAAATGATTGAAAATTGGGTGATTTGACTGTTTAAATATCACTGGGCCAATTGAAAGGATATTTGAGATTTTAAAAGGGAAAATTCTATTTTTAAATAGAATTTGAATTTTTAATGGAAATAAAAATATAAACTTGTTTTTGAAAAATAAAACAAGTAGTTTCTTTATAAACGAAGTTTATAATAATTCTTTTATAACGAAGTTATAAATGAAGTGAAAAGAATTATCATTTGATAATTCAGAAATGGAAATACAAGTGTGAAATTGGGATTTGAAATGAAATTTCAAAATAGGATGTGAAAGGAAATCTTTAAATATATAATTCAAATAAAATTTGAGTATAACATTTGAATATAGAATTTGAATAAGGAAATTTCAAAAAAAAAAAAATAGAAATTGAATATAGAAATTCAAAATAGATTTTGAATAAAGGAAATTCAAAAGGGGATTTAAATAGTAGAATTTGAATAATAGAAGTCAAATGGAATTTGAATAGTAGAATTTGAAAAGGAGTTTAAATATTTGAATTTTTATAGAAAAGAAAAGAAGTTTGGATATTAGAAATTCAAATAAAAGTTCAACTAGAGTTTGAATATGTGAAATTAGAATGAAATATAGAAATTGAATTCAAATGAATTAAATAGAGTTTGAATCCATAGGAATTCAAATAAAGAAAATCCAAATAGAGATTTGAATATGAAAATTCAAATGGAGTTTGAAATGGGAATTGAATATAGAAATTCAAGTAGAAATTTGAATATAGGATTTCAAAATAGAGTTTGAAATAAACTGTGAAATAGGATTTTCAAAGTAGAATTGGAAATAGAATTTCAAATAGGATTTCAAAATAGAAAATCCAAATGGTTTTGAAATGGAATTTGAATTCAAGGGAATTCAAATGAATTTGAGTGAAGAAATTCAAATGGTGTAAAAATAAGTTTGAATATTAGAATTCAAATAAAAGTGAGATTTGAATTTGAATCAAGGAATTCAAATAGAGTTAAATGAAATTGAATTCATTTTAAGAAGTTTAAAGACTTATATATATAAATATAATTAAAATGAACTCGCCGTAGCGCTGCAGTTCGAAAATTGGCGATTTGAACTTCAATTGAATATATAGAACTCGATTGAAGTCGGAATTCTTTGAAACAAGAAACGTCAGGACCGGTTTGATAATAGTTTTCTAATGAGAGAGAAAAATCTGAATTTCGTCGTATAGATTTTGAGTTATGTCAAAATCAAATTTTCAGAAAAACAGCGCCAGAATCGTTTTAAAACCATAATGGTTTATTCAATGTTATAAAAGGATTTTAAGCGAAAAAAATCCGAATTGTCTATTTAGAAAATTTCAGAGTTGAGTTGTAAAATATATGCGAATTCAAGTTGTGTAAATGAATATGATTTTTGAAACAGAAACCAGATTTTGATTTATTGAATAGAATTAACTAAATTGAATAGAAATTAGTTAAGGAGATTTCGAATGGATATTGGGGTTTGAATAAGTAATTTCGATTTGAAAATTTATATTCGAAATAGAAAAGAGAACTAGAATTGAAATCGAAATTCAATTTGGTTATGAACGAGTTAAATATTTTGTTTGAACATGTTATGTTCAACAAAGAAGGGAAATAGGCAAAATGTCTAATTAAATAAATGGGCGAAATTGAATTCAAACGAATGGATTGAGTTGAATTGAATTGGAAACAGGTGAACAGGTGTTAAACAGATATGGGAGGGAGTATATGAAGATTTAAATTTATGTGCTCGACAAAAAGGTACATGTTTAAATTCATATATGAGATTTTATGCGCCGAATCGGCAAGCCGCTTGGCTTTTTCTTTTTCTTTTTGAGTTTAGAAGGTACCGGGAAGCTATTTGAAATTTCCCGATGCTCCCGATACAGGGGAGGTTATGGCGAATTTTTCCGGGAATTTAAGGAGTTAGAATATTTTTAAGAAATTTGACAATTAGAAATCTATATATCAATATATATAGAATTCGATAAGGAAACGAAATCAAAAATAGCGAAAAGGGCCAATATGGTTATTGAAAATATTTGGTTAACAAATATTGATAAGGAAATGGAGAAGAGGTTTAATTAATGAAATATTAATTAAAGAGCCCAGTGATTTGTTTGATATGTTGGATGAACACTTGTTTTTATTCGATAGTTAAATCACAGACTATCGAAGTTTTTGACCATCGTTGTCAATATGGAGAGACCGGTTGGATTATTATCTAAAGAACCACTCCGTATCGGCATAAGCGTTGCGAACCAAGTATGCTGAATATATTGAAGACGGAGTAAAGTGCAAGGGCTTTTCTATTAAATAGAAATAGTGCCTTCGGTGTCGTTCAATCCCAGAACGAACGTAAATGGACGAATGTCTGACAAAGTATTTCCAATGATCAAATGGGTTGGTCTGTATGAATATATATGGTTGCAACGGATTTATCCCTTAGCATAATATCCAGAATATTTGTGCAAACTCAACTAGTGATTAACGGATCTGACAATGTGGCATTCAAAGTGATTGTGCTATCAATGAATGGTAAGTATGCGTAGCCTCAGGCCTCAACAACCGGGAAAGGACAAAAATCGGGCAGGCAGCATGGCTATGTGGGTCGCACCCATTAGGGTGTATAATCACCTATCTAGAGAAATTCCTTTTGTTTCTAAATCTATCGATTCTGCCCATTCGGGAAACGGTGGTTTGAGTCCAACCGTTGGTGATATACATTCGATACACTCAAGCGAAATGAGTGGTCGGTCATGTGTGGGCCGGGTTGCAAGATGTTCTTGTTGAACCCAGGTGTATTCGCCTCTAGAGATGCACTGTCGGAAGGTGGTACCATACCTTGTCATGTTGGAAATCCAATCTCCAATAAGCGCCATGCGGGTTTTGATTTTATACTATATATGTGGAGCGTGAGATGCAAGCGTTCTGCTATTTGGTTATTTACTTGATGTAGACATTATTATAATATCACTGGATTTTCGTATCAAAATGTTTTTGGGTTATAGTAAGGTAAAAGCCGTCCATGTTTATGTGTGGGCTGGTCTTACTATTATCTTTTCTTTCGAAAAGGGTTTTGAAAGTTAAACAAGTGGTTGGAGTTTACTCACACCAGTCCCATGACTGACCCAGAGTTTATTTTGTTTTGTTTTTCCCTAAACTCTTGGGTGCCCAAATTTGTACGGGCAGCCAAGTAGTCGGGATTTCACAGATCTATTTGAAGGAGCTGGAAGCAGGAGGCTTCACCAGTTAGATATAGACTATCATATATTCCGCTGTGTGCTATGGTTGTATCTGGAAACAGGTGTTTATAACTGTTCCAGGAATGGATGTTGTGCTCTGATGATGGTATGTATATAAAGTTACTGATTTGTAATTCAAAGGTTATATTATGAAATATATTTTATTCGATCCGCTGTGAGTTTGTGATCTTCGTTTTCTTCTATTCTAATATTTCTTTCTTTCTATTCCTCATCCTCTAACTTCTTTCTAATAATGATTCGTATTTCTGTGCAATTTGGGTTGGACGTGTGGTGTTATTAGTCAATTCAGATAGCACGGATTTGCGGGTCGTTTCAGTTGGTATCAGAGCTGGTTGCTTAATTGGTACGGATGATAGGGGTTCTCGCTTCGCGTTTGGTGGCGAACGGGAGACTCTTACCCCTACATCTCCCGACAATGTGGGTTGGCTGTGAAGTCGAGAGGCTGGCCGTAAAATCAGTTCTGAGGTATCACTGGATGTCACGGTGGGAGGTTAGCCCACTGCCTGATGGTTGCAAAGCCTAGGGCCGTTTCAGTTGGTATCAGAGCTTAGGTTGAGCGAATACCTAGGCTTGTGTGGCATGTGCTCATTAGAGATAGGGTCAGTAGTGCCCTAGAATGAGTTGAGTGTATAGATACGAGAGAGCGTATTTGTAAATTGATATAAAAAGTTGTTTTATATTGTGTTGACTAGTCTGTGAGTGGTTTATGAATTCTGGTCGAATCGTGGGACGCCACGACGTCGATAGGAGTTTCTAAATACTTGAACAGAAGATTGAACACGGTATAGTTTTAAAGTGGGTAGATGAAATAATTTTACCCAAAATTTCTATTTTGATATAGAAAGAATAATTTTCTAGAATTATTATTATATGGATGTATTGGATGTTGATTTTATAATCAAATGAGATTATAAACTTAGGATGGTTATTTATAACCAAATAGAATTTGTATAGGAATTAAATATACAAATGAGGTGAATTAGAATTTAATTCAAACCAGAATTTAGAATTCAAGATCCTGGGAAGTTGAAAAATATTTTTCAAAGTATATTAAAATAATATAGCTTTGTTTTAAAAGGATTTGAAAGGAAATCATTTTAGATGGATTTTGAAATTGTTTAAGCACTGAACTCACTTCGGTGACTGGGAAATTATTCTGATGATGATTGCAACATCATCAGTGTTCATTTCCGAGTTTCTAAGTGATGAATTGCTACCTTAGAAAAAGTTTTTGATGGAAATTTGTTTGAAAGAAAACAAGTGGTTTAAAAATTTCAAATGTTTTGAATTTGAAATAAAATAAATATATGTATATATTTATGGGATTTCAAAAGAATTTGAAAAGAAAAACCCAGGGATTTGAATTCTGGAATTTAAATTTAACTTAAACAAGTTAAATGGGTCGAAGTGAATGAATTGATTAGAATCAATTTGAATAGGTTTAATGGAATATAGATTGGATATAAATGGATTGATCGTAGATCATTCGAATCAAATGTGTGAAGACCAAAAGTTTTGGTTGGAGTTAATTTGTTGAAATATGAGGAGTTGAGTTTCAACATAAGTGAGATCTTGAAAAGAAATGGATTTGTACCATTTTTCCTACCTTAGCAATTTCGAGGACGAAATTATTTTAAGGGGGGAAGAATGTAACGACCCAGATTTTTGAACAGTTATTTTAAATATTTAGTATCGTTTAAATATTGAATTAACAATAAAAAAATAATATATAGTGAAATATCGATTAAATAATCGAAATACGATTTATTTTGATAATTATCGTAATATGAAACAGTAACAATTGAATTCAGAGTTAAAACTGTATCAAAACAATTCTATAGATTATTATATATTCTATTTGATTTAGAACAATAATAATTGGTTGAAACCGATTTTTATTTTAAACAATTTAATTTAACACAATGAAATGGTGATTTTTCCAAACAATCTTAGAATAGTGCTAACTTCAGGAATGTGGGTCACTACGCTAAATTCAGGATTCAGAAACACTAGGTATTTTGAAATTTCTGAAGTGTATCGGTTCACATAAATAAAATAAAATAAACCAAAATCAAATCAAAATCTTTTCAAATTTTGCAAGCCGACCTATACTCATCAGCCACCCTAAAAACTGAAAAAAATCGTACATTTATTTCTCCTCGAGCAGAAATAATGGTCTCACTCCTTCAGTATCAGGGAGGCAAAGATTTAATGGCCTTGTACCATTTGTTTCCCATCCGCGTGTATATATAAATCACCATCGGCCTCGTTACTTTCATTCTTAAACCCGAAAACTCATCTCATGTTTTGTTCTTCGATTCCTTTCCTCCCAATCAAAAATCACTCCACCGAAAGAAAAAAAAAATGGAAATCAGTAATCGCAAGTAAAGCCGCTGGCTCCTGGAGTTCGGACCAACCGAAGATGCTTGCGAATTCGGGATTCGCGATACCCTCCGAAGCTCGAGATCAGCTCGAGGTACTTGCGACAATGGTTGCAACGATAAGGGTTTGTGGCTTCAGAAATTGAATGGGCGACGCTAGTATGGAGGGTGCGATTTGGAGAAGGGTCGGATTTGTTTCTGGGTGGAGTTCGGTTCTTGGTTTTAGGTCTTTAATGGTGCGATGTATTGTTGGAGGGGAGAAGTCGAGTACGATTTGGGAATATGGTAGTTCGAACTGTGTTCTTGGGATATAGAGGCTTCGGTCTTTGATTCTTGGGATGTTGGATGGCCGAGTGAAGGAGAAGTGCTTGGTGAAATACCAAGGAGAAAGAAGTAATTAAGGTAATATAAATTATTTAATTTAATTCTAATCTGCAAGTTAATAACGGTTGTTAAATTTGTTAATAACATTTTTTTTAGTTAATTTATAAAGTGATTAGGATTTTTAAGTTAGTTTATATAAAGAGATTAGTTAGTTAGAAATAAAATCTGTAAAGTAATCAGTTAAGATTTTAGTTGGAATTTAGTTAACCCATAAGTAATTAATTTAAAGTAAGTTAAAAATCAAATTTAGTTTACCTTTAATCCTATTAGTCGATATAATCCGTATATCTGATAAATGCAAAATTTAAATTTATACAAGGTAATTAAATCGAGAAGCCAGTTCCTTAGAATATAGTTGCGGAAAATACTATTGGATGTTGGATTGGAAATTTCTAAAATCAATTGGATCAGAATGGATCGAACAATGGAAAATCAGGTGAGTAAATCTCACTCACCTTTAGAATTATTTTTATTTCATTAAAAATAATTGTCTGTTGCTTGTGTGAATGTTTTCTGGTTGCTTTATATATATTAGTTATTTAGGCTATTATATATATATATATATATATATATATATATTGGGTTGATTGATTGGTTGGATTCCCGCAGTCTCATTAGCGGATGCCCGCAGTTTCATAGCGGATGATTACCCTATACGCCCCACGCTATGATTAGTGGATGACCTTCTATACCGCGATATTCTGCCACGAAGCAGAATGGGTATTATTTATGTGCTAACATCTGTGGATGCAGGAAAACAGGTTGGAGGGATCCAACTGGATTCCTCAAAAATATATTATCTGTTTGTTGTTTGTTTGATTTCATATATATTCATATATGATGTGTTAAAAATCAAATGATTGAAAATTGGGTGATTTGATTGTTTAAATATCACTGGGCCAATTGAAAGGATATTTGAGATTTTAAAAGGGAAAATTCTATTTTAAATAGAATTTGAATTTTTAATGGAAATAAAAATATAAACTTGTTTTTGAAAAATAAAACAAGTAGTTTCTTTATAAACGAAGTTTATAATAATTCTTTTATAACGAAGTTATAAATGAAGTGAAAAGAATTATCATTTGATAATTCAGAAATGGAAATACAAGTGTGAAATTGGGATTTGAAATGAAATTTCAAAATAGGATGTGAAAGGAAATCTTTAAATATATAATTCAAATAAAATTTGAGTATAACATTTGAATATAGAATTTGAATAAGGAAATTTCAAAAAAAAAAAATAGAAATTGAATATAGAAATTCAAAATAGATTTTGAATAAAGGAAATTCAAAAGGGGATTTAAATAGTAGAATTTGAATAATAGAAGTCAAATGGAATTTGAATAGTAGAATTTGAAAAGGAGTTTAAATATTTGAATTTTTATAGAAAAGAAAAGAAGTTTGGATATTAGAAATTCAAATAAAAGTTCAACTAGAGTTTGAATATGTGAAATTAGAATGAAATATAGAAATTGAATTCAAATGAATTAAATAGAGTTTGAATCCATAGGAATTCAAATAAAGAAAATCCAAATAGAGATTTGAATATGAAAATTCAAATGGAGTTTGAAATGGGAATTGAATATAGAAATTCAAGTAGAAATTTGAATATAGGATTTCAAAATAGAGTTTGAAATAAACTGTGAAATAGGATTTTCAAAGTAGAATTGGAAATAGAATTTCAAATAGGATTTCAAAATAGAAAATCCAAATGGTTTTGAAATGGAATTTGAATTCAAGGGAATTCAAATGAATTTGAGTGAAGAAATTCAAATGGTGTAAAAATAAGTTTGAATATTAGAATTCAAATAAAAGTGAGATTTGAATTTGAATCAAGGAATTCAAATAGAGTTAAATGAAATTGAATTCATTTTAAGAAGTTTAAAGACTTATATATATAAATATAATTAAAATGAACTCGCCGTAGCGCTGCAGTTCGAAAATTGGCGATTCGAACTTCAATTGAATATATAGAACTCGATTGAAGTCGGAATTCTTTGAAACAAGAAACGTCAGGACCGGTTTGATAATAGTTTTCTAATGAGAGAGAAAAATCTGAATTTCGTCGTATAGATTTTGAGTTATGTCAAAATCAAATTTTCAGAAAAACAGCGCCAGAATCGTTTTAAAACCATAATGGTTTATTCAATGTTATAAAAGGATTTTAAGCGAAAAAAATCCGAATTGTCTATTTAGAAAATTTCAGAGTTGAGTTGTAAAATATATGCGAATTCAAGTTGTGTAAATGAATATGATTTTTGAAACAGAAACCAGATTTTGATTTATTGAATAGAATTAACTAAATTGAATAGAAATTAGTTAAGGAGATTTCGAATGGATATTGGGGTTTGAATAAGTAATTTCGATTTGAAAATTTATATTCGAAATAGAAAAGAGAACTAGAATTGAAATCGAAATTCAATTTGGTTATGAACGAGTTAAATATTTTGTTTGAACATGTTATGTTCAACAAAGAAGGGAAATAGGCAAAATGTCTAATTAAATAAATGGGCGAAATTGAATTCAAACGAATGGATTGAGTTGAATTGAATTGGAAACAGGTGAACAGGTGTTAAACAGATATGGGAGGGAGTATATGAAGATTTAAATTTATGTGCTCGACAAAAAGGTACATGTTTAAATTCATATATGAGATTTTATGCGCCGAATCGGCAAGCCGCTTGGCTTTTTCTTTTTCTTTTTGAGTTTAGAAGGTACCGGGAAGCTATTTGAAATTTCCCGATGCTCCCGATACAGGGGAGGTTATGGCGAATTTTTCCGGGAATTTAAGGAGTTAGAATATTTTTAAGAAATTTGACAATTAGAAATCTATATATCAATATATATAGAATTCGATAAGGAAACGAAATCAAAAATAGCGAAAAGGGCCAATATGGTTATTGAAAATATTTGGTTAACAAATATTGATAAGGAAATGGAGAAGAGATTTAATTAATGAAATATTAATTAAAGAGCCCGGTGATTTGTTTGATATGTTGGATGAACACTTGTTTTTATTCGATAGTTAAATCACAGACTATCGAAGTTTTTGACCATCGTTGTCAATATGGAGAGACCGGTTGGATTATTATCCAAAGAACCACTCCGTATCGGCATAAGCGTTGCGAACCAAGTATGCTGAATATATTGAAGACGGAGTAAAGTGCAAGGGCTTTTCTATTAAATAGAAATAGTGCCTTCGGTGTCGTTCATTCCCAGAACGAACGTAAATGGACGAATGTCTGACAAAGTATTTCCAATGATCAAATGGGTTGGTCTGTATGAATATATATGGTTGCAACGGATTTATCCCTTAGCATAATATCCAGAATATTTGTGCAAACTCAACTAGTGATTAACGGATCTGACAATGTGGCATTCAAAGTGATTGTGCTATCAATGAATGGTAAGTATGCGTAGCCTCAGGCCTCAACAACCGGGAAAGGACAAAAATCGGGCAGGCAGCATGGCTATGTGGGTCGCACCCATTAGGGTGTATAATCACCTATCTAGAGAAATTCCTTTTGTTTCTAAATCTATCGATTCTGCCCATTCGGGAAACGGTGGTTTGAGTCCAACCGTTGGTGATATACATTCGATACACTCAAGCGAAATGAGTGGTCGGTCATGTGTGGGCCGGGTTGCAAGATGTTCTTGTTGAACCCAGGTGTATTCGCCTCTAGAGATGCACTGTCGGAAGGTGGTCCCATACCTTGTCATGTTGGAAATCCAATCTCCAATAAGCGCCATGCGGGTTTTGATTTTATACTATATATGTGGAGCGTGAGATGCAAGCGTTCTGCTATTTGGTTATTTACTTGATGTAGACATTATTATAATATCACTGGATTTTCGTATCAAAGTGTTTTTGGGTTATAGTAAGGTAAAAGCCGTCCATGTTTATGTGTGGGCTGGTCTTACTATTATCTTTTCTTTCGAAAAGGGTTTTGAAAGTTAAACAAGTGGTTGGAGTTTACTCACACCAGTCCCATGACTGACCCAGAGTTTATTTTGTTTTGTTTTTCCCTAAACTCTTGGGTGCCCAAATTTGTACGGGCAGCCAAGTAGTCGGGATTTCACAGATCTATTTGAAGGAGCTGGAAGCAGGAGGCTTCACCAGTTAGATATAGACTATCATATATTCCGCTGTGTGCTATGGTTGTATCTGGAAACAGGTGTTTATAACTGTTCCAGGAATGGATGTTGTGCTCTGATGATGGTATGTATATAAAGTTACTGATTTGTAATTCAAAGGTTATATTATGAAATATATTTTATTCGATCCGCTGTGAGTTTGTGATCTTCGTTTTCTTCTATTCTAATATTTCTTTCTTTCTATTCCTCATCCTCTAACTTCTTTCTAATAATGATTCGTATTTCTGTGCAATTTGGGTTGGACGTGTGGTGTTATTAGTCAATTCAGATAGCACGGATTTGCGGGTCGTTTCACTGTACTTCATAAGTGCTTGGGTCATCGTCGTTGCCATTGTCACCTTCTAAATTCTCCTCAATAGCCTCCTCCTTTTCTTCAGGATTTGTAGAGGGCTTCGTGGAAGGCACAACGGGAGACTTCGGATCTTAAATAATAGCCTCAGTGGAAGTAGTTTGAGAAGTGGTAGCAGCTGTGTCCAGGGCATGCTCCCCAGAAGATCCAGCTCCAACTGCTAGGGAATAATCTTTCCGGAGTTCTTATTGTCCCTTTTCAAGGGTAGCACGACCTTCGACATCCAAGGATTGCTCCAAAAGCACCTCCTCTGTGTAACCGCTGTTAGAGAATGGAGTTTTGATGACAATAACCTTATTTCAATTATCATTGATTATAAAATATATACTAACACTTTTTGTATTGAATATATGTATACACATATATGCAGAAATTATATACAGGAATATTACTGAAGACTTTACAGTTTAAAGATAATAGAGAACCAGAATTCAGAGAGGTATCAAGACTCATGAGTATTCAAGAGTTCAAGATTAATATAGTTATAGAGTCTAGATTATGTAAGACTCTAAATAGCACTCCAGGTTCAATATTCAAATTTTGATTTTCAAATTCTATCCTCAATTCTCTCTATTTTATTTCCTTATCTTTTCAAATTTTCCTTTCTTATTTATCTTTGATTTTCAAACTTAAGTTGTATATATTTATATTCTTACTTTATATTTATATAGTTTAAAACCTTATAATTTTATAAATATGATTATATAGTTTAAGTTTATGTTTTCATATGTTTTTCGACCTTATAATATTAATTTACAAAACTATATTTTTATTCAAGAATTTCTAGAATTGTATTTATATCAAAACACTTGAAAAATGTTTTAAAATTCAAAAATACACTAGAGTATGTCGACATGACAAAAACACTATGTCGACATATGTTAGCCTGCTTTGTGAACAGGCTACCCAAAGCCAAGGACTTGACTATGAACTTACATTGATTGGTGATCACTTGGATGGAGTGATAAAAGGTTGGAAAACTTGAATTATACATGCAAATGTCGTTGGATCGGATCCCCCCTTTCCGATCGGATCGGATCCCCCCATTTGGATCGGATCAGATCCCCCATTCGGATTGGATCGGAGTGCCCCCCTATCCGATCCGTCCATTTCCTGCTGCTCCATAGCGTGGCCCATTTTCTAGCCTGCAAAATAGGAGCTACCTCTCCCCTTCTCCCCCACGTTCTCCACTCTCTTATAACCAACTCCAAAACCTTCCAGATGCTGCCACGTGTACCCCTAACCGCTCACCAATTCCAGCCTATAAATACATCATAATACAGCAAATTAAGGGGACTTTGGCCCTATGGAAATCCTATGTATTTCGGCCACGGCTGCCAACAGTGGAGAACCAGCTTCCTCTTCAATAAAAATCAATGAATTCAGAGAGAATTATTTATTGTATTCGAGTGACTGAATGTCTATATTCTTTATAATCGTAATTTCTGAATGAATTGAGGAATCATGAAGTGGATGTAGGCTCATTAATGCCGAACCACTATAAATCTTGTGTGTTGATTGATTTTCAATGCTTTTATATTATTCTTCTCGATTATTCTATACAAATCCTAGACAATTGGGTGTTAGTACCATTTTTTGGTTTAACATTTTGGTGCTTTCACTGAGAATGGACTGATTCTCAACTATAGATCTCTTCTTTTACTAATGGATGTCATAGTTCGTTGAGGGGAGATCCGTATTCAATTCTAAAAGATTCGCTTGATATTAAGATGCATAGGCCTTCACGGCTCAGATCTACATAGCCTCTATCCAGTTCGGAGTTTCAAGGATTGAAGAAATTGCGGACGTATTGAACCAGCAAGATCTTTATCCCATGGGATCGGATCACCTTAAGGATCGGATTGAAGAAGCAGCAGTCATTTCGGATTGAAGAAGTTGCATTCAATTCGCGGATCGGATCAAGCAAAAGCTCAGATCGAATGGACATTTATTCAGGAATAACATTGATCCGCTCGAATGAAGTAGAACAGACCCGGCCCAAAGCGACTTGCTTAATCCAACCCCGATCCGAACCGGTCCAACTGATGGTGGCTTTACCCGATCTGACCTGGACACATGACTCGATCCGACTCGGACACATGACTCGATCCGACCCTAACTTGAAGACATCTCTAAACCGCAACTTGAAGGCAAATTCCGATCCGACCCGGTTCGGCTGTTTTTGGGGAAAAAATACATTTTTCAGATCATTTCAGAAAAGGCTCCATCTTCCAAAATCGAAAAAATCGTGCGGTGCCCACATTTTCGACCTAACCGGCTAGTCGATCGCCGCTGTGACTGTGGGGCCCCGGACCACTACCGGCGCTGCACCCGGACCCCCTGACGGCCTCGCCTTCGGCTCGACATGTATTTTGACCAACAACAGTCATCAAAAATTGTCAATGGAGATTAGACGGATAGTAAGAGAATATCATAGCAAAAGGGAAACGACTGGGATTCCTCCAGAAGCCATGACCTCTATTTGCCGATGTTATTCAATGTGGGAGCTATTGGACAAATTCGACATGCTAACTATGGTAGTGTACGGGAGAAAGATTGTTTCCTACTAACCTCCCATCTTATGGTTTCAATGATGTATAAACTTCACCACTGCAACTTATGTTGTTCTTAAACGAGTAGTGACCACCTATTTGACATGAATTAAACTTATTCAACTGGCAGAATCTCAAATGACATTAATATGGAGCAGTCTGGGCGCTATGCCAAAGATGACTCGAATGATCTCAGCAACAATGGTTTTCAATGACGGGATACCAGTAAGCTACTAAGGATCCTAACATTACAAAGCTACATTGCATTTGTGTGATGTGATAAAAGACAAATGTCCTGCGGTTCACTCCCTGAAGAACCTAGCAAACCTTTGCAATACCCATCTACTATCGGCTGCATCGATGACGATTGATTTCCGCCAGATAAGGGTTAAATCAACATACTTTGGTGCCCAGAGATAGGTACCAGTTTAACCACCGCAGGCCATAATTAGACACATGCATCTTTGCCCGGATGATAGCAGCTCGACTGCTCACCAGTCACCAAATGACCTTGGTCAAGAGATGAGAGTTCGAGATCAAAACAAATATGAATCGACCGTTAGCCCTCCACCTCATACATCAATTGTGACAGAAAACGTGAACATTACTTCATGCCTTGTAAGCCATGCTATCGTAGTTAAGTTTATCTGACTAAGGTCTAGACTGACCAGCTCTAGTGATGTTTAGAGCATACATAGCACCCTGACATTTGCTGTTAAAGTTCCTAATGAAAGCTGGAATGGGAATGGTCCATGGCGACCATGTTACTGGAAGAGCCTGTTATTTAGCTAATTGGGAAATGTTGTGCAATGGAGATGGCATGGAACCCAAAAGTATTTCCCCTCCTCCAAGGGAGGTGTCAGCATAGCAGACAAAGGGGCATCGAAAAAGGAGTCATCAGATTATCTGCCCAAAGAAATGGATCCTACAGAGGATGAAGATATGGGATGCAGAAGGGTGACATCTAATGGAGCGATTGCAGATATTCCGATTGATAACGATGACCTGACAAAGGTCTTGAAAACCAGATCTCATTTGAACCACCTCCAGATGAGTGAACTGATAGATCTTCTATGATCCGATCTGGATGCATTTGTATGGACCCATGCTGACATGCATAGGATCTCGCCATCGATAATGAGTCATGCACTGAACAAAAACCCGAAGTATTCCCTTGCCAAGCAAAAGAGGCGTATGCTAGGCTCGAAGAGGTTGACTGTCATGAAAGAAGAAGTAGAGAAGCTGAAAGATAATTCATCAGATATGCTACATATCCCGACTGGATATCGAAACTTGTACTTGTTAAGGGGGTAATGTGAAATGATCCCAACCGAGACACTAGAAACTCAGAGCATTGAACGGATATAAGTTGATCCAATATTGGAGACCGAACCCAGGAGAGAGTCACAGACAACCCCCATAAAGAACTTCCTGCAGCACAGAATCCTTCCATCAAAGGGAAGTGAAAGGTGTGTCAGGGTTCTCTATGCCTTAAGATGTGGAATGCAAGGCGACATTGCTTATTTCCCTTGGGAGGTTGTCCCAAGATAGACATCAACGAATCTTATTGCTGATTCACCGCCTTGATTTTTTTTAAAAACAACGTTTTGGTGTTAGAAAATGAATATTCATAGTTTTACTCCCTTCATTGATTATCTATCAAGTAACTCATGCCTCAGGCGCTTGGGGCAACTGGAGATTCGAGCATGGATTGCTCGTGATTACATCATCTAATTCAAAGCTGACACATCATCAGCTTGCATGACCGAATGCATTAGTCTTGCCCAAAGATTGGTGAGTTAAAGGTTTATAATACTTAAGCCTATATGCTAACTGATTGTCTGTACAACAGCTCATCTTATTCCTGACGTGGGATCGAAGGCATATCTACAGATTGACGAGATATGATTATCTCCCTGGCAGCTATATCATATTTCCTAGCATGGAAAGCGCAAGGGTCGAGCATGGATCCGTTGTTTTCATGCCAATTACTATCCTAGCACCAATGTGATGATGTGCTACCATTAGCAGTGCAGACATGACTCCCTGACACTCAATCCATGCCCTTGGCATGGGGAAAGAAGGCGATTCAAAGGAGATGCGACCTCGTCATTCGCTTACAGTATTTACCTAATTGCCTTTGTCACTCCAAGACGCCAATCAAAGTATGTTCATTCTCAGGACCGCCATCCCACGTCGGTTTGAAAAGACGTTCATCACCACCTAAAGATTTTGGCAGCCATCTCTGACAGAGATTGTCAAGGCAAATGGACCTGCAAAGAGCATGCAATGCCATTCCGCATAGAATGATATTCATTCCTTTAACAGGATTACTCTTTAATCATGACTCTTATATTTCCATGTTTTACGAGTATTGATGTAATTAACTCAGGTGAATTAATATGTGGATTGTAGGTATCTAGGATTTGCTATCGATCAGACTTGTAACATCCACATATAGAATTATGGGACAAAACCATAACGAGCTCGACTGCATTGCTCGTCTATAATGCCACGCCCTCCGTCAAAAGAAAGTTTTATGTATCAAGGTGGATCCGAGATGACCATTCACTCCTTGGCTCACACGTGGCAGACCATAAGACAATTGTAGTTTAATATTTGCATTACAAAGTCAAAGTCTGACTCTAGATGGACACGGTTCAACCATCTACATGGCTCGATCCTATGCTCAACGCCACCAGATTGAACGAATCCGAATAAAGGAGGCAGCACAGCCCTTAACATGCTTATTTTTCAATCATGAAATTTACCTTTACATGCTTCCTGAGTTATTGACATAACTAACTCATGCGATATGAATGATGCAGGTACACGAAGTTTGGTGCCAATCACTCCTCTCATAGATTGATCGGAGGAACGCAAAGCTTCTGCAAACATTTTCTGACTGTTTGCCTGACTAACTCTAATCCTCAGAGATTGGACAGAAGTACAAACTTAAGACGAGTGTGATGGGCGCGCCATGATTAAAGACCACTCAATCCGTGACTCTAGCTCTCATGATTTGAGAGAGCATTTAAAGAACGATATTGCAGCGTCCGACCAAACTCCATCCCACGAGTCGATGGGACGAGAGAAACTTGATTGTTGCGAGTGACCACCCCTACCTACGAATCGGAGATTAGGAGGTAGCGCCTCAGCGAGTGTGACCCAACTACTTTCCCGAAAAGCTCCAACTGCAAGAGTGAAGCACGGACTACTTTCCCGAAAAGCTCCAACTGCCAGAGTGAAGCATGGAGTATGGACTAAAAATCGAGTTCGAGAACGACACTCGAGCCGGCAGAATCTCGCTCTTGGGATTAGAGCACAGAAGGAAAGCTAGGGCGAATGACATCACCGTTCGCCTGATTAACTCTAACTCTCATGACTCGTGAGAGTATAAAGGATGGGAAAATGACGTCCCCAAGGCGTGATGGTGCACCACGATTAAAGACCGCCTTGATTATATTCTACCCTTGGCATTCGACGGGAGATTACAAAGGCGCCAGGGACTGGCGCCACAAAAACTCCTACCCTGCTGAAGGATCGGGGAGTAGACTGAAAGCTGAGTTCGAACTCTATCCTGGGCATACGACAGGAGAGTATAAAGACATTGCGATTAAATGCCATGAACAAGCTCCTACCCACTGAAGTATTAGGGATAAGATTGAAAGCTGAGCCGACAACCCCCACGGAAGGATTGGGGGCAACACAATGTCGAACAAGCCCTGATTAGGCACTTTATTCATGATTGATTGGGGGCACACACACATCACCCCCTTTAGATAAATCCTATATGATTTGTTAGATACTATTTGATTGCAGGGATTCTAAATTGAAACCCTTATTTGATCATGATATGCTTTATTACCTATTACTTAGAGAGTCGCTTTGTTTACAGAATGCAGGCTTGTACAAGATAACATGACAAGAATGCGAGGGTCGCACTTGCGATAACCGCAGCAGGCTGTGGAAAACAAACAAAGAGCCACGTCCAGAAGGCTGACGTTGATACCTAATGCTAAACTTCTCATGCGACTCAAGGCGACGATCGAAAGGAGGCCTTGAGAGTGAACTGTTCAATGACGTGTCACATAACTTAAGGCAATGACCGAAAAAAGCCCTAAGAGTGATATATCAAATCAACATACACACCTATGTGTGACTGACCATAGCCCAAGTGCAACGACGAGTGCTGTAACAACCCGGATTCCGATGGACCGATTTTCTTTTCAAAAATCCATCCCACCGAAACCCGATTTGGTTGCTCTGGTATCCTGCAGAAAAAGACAAAGAAAAGAGATATGTCATAGTTCGGAAAACAACTCACAGCGGAAGGAGTAAAATATAATATATTTAAAACATAGCTTTACATTAATCACAGTACTGATAATCAGTATTCCCAAAGCTATAAGTCTCTGTCTAACCTGCGAATGTTATGAGGAGGGGGTCAGAACATAAGTTCCGTGTGAATGAATTTAAACTACACTTCTTGAATAATCCAACATATACCGTTCAATTACACTTTCTTATTTATTAGGTTATATGTATTATTAGCACTCAAAGCTTACACACACGTCATACCCATCTACCCCTTAGTAGATTAACCTAATATAGTGTATATGTAGCTACCCCCAAACTGAGGTACACCCCGTGATACCCCACTCGCACGGTCTCCTCCGTATCGCCACAGTAATATGCGCAATCCCTCATCCTATGCCATAGTAGCGTACAACGCTACATCCGCATAGAACCACTATCGTTGTGCTACGTAAGCGTACTGACTGCTATCCTTGAAGTATTCGATCGAGTTTGGTTCCTTCACCGAATAATGCCCTCTAGTCTACGATACACCACCCAGAGCAGACATGGTTGTACCTAAACTTTCCCACATACGTATCATCAATCGTACTCAATGTTTCTACTGCACATAACCTCTACTTGTGCACCCAAGTTCCGTGGCAGGGCTACACCAGAAAACACGGAACTCGGTTGGGAGCTTTTCTATATCTGTACGGGCCCACCTCTAAGAGTGTCCAATGTACAGATATCCCTCGGGTCTGGTTTTTCTATGGTGGCTATGGCCCCACCTCAGCCCCTCCCTCAACTAGTAAAGACCACACGAGCTAAGAGACCACCCCTAACAAGAAAACAATATAAACATCCATGTGGGGTCTCCCCACACCCGTCCCTTGATAGCAAAGGTTAACGATCTCTAGGGGTTAGCTTTTGTCTTTTTGCATTCCTTAAGCTGTTAGTGTCAGGCGTCCGACGATCTTGCTAGCGTTTGGTCTTGACCCTCAACCTCCGCCTAAGGCAATCGCCGTACCACCCTTAATGCCACCGCGTACAGCATTCTGATTGCCCCCTACTTGTGCAGTCAAAGCCCACCCACCTGGTAGTTCTGCGCAGACCCAACTTCTGTAATCCTAGCCCAAAGCTAAACCACTAAAGAGGACTACCAGGAGCACCTTTAACGTTTCAGGAAGCCGCGTGCTTCCCCTTCCAGTCCGTTGGAGCCGCCGAAATAGCGAACGTGCGCTCTCCTCGTGCCTTATGACACCATCATGATCTACCTCGTTGGGTTATTCATCCTACAACGTACGGACTGCTTCAAGCACCTTAGTTTTATATGTCATTAGACCCTAAGTCTAACCATTTATTTCACGCTTGTGCCACCTCGTCAACTTTCTCATTTAACTTGGTTACTCACATTAGCTTACTTTTTTTCCGTATTCACCTAGTTACCCTTTCTTATTAATTCAATTTATACTTAACCCACTTAAGTCTATTAATAAGCCCACAACATGTTATTTTCCAATCTCATAAATTATTCCCTTTTTGGGTTACAACAACATGTTATACTTAATTCATAGTTAAGTATGCCTTATCCCACATACATTCTAATTAGGAGAATAACCCTCTAAACACCAGCCCCGAAGACCGAAATCAACATCAGACTGGCACCTAGAGAATTACTCAACCCAACCAACATATATGATTCTAATTTACTTCTTTTCCACTCATATAACTTATATCATTTTTAATTTCACATTTTTCCTTTCCAAACCAATTAATTTAAGTATATCTTACATATAAGTTATCTCGTCTTCCTTATCTTTTCCTATAACTTATCTTGTTGCATAAGTTATAATTTCCACCATTATCCTTTCTTGCCTTATTCAAGTTTATTCATAATAGGTTATTTATCATTCCCCATTTCTTGTCATTAATTTTAGATTTGACTTAACCCTTCCATTTACTTAACCCGTTAATTAAACTTTACCCAATTCAATTAATTTATGATACCGTCACGGGTCCCATTTGGTTAAGCATATCTAAATTTTGTTTCATATGTCACCCGTGTCCCACTTAACCCCCTTTATTATAGTTTCCATATCTTACACATGTCTTACTACGGTTAAGTCTACCTTAGTCATGTTTTACATCACATGTCTTACAACGGTTAAGTCCACATTAGTCATGCTTTACATGTCATTTATATCACCCACTTAACCCTCTAACCATACCCATGTCACCCACATGTCTTATTATGGTTAATATTTCTTAATTTATTCATAATGCCGTAACGATGTATGACCTCTCACACTAGACGTCCGTTCGTGGCTACTGGATTTGCCGGGCGGTTCCGGGCATACTTATACCACAATGCGCCTAACCTCGTGTCATAAACCGTTACGCCTCTAGTTCTTGCCGTTGATCTCTCACATTAGACGTCCGCTTATGGTTGCTGGATTTGCCGGGCGGTTCCGGGCAGTCTTACACCACAAACGCGTCTACCCTCGTGTCTTAGGCTTTTATTGACATTCATCTTTCACCCAAACCCCAAATTCATGTCATGTGGTCCAAATTCAACTTAATCCCAATTCATATTTTTATGCCTATCTTCAAATTTGTCATTAACTATACCAATTAACATAATAGTTAGTCAAATTCCATATTAACCAAATTGTCCATTTATAGCCAAATTCACCAATTCCAAACATGCCAATTTCCAATATCCAATTATACCCAATTTCATATAATCAATATTTTCCATATATATATATATATTCCAAAATTCCCATGTTCGTACATATAATCTAATTCACCCTCTAGGCTTATTTTCCAAGTCACAAATAAATTTCACCAACCCATGTTATCCAGTTATATGTTGTTAATATTAAATTATACCAATTCCATATCCAATGACAATTATGTCAAACATACATAAATTCAACATTATAGATTATATTCCTCGACCGCATAAAATAGATTATGCCCAATATATGCAATAACAATTGTTATGCCATAAACCCCAAAATTACGGATTATATTCCAATATCCCCATATTCCAATCGTGTGTATTGTATAATAAGATTTCGCCTAGGTTCGAGATAACCTAGATCCAAAAATAAAAAGGGGAAAGGATAAAAAGGGGAAAGGATAAAAAGGAGAGAACTCAAACGTAGGCATAAATAAAATAACAGATCTTATTAAATTAACATCATATTCATTATGGGGAATGGTAAACGATAGAAGCAACATTATACAACAAATATAGTTCAAATCCACTCACCTTGACTGGATTAGAGAAATAAGCGATTTGTTGTTGATGTAGAACGCTGATTTAATATTCTTATTTGATTATTGGTGAAGAGCTTGAATCGTTGATGAAGAATTTTGCTTCTTGATTTGATTAAACTCCAAAGTTGCTGAAGAACTTGCAATTTAGTTTAAGGTTTTGGGGCGGCGGCCATGTTTGGTTGAAGTTTTGCGGCATGGAGGCGTCAAAAGGAATTGTTTATGAATTAGGTTAGGTCTAGGCACTATTTTATAGGTGTAGAGAGCGTTTTTGGGCCCTAGGATTGACCTAGAAGCCATCCGGTCCGTACAACACGTCAAACCACGTCACAAGAACAAAAACTGCCCAGATCTAGGGTAGGTCGACCCCCAGGTCGACCTCCTGGTCGACTTGACCCCCAGGTCGACCCCCAGGTCGACCTTCCCTGTTCTGGGCGGGAAATTTCCCGCCTAGCTGCCTGGGTCGAATTTCGAACTGTTTTGAATCTTCCGAAGGCCATAACTCTTTCATACGGAGTCCGATTTTCGAAAACTTGGACTCTATTTCATGTTGAATTCCGAGACGAACGCAATGCTGATGTCCATTTTACTTAATTCCTGATATATAAATTAAGTATCCTTATTTTATTATCTTCTCCGTTACGTACGCTGCCATTGAATTAATCTTACCTTCTCTTTCATGTTAAGTAATTTTCATTGTACATCACCATTATTAACCTATCTATGCATATATATACATTTTTAATTATATTAAAAATGCGGGGTGTTACATTCTCCCACCCTTAAAGAATTTCGTCCCCGAAATTCGATAAGGGTAAAATAGATAATCCCTCGCAACATCCATCCATCAAGTGTGCATCCAATGCAAACATTGTGCACATGTGCAAAGTGAGATACATCATAGTAAAGTATGTATGCCTAATTTGGATCCACCTATATGTATGCAAATCTTAAAAACTCTTTCAAAACATGATGCTCACATCTAAATATACTTGCAATTCTATATGAATGCAATATTTTTGAAAAATCAAAACGTTTTTCATCCACATTTCCCTACACTCTTACAGAGTAAGAGCATAGTTCATCCAATTTTCGCATCCAAAATCCTACCAACCATCGTTAAATTCGAAATTTAGAAAAATCTAATTTCCCAAATTCGATTTCTTATGTTACAAAAAGGTGTAAAATGGAAAAATTCACATCCTACGTTTTTCTTTTCTAATCGTACTTGGATTTTTATATAACTGTTCTATAAAGATTTCCTATTTTCCTATCCAAGTACAATCACATAAGAAAATTTCTTCTCTTTTTCCACTTATCTTGGAAAAAATTAATATTTATTCATCTTTTTCTTAAGATTTCCATTTTCTTTTCCCGTCTCGTTTTGCTGCTTGATTGATTCTGTTGTTTTCTTTTTAGTTAGGCTAGTTTCTTTCTTAGCTTATTTGACTTAATCAAATTACTTAAGTTTATTATTTTCAAGTAAGCCTTTTTGTTTTCAACTCAAATAGCATCCTACATAGCTACTACTACCAGCCAAGAATCTTAGGACTTATGTCACGAGTTCACTCAACATGATCTATACACTTGCTTGCCCTTCACTACCTAGTAGTCACCACTAGTCCATGTTGTGTATTACTAGCCTATACTTCTCTTTCAAGCAACAATCCCTTTTCTTTTTCTCAAGCAGCAAACCTAGGTTTCTCAATGCTTATGAATTCTATGGGAAATTTTCCATTAGTTTAATTTTATCTTAATCCCTGACTATAAATTGGCAAGAAAATAACTCTCTAAGTATCAACCCCTAAGACCAAAATCAACATCAAATTGATACTCAGAGAATTTCTCATCTCAACTAATTCCCAGTTGGTTCTAATAGCTTTAACTTTATCTCATTCTTTCTAGGCCTTAATACTTAACTACTCCATTTTTAAAACATGATTTGGCCTTCTTTCTTTTTATTACATTCTTCTTTCAAAAAGAAACTAAAGTGGTAAAACTTTTATTCTTTTCTCAAAAACTTGCTTTTGCCAAACCATAAAAACATGTTACAAAGTAAAATTGCAAAAATATTTTTTTTTTCAAATCACAAAATGGAGTAGACAAGAATGACTAATGAGTTACATTGTTCCTGTTTACAATGTTAACTTTGGTTGCTAACGCGCAAATATCTACTCTATTCTTGCACTCTACCGCTTATTTTGTTTACCCAACAAAATTTCTTTTTAAAACAATAATCAAAATTTATTGTTAACCGAATAGAGATTTCAAAATTCTTTTCATATATGAAAACTACCGAGCTATTTATGCTCCATAATATGCACCTTTTAATGAGAGAATTCTTTTAAAATAAGAAATCATTGTTTTACCCAATATACCTCACTTTACTTTAAAACCCATCATGCACTAAAAACATCAAAATACTTTTAAGATCAAAACTTGGAAAAATACCACAAACTCTCTTACAGATTCAAGTTCTTAAAAGCTTATCATTGGGTTAGACTCAAAGCGGGTCTTCAACTCGACTAGGCTTTCCTAGGCACTTATGCAAATTCAATTCTCTCGACTATATATATTCGTAATCCATTTTCCACATCTTAACCTTTTCCAATCTATAAGGTTTCACATTTGAACCCATTACTCTGAAATAACATTCCAGTTTTAATTCTATGGGATACTTTCTTTCTCAAATACCAATTCATATTGTACACTTTCCAACCAAACCGCCTAAGGGTCTCAAAAATTTCTATGTTTATTACTTTAGTGTACAAACTAAATATCCCAACTCTTTCCCTACCTAGTGGGCTACTTTATGGATTTAGGTTTATATATATAATATATTTATATTTTAGAAAATACAAATACGTTCACCCAATATCTCCCTAAGATCACTAAACTGAAGCTCTGATACCAAATGTAATAACCCGGATTCCGACAGACCTATTTTCTTTTCAAAAATCCAATCCACCGAAACCCGAGTTGGTTGCTGCGGTATCCTGCATAAAAAGACAGAGAAAAGAGATATGTCAGAGTTCGGAAAACACCTCACAGTGGAAGGAGTAAAATATAATATATTTAAAACATAGCTTTACCTTAATCACAATACTGCTAAATCAGTATTCCCAAAGCTATAAGTCTCTGTCTAAACTGCGAATGTTATGAGGAGGGGGTCAGAACATAAGTTCTGTGTGAATGAATTTAAACTACACTTCTTGAATAATCCTACATATACCGTTCAATTACACTTTCTTATTTATTAGGTTATACGTGTTATTAGCACTCAAAGCTTACACACACATCACACCCATCTACCCCCTAGTAGATTAACCTAATATAGTGTATATGTAGCGACCCCAAACCGAGGTACACCCCGTGATACCCCACTCGCACGGTCTCCTCCGTATCGCCACAGTAATATGCGCAGTCCCTCATCCTATGCCATAGTAACATACAACGCTACATCCGCATAGAACCACTATCGTTGTGCTACGTAAGCGTACTAACTGCTATCCTCGAACTATTCGATCACGTTTGGTTCCTTCACTAAATAATGCCCTCTACTCTACGATACACCACCCAGAGAAGACATGGTTGTACCTAGACTTTCCTACGTACGTATCATCAATCGTACTCGATGTTTCTACTGCACATAACCTCTACTTGTGCACCCAAGTTCCATGGCAGGGCTACACCAGAAAACATCGGAACTCGGTCTGGAGCTTTTCTATATCTGTACGGGCCTGTCTCTAAGAGTGTCTAATGTACAGATATCGCTCGGGTCTGGTTTTTCTATCGTGGCTATGGCCCCACCTCAGCCCCTCGCTCAACTAGTAAAGACCACACGAGCTAAGCGACCACCCCTAACGAGCAAACAATCTAAACATCCATGTGGGGTCTCCCCGCACCCGTCCCTTGATAGCAAAGGTTAACGATCACTAGAGGTTAGCTCTTGTCTTTTCGCATTCCTTGGGCTGCTGGTGACAGGCGTCCGACGATCTTGCTATCGTTTGGTCTTGACCCTCCGCCTGAGGCAATCGCCGAACCACCCTTAATGCCACCGCGTACAACATTCTGACTGCCCCTACTTGTGCAGTCAAGGCCTACCCACCTGGTAGTTCTACGCAGACCCAATCTCTGTAATCCTAGCCCGAAGCTAAACCACTACAGAGGACTACCAGGAGCACCTTTAATGTCTCAGGAAGCCGCGTGCTTCCCCTTCCAGTCCGTTGGAGCCGCCAAAATAGCGAACGTGCACTCTCCTCGTGCCTTATGACACCATCATGATCTACCTCGTTGGGTTATTCATCCTACAGCGTACGGACTGCTTCAAGCACCTTATTTTATATGTCATTAGACCCTAAGTCTAACCATTTATTTCATGCTTATGTCACCTCGTCAACTTTCTCATTTAACTTGGTTATTCACATTAGCTTCCTTTTTTTTCGTATTCACCAAGTTACCCTTGCTTATTAATTCAATTTATACTTAACCCACTTAAGTCCATTAATAAGCCCACAACATGTTATTTTCTAATCTCATAAATTATTCCCTTTTTGGGTTACAACAACATGTTATACTTTATTCATAGTTAAGTATGCCTTATCCCGCATACATTCTAATTAGGAGAATAACCCTCTAAACACCAGCCCCGAAGACCGAAATCAACATCAGACTGGCACCCAGAGAATTACTCAACCCAACCAACATATATGATTCTAATTTACTTCTTTTCCACTCATATAACTTATATCATTTTAATTTCACAATTTTCCTTTCCAAACCACTTAATTTAAGTATATCTTTACGTATAAGTTATCTCGTCTTCCTTATCGTTTCCTATATCTTATCTTGTACCATAAGTTATAATTTCCACCTATTATCCTTTCTTACCTTATTCAAGTTTATTCATAATAGGTTATTTATCATTCCCCATTTCTTGTCATTAATTTTAGATTTTACTTAACCCTTCCATTTACTTAACCCGTTACTTAAACTTTACCCAATTCAATTAATTTATGATACCGTCACGGGTCCCATTTGGTTAAGCATATCTAAATTTTGTTTCATATGTCACCCGTGTCCCACTTAACCCCCTTTATTATAGTTTCCATATCTTACACATGTCTTACTACGGTTAAGTCTACCTTAGTCATGTTTTACATCACATGTCTTACAATAGTTGAGTCCACATTAGTCATGCTTTACATGTCATTTATATCACCCACTTAATCCTCTAAACATACCCATGTCACCCACATGTCTTATTATGGTTAGTATTTCTTAATTTATTTATAATGTCGTAACGATGTATGACCTCTCACATTAGACGTCCCTTCGTGGCTGATGGATTTGCCAGGCGGTTCTGGACAGACTTATACCGCAACGCGCCTAACCTCATGTCATAAACCATTACGCCTCTAGTTCTTGCCGTTGACCTCTCACATTAGACGTCTGCTTGTGGTTGCTGGATTTGCCGGGTGGTTCCGGGCAGTCTTACACCACAAATGCGTCCAACCTCGTGTCTTAGGCTTTCATTGACATTTGCCTTTCACCCAAACCCCAAATTCATGTCATGTGGTCCAAATTCAACTTAATCCCAATTCATATTTTTATGCCTATCTTCAAATTTGTCATTAACTATACCAATTTACATAATAGTTAGTCAAATTCCATATTAACCAAATTATTCATTTATAGCCAAATTCACCAATTCCAAACATGCCAATTTCCAATATCCAATTATACCCAATTTCATATAATCAATATTTTTCCAATATATATATATATATATATATATATCCCAACATTCCCATGTTTGTACATATAATCTAATTCACCCTCTAGGCTTATTTTCCAAGTCACAAATAAATTTCACCAACCCATGTTATCCAGTTATATGTTGTTAATATTAAATTATACCAATTCCATATCCAATGACAATTATGTCAAACTTACATAAATTTAACATTATAGATTATATTCCTCGACCGTATTATATAGATTATGCCCAATATATGCAATAATAATTGTTATGCCACAAACCCCAAAATTACAGATTATATTCAAATATCCCCATATTCCATTCGTGCGTATTGTATAATAAGATTTCGTCTAGGTTCGAGATAACCTAGATCCAATAATAAAAAGGGGAAAGGATAAAAAGGAGAGAACTCAAACGTAGGCATAAATAAAATAACATATCTTATTAAATTAACATCATATTCATTATGGGGAATGGTAAACGATAGAAGCAACATTATACAACAAATATAGTTCAAATCCACTCACCTTGACTGGATTAGAGAAATAAGCGATTTGTTGTTGATGTAGAATGCTGATTTAATCTTGTTATTTAATTATTGGTGAAGAGCTTGAATCGTTGATGAAGAATTTTGCTTCTCGATTTGATTACACTCCAAAGTTGCTGAAGAACTTGCAATTTAGTTTTAGGATTTGGGGCGGCGACCATGTTTGGTTGAAGTTTGGCGGCATGGAGGCATCAAAAGGAATTGTTTATGAATTAGGTTAGGTCTAGGCACTATTTTATATGTGTAGAGAGCGACTTAGGGCCCTTGGATTGACCTAGAAGCCATTCGGTCCGTACAGCACGTCAAACCACGTCACAGGAACAAAAATTGCCCAGATCTGGGGTAGGTCGACCCCCAAATCGACCTCCTAGGGGGTAGGTAGATCCCCAGGTCGACCCCCTGGTTGACCTGACCCCCAGGTTGACTTGCCCTGTTCTGGGCGGGAAATTTCCTGCCCAGCTTCCTGGGTCTAATTTCGAACTGTTTTGAATCTTCCGAAGGTCATAACTCTTTCATACGGAGTTCGATTTTCAAAAACTTGAACTCTATTTCATGTAGAATTCTGAGACGAACGCAATGGTGATGTCCATTTTACTTAATTCCTAATTTTTAAATTAAGTATCCTTATTTTATTATCTTCTCGGTTACGTACACTACCATTGAATTAATCTTTCCTTATCTTTCATGGTAAGTAATTTTCATTGTACATCACCATTATTAACCTATCTATGCATATATATACATTTTTAATTATATTAAAAATGCGGGGTGTTACAAGTGCCACCTCACAAATACATTGAATGGAAAATGCGATGACTCGAGCACTTGGATAACTCAATCACTTAAGCTTTGATAGCAATATCTCTTTTCCATGCATACCTATCTGAATTTGAAAAGGATGTGATATGACCACCTACCTTTTACCATTACCCCTGGACTAGGGGCATACTAATGAAAATATTTACAATTGGCATGATTTATCTATCTACGTCTAACTTGTACCTTGATTTTGATAAGCTGCTTAAGGACCATGGAATGGATGTAAAATGAATGTCCATTTACTAATCCTGACCGACTTCCCGATTAAAAGGCACTGGTCAGGGGGGCATGCTATTACTATGATTCTAACTTACAAGGAAGAAGATTGATTGATACTCCGACTCAATGGTTAATAAGAAGGAAGATAGAACTTTCTTTTATGCTAAAGTTGTTGGCGCAGAAGGCCCTAGGAATGAGGGAAGTCAGGAACTTTCTTGCTGGAGCGAGTATCGTGGGAATTCAAGCAACAACGAACTTGGCTCAAACGCTCCTTGTCCCGTGGTTCAGATCGCATGAGACCTTAGAACAAGTTGGCAACGTCGTCTTGAATCAAACAAGATGCAATCAACCGTCTCCTAGATATCTGCAGCATGCAACTTCCGCCCGTAACATCTTAGATGCAAACGACGACATTGCAAGAGCCACTGGAAACTTAAACGGGGTCCGACCAACCTGTGCTCCAATTCAGATTAATTCTTCAAATCCAACTCAACTTCAACATAAAGATCCCCATTCCTTAGTGTAGACAGTAAGTGGAAGCATTCAAAGTGACTACAATTTGACCTTATCGTCGCCCATCTCCAATCCTCAGAGCTTGGATGGGAGACCAAAGGCTAACATGAGTTGGACACGATCAAATTATTTTGAATCAAACTCTATCTTATGACTTGATGAGGAAGTATGAATTTAGAGAAGAAATGAATTTGATGCTCACCGAATAGCAAAACCCCCCGTAGATGGAGGGCATGGGATGCAAATTTCAAGTAACGTAATTTGAATATCCACCGATTTTATGCGTATTTACCATCATTGGAGTTCTAGAAGACCCCGGACTGTAAATAAAAGAATGACTTCTCAAAACTAACCCGTATACATTGGAGCAGCGGATCACTATCCAAAATTAAAGGACAAAAGCCTGATTGACGGCTATTAAACATGCGGAACCAAGAAGCCAGAAACTGGCTTCCACCCACTTCAAGACTTCATGTTGGGGACGCCAACCCTAAATTGGAGCATTGGCGACAACTTCTCAAAAACGAAGGCCAAAATTCCAACGTTAATTAATGATTCGCCAGAGGTTACACACCTCAAAGGCGGCGTGAGCAACGTCAATCAAAACTCTTTCACACGAGACATTAGGGATATCAGCAATTCCTTGCGCTTAAAGCTACCATTTCTGGATCTTGACTTACACTGTTGTTATATAATTTTTGGTGGCATACATCTGAATTGATCAACCGCTGGAACGCGTTGGTCACTCACTTCAATGAGACAAAGGTTCGGTGAGACCCTGCATTCGTTCCTCAAAATATTCAACGTCGTAGTGGCACAAGGTGATTGACCGAACCATCTGTGGTGTTGATAGCAGCAGTATCCGGTATTCTAGATAACTCAAACTTCAAAGTCTCTCTGCAACAAGAAACCCCAAAAGGACTTGGAAAATTCACCTCTGGAACAAACCTCGGTATCTCTCTACCATGAGATTTTCCTAGAAACATTGGAAAATCCTATCCTGAGACATACAGATTCATGCAACAAGAGGGTGCTAATCTTGAAATGGATGATCTCAATGTCTTCACAACAAAATGGAGCACCATCCGACTCTTGAAATAATAAAGGAAAAAGAAAAGCCCTAGGAAAGACTGACAAGAATTTACAATTCCAGAAAAGACCAATGTCATTAATCGGGCCTGCGATCTTGATTGTCAAGCTTAATGGAACCAAGCATGAGAGATAGACTCAACAAGACTATGATGGCTATTTCGGATTATGCCAAAGCATGAACGAAGGAGTTCGAGTAACTCACTAACGACGTTCGCTCGCTTGCAAGATTGACGAGCTTATTTAACTCTATAGCTGATACGAGGAGAGTATCTAAGTAAATTGATACTCAATAAGGCGATCACTGATTTCTGACTAAACAAATGGGATGACCCCGACGCGAATGTAATTCGACCATTCGCATATATAACTCCAACCCTTGATGACTTGGGAAAATTGACAGAACGATACAAGGTGACTAAAATTGCTGAACCTGCATCTCCAACCCGATGCGGCGAAAAAAGTATAAAGGCTAAAAGACTGGATGTCCGATTAACCTAGCATAACCCCCACCGTTGCTGGGGGCATAAGCTCTGACTTTGCTCGTCCTCCACTGATGCTGGGAGCATTACCTTCAACTGACAGATTGACTTTGAACATGATCCTGACTCAATGCATGATTCAAAATGTATACATTATATCTTTAGAATACGACGTGATTCATCTCGACCATCCAAGTGAGCCAACTAACGGATCAAGCATGAATCCAAAGACTTGATCCGCAACTGCATCAAATGGAGAATGTGATAAACTCCTCTACTACCTTACGATTGTGATAATCCTACCAACTACTGACTTGCATATTTTCAACATCTCGTGATGACTCATATGTCATCACGGAATTACAAAACAATCCGGAGTGTTATGGCTTTCGGATGCATTATTGTTATGATTCGATGTAACTGGGGAGCCCTAGATTAATATCATGATATCGAGATAGTCCAAATTCAAGCGCAAATGATAGATACATATGCCAATTCTAAAGCACGATATCACAATAAGCCAGATGCTAGCTCAAAGCTCGAAGATTCTGATACTACTGTATGACTTGGATGACTACTCCATACGTTGACTCGACCATAAAAGAAAATTAGACTCGACCATGCACTTGAAGTGTGTAAGAAGACGGCGTCGTTTGGCATTAACTTGTGCATGTACAATCTCACACGGGAGCCAATAATCCTACATGACTTATGATGAAGGAATTCAACCTCTTGATTCGACGAGGTCTAAACGATTACTTAATCATCTTGACCAATCAAGCCATGGAATTTGGCCTGATAAGCATCAATGGAAGTAGTGCAATATATGATAAGCCATTTATAAAGGGAAAAAATCCATATGATGGAAATACTCAATAGTAGAAAAAAATTTGATAAAGCCTCCTCTAGGGTGGATGACGTTCCAAAAAGATTCATCTCGACTTATTTAAAGCACATCTCATCTGCGATAAGATGTACTTTGGGGGGTGTTAGCCTACTTTGTGAACTAGGCTACACAAAGAGCAAACAACGAAAAAGTCATCAATCGGTTCGGATTGGAGGAAAGTAGCGTAGGAAGTGAGTAGAGATCAGAGACGCAAAAATCACATCGGATCGGATCGGTAATACGTCAGCAATATCAAAGGATATCAAGTGACCTCATCGGATTGGATCGGAGAGAGGCATCAGCACGTTAAACAACAAACGCCCTCGTCGGATCGGAGGAGTACACAAACAACGTCAAGGGATAGCATGTTGCCTCACCGGATCGGATCGGAGGACCCGATCCGAACCCCTTATTCCCATTGAATCTATAACCGTTGCTGCGCATATCTCCTGAAGACTCGGACAAGGTCTGACCATTTCTCCCACGATCTCCTACTAAATCAATGCGTTGTAGCCATATTGGAGCCTCTGAACCCGACTCTCAAGGGATGGATGCCACGCAATTCCGAACCGGAGCCACTTCGAAGAGATTTTTCACCTATAAATACATCATCTAGAGGCATTTGAAAGGATCTTTTGGCAAATTCTCAGTTCTTACTTCATCCATAGCCGAATTCTACAATCATATTCAGATCAAAATCATCTCTTAAAGCCTATATTTGAGAGATTTGAGTGAGCTTATGTATTGTAATTGTGAAGCTGAGTGAGAATTATTGCTGTCTTTGTATTCAAATCATCAAATAAAAGAAAACAAAGTGGACGTAGGCTCCTTAACGCCGAACCACTATAAATCGTGTGTTCTTTTCTGCTTTTTGATTCTATTTCATTGAAATCATAACTAATTTGGGTGTTAGAACCAATTTTTGGTCTAACATTTTGGTGATTTCACTGAGAAACCTTCGAATTCTCAGTCTCTTTGGGATTATAATTCTACTATTTGGACCTTCAAGTTCAAAGAAGTTAATTCCTTTTCTCTCTGACATCTTTCAGTACTTGTTGACTAACCGTTGATGAGTCGGGTATCATGGCTTAGACCAAAGGGAAAGAAGTGCAAGGCGCTAGGGGAAATGATGCTAGAGAAAATCAGTCAGCCATTGTGATCACAAGGCTGCGCGCTCAAAGCTCTGGAGCAGACCATTCCAACCAGGAGGATCCGAACCGGATTGGAGGTGCCGATCCGAACCGGGTGGAAGGCTTCGATCCGATCCGATCTGATGAAATTGGGGGCATTCACACTCTCCATCCGAACCGGGTAGAAGGCTTCGATCCGATCCGATCTGATGAAATTGGGGGCATTCACACTCTCCATCCGAACCGCCCCGACCAGCCTGCTGTGAACCGATCCGATCCGAATCAGAATGAAGCTGGAACTTCTACTCGAGCTCCCTCCAACGCTCCGATTCCAGCCACAGTGACTAATGTTCAGCCTGATCCATCTGCACCCATTACTCAGGGAGATTTTTCACGTGTTCTTGACATGCTTCAGAGCACTAAAGAAGCATTGGAAGCCCAAAGGCGTGACAACCTTCGCATGCAGGAAAACATGATCACCATGGGGAGAGAACTACAAGAGCTCCGGAGGCAGAGAACTCCTTCCCCACCATGCCGTATTGCTACTGATGATTCGTCTTCTTCGGAGGAGGAACATCCTCGTGAGAGAAGGCCGCTTGAACGACCTCAGAACCTCGATCAATTGACTTTTGGATCTTTAGGATCCCGAGAAGGTGCTGCTCGTGCATTGGGCCCTGATGACCCGAGTCTGCAACAGCCTATGCTTTTACCTATGCGTGGATCCCACGTCTTACCCAGGGATCCTAATATTACCAACCCCACACAGCAACAGCTTCTCCAACCTCTACCTCCAGAGATCGACCGGGAGCATAGAGAGCAATGTAGAGCAGCTGCCACCAGAAACAGGAGGTTATCCCCTGATCAGGAACCCTGGGGTAATCCGAACATCAAATCTAGGGAGCCTGTGCAGACATTAACCAACGCCGATGTATGGGCAATGGTGCGCCAGATTATGTCTGAAAGCCGGCGGTATAATAATGAAGATTGGGGCATTGAGCGAAGTCATACCCCTTTCGCAGATGACATATTGAATTTCCAGTTCCCTCGGCGATTCAACCTGCCTCATATGGATCGATATTCAGGAAGAACAGATCCAGGACAGCACCTGATGAGATATGCATGGTTCATGAATGCAGCAACAGCTCCAGATGCTGTAAAATGCAAAGCTTTTCCAATCTATCTTGAAGATGTAGCCTTAATGTGGTTCACACGACTCCCTCCACGGTTGGTATCCAATTTCACAGAATTGAGTGAACGTTTCATGAATCAATTCCAACTTCATGCCCAAAAGTCCAAGACCATCATAGAATTGTCACGGATTAAACAGGCTCCAGAAGAATATTTGAAGTCATATTTGGATCGCTTTAACCTCGTCGTCACTGAAGTCACTGATCCCTATGAGCCCACTATCCTTATGGCCTTGATAGAAGGGGTAGATCCGGATTTAGAGTTCGAGATTACTTAGCTGGAAAACCACCTCCTACTAGAGAATTGTTCTATGAAAAGGCAAATATCCGCTTGAGGCGAGAAGAGGTTAAGGCAAATAGGAAGAGAAAGTCTGAAGGGGCCTCGAAGGAAGGTGTCCAGAGTAACGTTGCTGTCAAACAATCTGGTTACAGTTCAGAGAAGGTGGAAGTAAATGTTGGCAACCAGAGTGGTGGTAATAGCAACAGAAATGGGAACGACAATAAAAGGAACAGAAACCGAGGGAATAGTTCTAATAAAAGGCCCAGATTCCAGAGTTTTGAAAACTACACGCTGTTAAATGATACGTTGGAGAACATTTTTCTAGATACATACAGCACACTGTAGTATAAAAAACCACCGCCCAGAGATTCTACTGAGAAAGAGATTGCCACAGGAAAGTTTTGCTTGTTTCATGGAACCCACGGTCATTCCACCAATGAATGCCATCATTTAAGAGATATCATCGAAAAATTGTTGCGAGAAGGAAAGCTAGATGAGTACAAAGTTGCCCCAAGGGACGGGGGCAAGGAGTACAAGCCCCGGACTCCAACCCGTCTACCTCGAAACCCACAGCCCAGCAAAAAGGCAAGAGGATCGTCGTTAATACTATTATAGGCGGACCTTATCTAGTCGGTCGTAGTTTTAAAGCTATGGATCAGTATGTCAACACTGCCAAGCATGTTGACGTTGGAGAATGTAGCAGCCTTGAAGATGTCACTCCAATAAAACAGCAAAAGACGATGTCAGACGATGTCGTATTCCGCAATAGAGATGATTTCGGAGTTCAATCTCCAACATACGACCTGCTAGTAATCAACACTACAATTGGCCCTGCTTTAGTCCATAAAGTGTTGGTGGACAATGGAAGCTCGGTAAATATCCTTTTCAAGAAAGCCTTTGAACAGATGAAGCTTGAGGCAAAAGACTTAAAGCCATGTCAAGGATGGATACGTGGCATTAACGGAGTATCTACAGCTCCGATGGGCTTTGTGGAATTGCCCCTCACGTTAGGGCAGGGAGATCACCAGAGAGTAAGGATCCTGCCGTTTGTAGTTCTGGATTTGGAGTCGCCTTATAATGCCTTTCTAGGCCGACCAACCCTTGCCAAATTTAGGGCATGTATTGCGCCTTGGTGTTTGCTGCTAAAATTTCCGACTGACTCGGGAGTTGGGACAATGAGGGGCAATCAAGCTATGGGATGAGCTTGTTACGTGGCAGAGTTAAAGATGTTAATGAAGGGGTTGAACATAGATGCTAAGGATGATTCCGCCCCTCCAAACGGGGCCTCAGCATAGCAATTAAGGGGTCCTGCCCCAAGAGAGTTGCCCTCAGACATACTCGAAGATATAGATCCCAGAGAGGACAGTGAACCCAGGGACAGGAAGGCAACTCCCAACGAAATAACAATCGATATACCTATTGATGAAACAGATCCAACCAAAGCACTAAAGATCGGCTCGCAACTGGGTCCAGTTAGAGCTAGGGAATTGGCTAATTTCTTAAAGGCAAATCTGGATGTATTTTCCTGGACTCACGCTAACATGTGTGGGATTTCACCTACCATCATGAGCCACTCTTTGTGTATTGATCCAAAGCATCCACCGGTCAAGCAGAAAAGACGCATGTTAGGCCCAGAGCGGTCAGCAGCTTTGAAAGAAGAAGTAGAGAAATTAAAAAATAACGGATTCATCAAGGATTCGAAATATTCTGATTGGATATCGAATCCTGTTCTGGTCAAAAAATCAAACGGAAAATGGCGAACGTGTATCGACTTTTCTGATTTGAACAAGGCTTGCCCGAAGGATAGCTTCCCTCTCCTCAGAATTGATCAACTAGTAGACTCAACTGCCGGGCATGAACTCTTATCCTTTATGGACGCCTATTCCGGATACAGTCAAATTCCCATGCACATACCAGACTAAGAGCATACAAGCTTTATCACAGATTTGGGATTGTATTGCTACGTGGTAATGCCGTTTGGGTTAAAAAATGCGGGAGCCACATATCAGCGCTTAGTCAACCGCATGTTTTACAATCAAATCGTGAAAACCATGGAAGTTTATGTAGATGATATGCTCATGAAATCCAAGCAGTTTCCCAATCATATGAAGGACCTAGCAGAAATGTTCGGCATACTACGAAGGTACGGGATGAAGTTGAATCCCTTGAAGTGCTCTTTTGGAGTGGCTTCAGGCAAGTTCCTTGTCTTTATCGTAAGTTCCAGAGGAATTGAAATCAATTCGGACCAAATAGCAGCAATCCGGAACATAGAGGAGCCGCGAAAGATCAAGGATGTTCAAAGCTTAGCTGGGAAGGTTGCAGCATTGAGCAGGTTTATCTCCAAAGCAACAGACAAGTGTGTACCCTTCTTCGACCTCATAAAACGGGGAAAGCGGAATTTTGAGTGGACTCCCGACTGTGTGGAGGGATTCCAAAATCTATTAAGTTTCCTAGAAAAGCCTCCAATATTATCGAAGCCCGTGGAGCATGAGGATTTGTTCGTCTACTTGGCGGTATCATCTCATGCCGTTAGCACAACACTAGTACGTGAAGAGGATAAAGTCCAGAAACCTGTGTATTACGTAAGTAAAAAACTAGCTGCTGCAGAACGTAACTATCCAAAGATAGAGAAGCTTGCTTATAGCCTCCTGATTGCTTCCCGCAAACTCTGCCATTATTTCTAGGCACACCCGATAGTCGTATATACCGATCAACCTTTGAGACAAGTGTTGCAAAAACCCAAAGCATCGGGGCGGTTACTTAAATGGAATATCGAGCTGAGTCAATTTGATTTGAATTTCAACCACGAAGATCGATAAGGGGGCAGGCCTTGGCCGACTTCATAGCTAAATTTACAATTCTGAAGAAGAAACGGTGGGTGAGAAAATAGTTACTTTGGATCAAGAGTTGAAGCATAGTCCGTGGAGACTATTTACGGACGGAGCCAAGAATGATAGAAAGTCCGGCGCCGGAGTTGTTTTAATAACTCCTGAAGGACGATCTATTTATTATGCATTACGGTTGGAATTTGCTGCTACTAATAATGATTCCGAGTATGAAGCCCTGATTGCCGGGCTGAAACTCGCTAAAGACTTGGGAGTGAAGACTCTAGATATATACTGCGATTCCAAGATAGTTGTATGTCAAGTTCGGGAAGAATTTGCTGCTAAAGGACCTCGACTCATCATTTATCTCAAAAAGGTAAAGGAGTTATTGGAAAGTTTGGAGCATTATAGCATAACACACATTCCAAGAGCGGAAAATCAGAAAGCAGATCGACTGGCGAAGCTAGCAGTTCTGATGACCTTAAAGAAACCGAAATGGTTCCGATAGAGGTGTTGGAATCACCAAGCTTCGACCTAATGGAAGCAGAGCTAGCCTTGGAAGTCGAACCAGAAAGAGAATCCTGGATGACATCAATTAAGAATTTTCTCAAGGACGGAACCCTCCCGTTAAAAAAGAGCGAAAGACGAGCTGTAATACGCAAGGCTGCAAGATACGTTTTACAGGATGACATCATTTATCATCAAGGGTTTTCAATGCCCCTATTACGGTGTATCGCACACGACGACATTAAACGTGTACTTCAAGAGGTACATGAAGGTGAATGTGGAGATCACACTGGGGGTCAAACCCTGGCAAAGAAGATATTACGGTATGGATATTTCTGGCCCACCGTGAATAAAGACGCGGCTGATTATTCACGACGCTGCGATAGATGTCAAAGATATGCCAAAGTTCCCAGAGCACCTCCGACTCAGCTCAAGTCGATGGTGAGTCCGTGGTCGTTTTCCATGTGGGGAATCAACATTATTGGAGTGCTACCTATAGCCAGAGGAAGAGCTAAGTATGCAATCGTTGTCGTGGACTACTTCACAAAATGGGTAGAAGCTGAACCTTTAACAACCATCACGGCAAGGAAGGTGATCGGTTTTGTGGTCAGAAACATCATTTGTCGATTTGGAATACCGAAGACCATCATAACCGATAATGGGACGCAGTTTGATAGCACCGAGTTTAGAAACTTCTGCCAGAAATATAAGATTGATAAACGATACACTGCAGTGGCTCACCCGCAGTCAAATGGCCAGGTCGAAGCCATAAACAAAGTCATTAAATCGATTCTGAAGAAGCGGTTGGAGCGGGCAAAAGCAAGATGGGTTGACGAGTTGCCATTAGCTTTATGGTCCTACAGGACAACCTTTAAGACGGCTACCGGCCATACTCCCTATTCACTTTCCTTCGGATCAGAAGCAGTGATCCCGGTAGAATTAGAAGTCCCGTCTCATCGAGTGGCGTACTATGACCCGACGACAAATAAAGCACTCCTCCTAGAATCTCTTGATATGATTGAAGAAAAAAGAGATGAGGCCGACTTGCATGCTTTGAGACATCGACATCAAGTAGCACGTTATTATGACCAAAAAGTTCGCTTCAAAACCTTTGAACCAGGAGACCTGGTACTGAAACGAGTCTTCCCGCCGTCGACCCAATTGGGTCCAAAATGGGAAAGGCCATTCACCATCCGACGGAAGCTTGATACAGGAGCATTCAAGCTAACGACCGTGGACGGTGAAGAGATTCCCAGAGCTTGGAACGCTCAGCACTTACGACGATATCTGAGCTAAATATGAAATGTCATCTCTTTTGTTTTCATAAGCTATGTAAAAAGGCACGACTTGCCTTAAAAAGTCTATTTATGTGAACAAAGGATTATAAAGTGGGTGTAGGCTACGACTTAGCTGAACCACTATAAAAATATCATGTGTCATTTACTTTCCTGCATTATTTATACATTCGATAATTATTCTATCGCGACTGTGAAACACGAAATGTTAAATTAAATTTAGAAAGTGGGGGATGACCCATGAGCAGGAATTAAAAATGACTGTTTGTACGATAAGACACAGAAGAATGGGAAGACGATATTCTTAACTCTAACTCTCAAGAACCTAGAGAGAGTATAAAGGACGGGAAGACGACGTCCCTTGAGGCGTGAAGGTGCACCCAGATGAGAGACCGCCTCAATAATACTCTAACCTGGTTATGAGACAGGAGAGTATAAAGATGCTAGAAAGAATAGGCATCAATGACAAAAGGAATACGGCCCCGTACGAGAATCGGGGGCAATTGGATTGTCGATTTAGTCAATCCTGAATAGTTCTTGCTTAGTTACGCAAGATTGACTGGGGGCATGTATGTGCATACATATTTCCCTCAACAATGACTTCATTGTATGATTTTAGCATGACCTACTTTTGCATTTTTACTTAAGTGCTAAACTAACAACTATTAGACATTTCAGGAAATAGAACTATTTTTATTCACGAACATGTGATTTTATACAAGGAAAACAAGCAAAAAAAGAAGATGCGAGGGCCACACTCGCTGCAACAATTGCGGACCAATTAAATGCCAAAATAAAACGGCGTACTTCATCACTTGAGCTTTGGATGGGACTTGGATTTTTTAGCAGCCCTCTAAGCATTCTTAGCCTCTTTTTCAGCATCAGTCAGAATGCGCTTTGGCTTGTTTTTTCCTGCAGTCGAAGCGTTGTAATCGGTTGATTTTTTCCCAGGAGTCAGAACACTGGAATCAAGAGAAGACTTTTTAGCAAGTTCTTCTGTAATAGACCTAGTTGAAAGCTTAACAACTAACCTTGATCCGGGATCCACCACTGCAAGAGGCTTAAGGCTTTCAGGGTCCAAGTCTTCAACTTTTAGCTGCATACGTTTGTCTTGCTCGGCTTTCATGTCAGCCAAAGTGATGTCATCAGCGCTCTTTGAATCCCCAATTATAGCCACTTCAGGGTCTTCCTCATGTCCCTCGCTACCGCCATCGTCTTTCAAGGCATCTATCATCTCATCATCATGTGGAGCATCAGCCTTAGACAGCTTAGTTCCCCCTCCTGACTCTATAGTGGCAGCCTTATCCTTTTTTCCTCGAGCCTTTTTCACGGATTTTGCTCCAGTGGTGCTTCCTTGAGGCCCGCCAGTCTTCTCGGTTGGCTCAACACCTGCAGAATGAGAAGCAGCAGTTATCAACTCATGGGAAAATATAGGATCCTCCATCGATTGCCCAATTATGTGGTGAAAGGTGGAGACGGCCTCGACGAACTGAGGTGAAAAGGTAGAAATACCTTCCGATGATTTCTCAGCTGGAGTGACTGCCGTTTCCGACGCAGACTCAGGTATAGGAGATAGGAGAGATGCCTTAGGGATCCCCGGGTTCTCAGGATCATATCCCTCAACTTCGGGAGTTTCAGCGGTAGTAGAAGAAGAACCGGCCTCGGTGATGCTCTTTTGTTTGGCCATCCGCTTCTCCTCCTCCATAGCAGCAGCGATGAGGCGACGCCCCTCGGCCAGACGTGTCGGCTCATCATCCCTTAGATATTTTTCCATCCGCTTGTCTTCGTCGACGGAGTCTACCTTGAGTTCCTCCTTCTCCCATTCGATAATTTGGCTCCATACGTGAACCAAGGTAGTCGGATAATCTTCAATCCAAGAGATGTTTCGGCGATGGATTATATGAGCGAAGAATTCAATTAGTAGTTCGCCGAACCCGTGCACTTCTCCCTGAGCCTCTGACAGCTGTTTACGGGTTTCTTCAGCGGACTTAATAACATTTTCCACATTCTTCTCCGCTAGGGCAGCCCTATTCTTGGCCTCCATCAACTTGGATTCCAAATCAGCGTTTCGCTTCTCCAATTCAGCGTTCTTTCTCGCTAAGTCGGCTTTTTCTCGCTCAACAGTATTGTAAGCTAGTTGCATTTTGGCGTTATCCGACTTAGCGTCTTCTGCTTGCTTTTTCAGCTCCAAGCGCTCTCGACTATGAGACTCGAGCAAGTCATGATAGCGTTTTTGTAGCTCTTCAAATTGCTGCTTGAAGTTGGTAGCATCCCGTTGAGCGATGACAAGTTGGTCCTGTGTATCCTCAAGGTCTTTCCCCAAATTTTTCAAGGCTTTTGCGCCGGCTTCTGCAGTCTTTTTCATCGAGTTAGTATCAGTGATTAAAGTTCGAATGATTCTGGAGAGGTTACGTGAATACTTGAACATCTCCGAATATTGTTTTTCGACTGCGTCAATCTTTGCTTTGGCCTCGTCTGCCCACCTCGAGGAAATAGGCTCAAGAGCAGGTAAGAAAGTAAGATTTTCGAAGTAGTGTTCGGGGAATTGTTTCTCCAAATATGCCCGCTTAACTTTGGACTCAGCATCCAGCGGTGGAGGTGGGCAGTACGCTAGCTCAGTATCCTTATGTTTAGTGGGCACGATGGCTGCATCACTCTTTCCAGACCGTTTATCAAAAACCTTATGTTTATCTCATGAGCTGGTGTCTTTCGGCGGGCTTCTTTCCCGACCGTGTTTGTCCTGACGAGAAGTTTGGTCTTTCGGCTGCGATGTATCTTCTCCTCGACGGCTCTGATAGCTTTTATGTCGGTCTGGATCCGACCGGACGGGGGAGCGAGAGCGCAAGGTACACGACTGATAAGAATCATGAAGCCTTCCGTCCTCTCTACCCCAGCTTTCGCGGCGATCACGCTCGACATCGGAAGGAGGTTTGGTCATGCTGCGACGCATTTTGCTAATGTCGTAGTGAGGACAAGACATTGTACCTACGCAACAATATAAGTGGAATTCAAAATCGGTGTTCACATAAAAAGTAAGTATTGTAAAGTGTGGTGCTGTCGTGTTGGGTGCATCCTAAGTGGTGTTCCCCCCGACAAACTCGAATCCGAAGCCAGGCTAGCGCAAGTGGGCTCTTTGTCCTTAATAGGAGTGGTCTCCTCTGAGGACGTGAAAACTAAAGGATTTTTACCAAAGTCCTCTGAAGTGTAGATGGTCTCAGGTAGGGGGAGATCTCCTAAACCCTGAAATGTGGAATCTTTGGTAGTGGGGACATCTCCTTGAGAAGCGTCTGTTGGCATCTCTTAGGGGACGTTGACTTTTCAGGAGAAATAGCTTCATCAGGGACGGTATACCCATCTCTATGCTTTTCGGCTATGTTGGCTAATTCATCATCCTGAGTTGAAGACGGAGAAGGTGAAGTCTGAAGAGGTATCTCTGGATCTTTCGAGATCTCGCCCATCCCTGGGATTACGTCCACTGGGGGGATGTATACATATGGACCCGACCCGTGACCTATGCTATGGGTAATGGACAATAACCCGTGATGATGAAGATATTCATCCTTAAGGACTTCATCGATGGTTAGAAATTTTTGGTCGCCATTGAGGAGCCGATGCATCCGATCAAAGTACACTTGGCCCGATATTTGTTTTGGATTATCAACTGCAAACAAGAAGAAAACGAATTAATGTATTGACATGAACATTCGGAATGGAGATCTGGAAAGTCGATGCCATACTTGATTTTGTCCATCTCCTAGCACATCCCGGCTGTTGCCTTATATAAAATCATTCTAGCTTAGAATCGCCGGCCTTGCTGCTGAATGGTGCTGAAATGATTTTCCTTTTTGGGACTGATTCGAAGTAAGAAAAGGAAGGAGTTTCTCGAGTTCGGTGCTTGAAATTATAAAAAAAAGTGAACATCGTCGAAAGTGAGCTCTGTACCTAAACTTTCTCTGTATGCTATATATAAGGTATATAAGTAAGCGTAGGAGTTGGGGTGTAACTGCATGGGGGCAATCCGCATCTGTCTCAGGAAGTCGACAACAAAACGCGGAAACGGTGGGATAGCCCCAACCATACACATCAATCGGGTAATTGCCATAAATCGTTCTGGGGGATTGTGAGGACGGTCAATTTTCGATGGCACCAGGGTATCCCTTTTCAGTATCCCATGCTTTAAGCATATTCGAACGAGTCTGTCGTTATTAATCGTCGATTCAACAGAATCTTGAGGTAACTCCAAGATAATGGCAGACTCAAATTCGTCAGGAGCTCGATTATCTCCAATCCCTCCTTCCTCTTCATGGCCCAGAGAAACTTCGCTATCAGAAGGTGTTTCGTTGTTATGCGCTCCTACTTCATAATCTGGGCCCTCGTCGTCCCATTCAGGGTCTGAAGAAGAAGATATGTCATCAATGGTAACTTTCTCAGAAGTCTTTGCAACTTCCATCTTCTTTGCTAATCTAGATGAACGTCTTTCGGCCATGATCACTAGATTATGGAAGAAACAATAGCAAGAATTAGAGTAAAGTTGCCCGTGTCCCCCGTGTGTGTATGTGAGCTAAAGTGTGTGCTACGTGTAACAAGAATACAGAGCAAATATATGAAAGCATAATGTAAAGGTCCAAGGAAGCAGTAATGTTCAGAGAAATTCTTGATATTTGTTTATGTTTGCAAGGCACTATCCTAACTGTCCATTAAGTTGAAGATTATATTAAGAATTGGTTTGGCCAGCTAAGCAAGGTCTTATGTACAATCTTGGGCTGTTTTTCGGTTCGGTTCGGTTCGGATACACGCATTGGGGTCAGATCGGGGAGAAAGCCTTGTGCTAGCCTGGGACGAAAGTTGATTCCCAGTGACCAAAGTCGGATCGGTTCGGAGGTGAGTATTTGGACGGTCCGGGTTGAATTGAGCAACCATGCTACTCCCTTCCTTTGTTTCACATTCCGATACGGTCCGATCAAGTAAGTCTTGTTCTTCTCTTGGCTTGCAAGTCTGACCCGATCCGGTCAGTTGAGCCCCATTTTCGTCTCCGTCTTGTCACCCGAACCGATCTCCTGCACTCCTCCTCTCCCTTTTTCTTTTCCTCTTTGGGGTCAGGCTCGATCCTATGTCGAAAATCCCAATTGAAATCGAGTATCGATGCATTCAAATACTCAACGAAAGATTTTAACCCCTCCACCATCACCTCGACAGGGAGTTAACACCATTAACGACGATGGCGGAGTGGAGGAGGTCATGGCAATAAAACCCATTAAATACCTCGCAGGAATTGTTCAAGGAAACCGCGAATCCAAGCTAAAAGCAATTATAAAGATGAGATTCAAGATTATGAAGCTACCTATGTGTTTGATTTGAGTATGAAGACGAGAATTTCGAAGTTTTTTTTAGGAGCTAGGGTTTGGTGTACGAGCCAGAAGACGAAAACAATAAAAGGAAGAGAAATGGAAGAAGAAGAGTAGTGAACTTATATAGATTTAAGATGGCCCTTCGTATTCCTAGCCTACTTCACTCCGTTCGGACCGGGAGTCGAGCCCATGAAGGAACTCTGGCCTGTTAGTCCATGGTGTAGTAGTATTGAAAAGCCCATCCGAGTTTGCTACTGAAGGGAATCCGTTCGTATCGGGATCCGAACCGAAGAGGATCATATACAGAGATTTGTCACACAGGGAGAATTCTAAAAAAAAAAGGAAAAGTAAAGAAAAAGCCCACCTGGAGGAATCACTGGACATTAAATAAAAGCTCTCAAGGTTGTTCGAAAATGAAGGAAGTAATTCATATGGATTATGGATATATATATATAAGCAGAAAAAGCCACGATTTCATGAAGTGACACTACAAGTAGATGTAAGTGATCATTCAACGGTTCTAATTCAAAGGATGTTTCGTAAACTGCTTCGAAGCACACTGTATCTCAGATAAGAGTGTACTTCGAGGGGGCAAAATGTTAGCCTACTTTGTGAACTAGGCTACACAAAGAGCAAACAACGAAAAAGTCATCAATCGACTCGGATCGGAGGAAAGTAGCGCAGGAAGTGAGTAGAGATCAGAGACGCAAAAATCACATCGGATCGGAACGGTAATACGTCAGCAATATCAAAGGATATCAAGTGACCTCATCGGATCGGATCGGAGAGATGCGTCAGCACGTTAAACAACAAACGGCCTCGTCGGATCGGAGGAGTACACAAACAACGTCAAGGGATAGCATGCTGCCTCACCGGATCGGATCGGAGGACCCGATCTGAACCCCTTCTTCCCATTGAATCTGTAACCGTTGCTGCGCATATCTCCTGAAGACTCGGACAAGGTCTGACCATTTCTCCCACGATCTCCTACTAAATCAATGCGCTGTAGCCATCTTGGAGCCTCCGAACCCGACTCTCAAGGGATGGATGCCACGCAATTCCGAACGGGAGCTACTTCGAAGAGATTTTTCACCTATAAATACATCATCTAGGGGCATTTGAAATGATCTTTTGGCAAATTCTCAGTTCTTACTTCATCCATAACCGAATTCTACAATCATATTCAGATCAAAATCATCTCTTAAAGCCTATATTTGAGAGATTTGAGTGAGCTTATGCATTGTAATTGTGAAGCTTAGTGAGAATTATTGTTGTCTTTGTATTCAAATCATCAAATAAAAGAAAACAAAGTGGACGTAGGCTCCTTAACGCCGACCCACTATAAATCGTGTGTTCTTTTCTGCTTTTTGATTCTATTTCATTGAAATCATAACTAATTTGGGTGTTAGAACCAATTTTTGGTCTAACAAAATGTTAGCCTGCTTTGTGAACAGGCTACCCAAAGCCAAGGACTTGACTATGAACTTACATTGATTGGAGATCACTTGGATGGAGTGATAGAAGGTGGGAAAACTTGAATTATACATGCAGATGTCGCCGGATTGAATCCCCTCTTTCGGATCGGATCGGATCAGATCCCCCCATTTGGATTAGATCAGATCCCCCATTCAGATCGGATCGGAGTGCCCCCATATCCGATCCGTCCATTGCCTGTTGCTCCATAGCGTGGCCCATTTTCTAGCCTGCCAAAGAGGAGCTACCAACTCCGCTTCTCCCCACATTCTCCACTCTCTTATAACCAACTCCGAAGCCTTACAGATGCTGCCACGTGTACCCCTAACCGCTCACCAATTCTAGCCTATAAATACATCATATTACAGCAAATTAAGGGGACTTTGGCCCTATGGAGACCCTATGTATTTCGGCCATGGCTGCCAACAGTGGAGAACCACCTTCCTCTTCAATAAAAATCAATGAATTCAGAGAGAATTATTCATTGTATTCGAGTGATTGAATGTCTATATTCATTATAATTGTGTTTTCTGAACGAATTGAGGAATCATGAAGTGGATGTAGGCTCATTAACGCCGAAACACTATAAATCTTGTGTGTTGATTGATTTTCTATGCTTTTATATTATTCTTCTGGACTATTCTATACAAATCCTAGACAACTGGGTGTTAGTACTATTTTTTGGTCTAACAACATATAACTGTCAGAAATTCAAATTTGGAAGAAGTGTCTTTTCACTATTTGAAACGTTTCAGAAACGTTGCAACCTTTCACACTCTATTAAAAGGACTTGAATTCGATTTTTTTTAATATATCTTCTTCTCTACTTTCACTCTCTTTCATTATATAGATATTCTTAATCATTTTTACGATTTATACACTTATACTATGCCGAATTCAATTCTGTTTTGATCAAACTTCTTCTCTCTTCACTCTCTTCTCATCTCTTTCTGAATCAAGTGCTATTGAAGAGTTATTGGGCTTTTTGTAATTGTTTGGGTTGAGTGAAGTAGGAATCGGTGTGTTCCTTATAGCCGTGAAACCAAGGAAGTAGGAATCGGTGTTTTCCTTGTAGCCATGAAACCAAGGAAATAGGAATCGGTGGTATCCCTTGTAGTCGTGAAGTCAAGGAGGTTGTACTTGACTATTGGAATAGTAATAAAACTCTGCACAATCCAGCGCTGTGCTGGACTGTACGTAGGAGCAATCCGAACAAGTATAAAATCTGGTGTGTTCTTTCCTTTTCTGCATTTTTCTTTCTGTCTATTTTGCTTATGTGTTTGAATCTGTGTCTGTGATTGTTTATGTAGTGTTTGATTCACTCTGTTATTCATATAAGTTTTTCCTTTTGTTTAAATTCTCACAAACACTGTTCACCACCTCCTCTAGTGTTTGTTTTGCCTTAACGGTCCATTCCGCATTCCCTAACAATTGGTATCAGAGAGAGGGTTTTTCAAAAAGTTCATAATCTGATTTTTGAAACTGTTAAATGGAAAATTTTGAACACTAGTTTATATTCATGTATTGCATCAAGTATTATATGATTTTGCATTCAATTATATTGAAAATCAAGTTACTATGATTTGATTTTTGAAATTTGAAATTTTTGATCTATGGATGTGTTACAAAACTATTATGACATTTTGTTTAAAATTGCAGTTAATTACTTGAAAAGTCACTTGTTTATTCGAAGAGTCGTTTGTTTTTGGAAAAGTCATTTGATTTTTTGAAAAGTTGTGTTGTTTTGCAGGAAAAGATGTGCTATATGACTTTTGAAAATTCAAAAGTTGAAAAGATAGGTAAAGTGGCTATTGATGATTCAAATTCCAAAATGGTGGGTATTGAAAATTCAAATTCTGAAAAGGTGGCTGTTGTAAATTCAAATTCCGAACTGGTGTGTTACTGGGTGTGGAGGATTCAAATTCCGAAGGACAATTGAAGAAGAGTAATGACGATTGGTGAAAAGACATCAAGAGGAATAAATGGAAATACACAATGTAAATCAACAAAGAAATGAGTATCAGATAAATAGAAACCTTTTGATTCTCATCACAAGTATATTCAATACTGTACTTCTCGTGATTTGCTTCGTAATGCCGCTGGTTTCATGTGAATCCGTCAAGAATTGATCAAGTAATGATCAAATGAAATTTTGGTGAATAAAAGAGAGAAGGAAATCAAAACTACCAACAATATTCTTTAAATTGCACCTACATGTTAGAATATTTTGTGCCAAATCCTTTTTCAAATTGTAGTTCTCGTTCTTGTGGTCGTTTTAATGGGTAGATCATCAAATTCCGATAAAAAATGAGTGAGATATGGTGATTTGAAGTTGACTATCCAAAACTGAAAAACTGTTACGGATTTTTCTGTTTTCCTCTTACTGTTTCGACTTGCTGCACCACAATACCATCCAAATTCATCCCCAAACTGTTACTAGATTGTATTCCTTGGATTTCTCTTTGATTTGCTGTTGATTTCGTCCAATTCCTTCAAGAAACGAAGAAGTTATGCCTCCTGAAAGTTTGATTGGAAATGAAAAACGAGAAGAAGAAGAAGAAGAAGAGAAGTGGTTATGAAGAAACATGATTTTTTGGCCTTTAAATAGTAGTTGAAGTGTCCATTTATTCAAAAGTTCAAAATTCAAATTCAAATTTTGGTGCTAAGTTGGTTGAACTACTAAATCTTCGATATCTTTCTCATATGATGTTCAAATTCAGCAAATGAATATACTATCCTGATCAGAAAAATGAGCCCGTCGCAATAGAGCAGATCCCATCATCAAATTCCGGAAGATCAATTCAGAATTCAGAAAATTTCGAAGAAAAGGATCTAAAAACCGGGTATGTATTCATTAATTTTTTTATTTTATTTGGTTGAACGGTTTCTTTGTTTGTTTGTTTGTTTTGTTTTGAATTTTTAATTTTTAATTTGAAATTTGAAATACAAAATTCAAATTTGAATTTTGAAATTCAAAATAGTAATAAAAAATAAAATAAAATAATAAAATAAATTTTTAAATGTTTGTGAGGATTAATATTATTTGAGGAAATAGTTGAACCTGAAACATAAATCGATAATTTAAAACCAAAGTCACAAAACCATATGTTCTTTGAAATTTATGCATGTATGTCGACATACATATGTCCTTATGTCGACATAAAGGCTTGTAAAATGAAATTCAAAATTTGAGTTTCAAAAGCTTAAACTTTCAAACTTCCCTCCATCTTTTAAATAAGAAAATGCAAGTTCAAATTTTAGTTATCAACTCTTCATGTCTACTTATTTTTTATATCTTTATTAATATGATTGAAATAATTTAAACTTTTCAAACATTTGATAGTTATAAAATATAAGTTTATATATCTTTAGTTTAAGCACACATAGTTTAACTTTTATATTTTTCACATATAATAACAATTTTGGGTTACATTATAATAAATATTTGTAATTTCATACTAATTTTGATTTATATATTTAACTTAGTATTTTGGTATACAGAAATATATATATGATTTTTATTTCTTAAAAATATTGTTTGAATATAAGAAATTATAGCTTTATATATTACTTCTTCTTTTTTTGGGCAAAGCCGACGGGGTTGAGTGGGCCCCTACCACTTTTATTGATAACCAAAGTCGATTACATAGAAACAGAGAAGACAAAACAAAACAAAGGAAGACAGAGATACAAGGTTATCAACCACAAAATAGAAGAAAAACCAAAACGAAGACAAGAAATAAAAAGGAACCAATCAGAAGTTTAAGCTCAAGATTCCCGGATCAAAGACATTAGACATGAGTTGCAAACCATTCCTTAGTCTCAGTAGAACAAGGTTCTTCAAATTAGCAAGCTCAGGTGCCTTTTCTGGTTCGAAGATAAGTGCATTCCTGATCTTCCACATAATCAAAATGAAACTTTTAAGTATGTAGGAGATCAACGCCGACTTGCCATTCTTCTTTGAAATGTGCTTGTGTAGGTTATCCCATTCATTGTCACTCTGTTGAGCCACATCAGTTCGTCCTGTTTTCGTCATGACTTCAGTCCAGATGCCACGAACATGCGTGCATTCAAAGAAGAGGTGCCTTATGTCCTCCGGCTCAACTCCACAGAAGACACAATAAATAGAAGTATGAATGCCTCAGGAGACAAGCTTTACTTTAGTGAATATAGCAGTGTTGATGATTTTCCATAAGAAAAGATTTTCCTTTGCTGGATTAGGTCCTTTCCAGATTATATTACTCCACCTACAGTTTTTCATATCTTTAACCCCCTTCAAACACTATACATTTGTTTAATGGAGAAAGAATAACCTTTCCACAGCCAAGAGGTTCTTTTTTCTGAAGTTTCAAATGAAGGAAGCTCCTTGATCCTTTTCCATAAAGCACCGCAAGCAGCCGAGGTGGTTCTCAGCTTCATGAACCTGCCATTGACATAACAACTTCCAACAGTAGCATGTAAATTAATTCCCGAGAGCATAATTTCTTGATGAGTGATAGTGTTATTTAAAATGACACCACGATCAGTCCAAGGATCTTCCCAAAAGTTAATATGATTGAATGCAGTTGCGGTATATTTGAAAAAGGGAAGGATTTCTTTCCTTAATCTGAAGATGCTAGACGAAGTCCAGCTAACGTTGGATGGAGGAGTCATAGTCCAAAAATTCTGATTTCGTACAACATGATATTTTGACCAAGTAACCCAAATACTATTCTTATTATTAAGAAAATTTTCAATGTGTTGCACAAAAGCTGCCTTATTCCGTATGACGGTGTTGATAATTCCCAGTCCCCCTTTATCCATAGGTCTTTCAATGTTTTTAATGAAAATGGGAGCAGAATATTTTATATGCATGTTTCCTTTCCAAAAAATCTCATAAAAGCAGTTGTAATCAAATTAAGAAGCTTTTGAGGCAGTATAAAGGTCCTGGACCAGTAAGTATGCATTGAAATGATAATAGATTTGATCAGAGTGAGTCTACCTGCTTGGCTAAGGAATTTATTAGACCAACTTTCAAGTCTGTTAGTGATTTTGGCAAAACGAGGCAAGCATTGAACAGTAGTGATTCTTGATGTGGTTAGCGGCAAACCAAGGTAGGAGCTAGCATTGTTATTGATGGCGAGTCCAGTTAATCCATGCATTTTGTTTGCAGTAGCAGCCGAAGCACCAGCTAAGTTAAGCTTAGACTTCTCCAAATTAATTCTTAACCCTGTGATACTATAAAATTTGTCTAGAATACTTATGATTTTATTCATGGTGACAAGGTTAGGCTTGCAGAAAACAATCAAGTCATCAGCAAATAAGAGAGATGTGATCCTGGGATGAGAACAGCCAGGATGAAGACTAAAAGTGCCATCATCAACTGCCTCATCTAAAAGTCTAGTTAATAATTACATCACAGTGATAGAAATATAAACTGACATAGGGTCCCCTTGTCTTATACCAATTTTACTTTTGAAGTACCCTACTGAGTTACCATTTATATTGATAGAAAAGTTGACAGTAGAAATACAAGCATATATCCATGAAATAACATTTGCTGGAAAATTCATATAAGCAAGTATTCTAACTATAGCATCCCAATGGAGAGAATCGAAAGCCTTTCTAATGTCTAATTTAAGCATAGCTCTGGGAGAAATATATCTCCTTTTGTATCCTTTTAATAATTCTTGTGCTAGGAGGACATTATCAAGGATATTTCTTTTAGCAATAAAGGCAGACTGGTTATGTGAAACGAGATCAGCGAGCACACTTCTCAGTCTGTTAGCTATTACTTTAGATATGCATTTGTAAATAGTATTACAACATGCTATAGGTCTGAAATCATTAACATTAACTGCATTTTTAGTTTTAGGAATTAAGGCAATGGCAGTGTTGTTATAAGAGTTCATCATGTAGGATTTCTTGAAAAAATTATCAATAGCTTTGCAAACATCATGGCCAACTAAGTTCCAAGATTTAGTATAAAAATTGGCGTTAAAGCCATCAGGACCACCACATGAAAATTTATTCAAAGAAAACATAGCAACTTTAATTTCATCAAATGAAACATGAGATTTAAGAGATGCATGATCACTCATGGATAGCTTAGGCAAAATGTTAGGGTTTAAATCATCAAAACAAGGAGTAAAATTAATGTCATTACCAAATAAGGAAGAGAAATACCTTATAAAAGCTGTTTGAATTCCATCCTGTGAATTCTGTACCTGTTTTTCCTTGTCAATGATGATGTGAATATTTTCTTTGTGATGCTTAGCTTTCAGAGAGTTGTGAAAATAAGCAGAGTTTTTGTCTCCTTCAGTCACCCATTTAATTCTAGATTTTTGTTTTTTCATAAGAGCTTCGTTATACATAGCATCTTTAAGCTTATGTGAGATCTCTGATTCTTGTAAGGCCAACATGGAGTTCCCCACATTAGCAAACATATTGGCTTGTATAATTTCCACCTGCTCGGCAAGCTTATCAGAGAGTTTAGAGCCACTACCAAATCTTTCCATAGCCCAACTCTTGAAGGCATATTTTATATATTACTTCATTTTGTTATAAATTGTTCTTTAGCAAATAAATATGTTTGGATTTCTAAAGTTTGAATTTAAAATTAATTTGTATCAAGAAGATTATTGTATATCTCATAATAAATTTTAAGTTCTTTTCAAAATCATTCTTTATACTTTTATGAATATATGTTTATAGTCTACTTTATATAATTTTATATTCTCTTTAAAAAGATCTTCAATTATTACTATATTTACCTTACTAATATTGTTTAACTCCATAATTATTTTGAATATTTTGCTACCTATCATGAGTTTATTAAACTCTTAATTTCTTTCATTAGCATCATTAACTTAAGTCTAAAAATTAATATTACCTTTAATTAATTTATAATATGTGTAGAATTTTGAATATTTTTTACCAAAATAGATATAATCACCAAATCATTCTTCATATTATCATTACCCATCTTATTTCATATTATACATCATTAAAGTACATCTCAAATCATTTACATCACAAATTGCATTTCAATCAATATATCACTTCATATAGTTTTTCATATGTCATACTGCATTATTACCAACACAATACATTACATATTAACTTTAACTCCTCATAACAGGTATACTATAAGAGAATTATTATCTTAGAAATATATAGGATTATTAATTAAACAGATAATATATTTACTTCGATTTAATTGACTTGGTTGAATTGTTTGACTTAATTGACTTGTTTGACATAAATAACTTGATTGACTTGTTTGACATGGTTGAATTTCATTAGTGGTGTGTTAGAAATATACTTATGCATTTTAACTTATATCATAGAATTATTTCTTAGTCTAGATTAAAGTCTTATTATTGTTTTAAGGGAATTAGAGTATAGGCTAGATTTAGTCTTATATTAGATTAAGGGGGAGTTTTATAGTTTCTAGGATTAGTTGAAGGTTTAAGAAGTGCTTATTAACATATATTATTTAATTTGGTTGATTGCTTGAATTGATTGCTTGAATTGATTGCTTGAATTGATTGCTTGAATTAATTGCTTAAATAGATTGCTTGAATTGCTTGGATTGATTGTATGAATTGATTATAAACATTGATTAGATTTCCTTGTTCATTATTCTTCTATTAGACCAGTATACTCATAATTTTAGGGGGATTTGTAATCTTTTATGCTTAGAATCATAGAATTAGAGGGAGATATAAGGATATCATAGAATCAGGGATAGTAATATAGAATATTATAATAGAATATGTATAAATAGATATAGGATTTTGGGGGAGTATTCTAAGATTATAGATTTAGGACTCAGGGGGAGCACTTTAGTATAGGAATTATTTAGATAGTTATAGGATTTAAGGGAAGTAGTTTTAGAATTTCTTTTTAATAATGCCAAAAGGGGAGAAATTATAAAATATAGACATAGTTTATAGAATTCATATAGGCAGGGGGTGTATTTGAAGGATCATCAACAACAGGTGTGAAAAGGTATGATATTTTATAAACTAAGGTTGTCATCATCAAAAAGGGGGAGATTGTTGGAGAATGGAGTTTTGATGACAAAAACCTTATTTCAATTATCATTGATTAAAAAATATATACTAACACTTTTTGTATATAATATATATATATATATATATACACGAATATATTCAAATATTATATATAGTAATATTACTGAAGACTATACAGTTTAAAGATAATAGAGAACCAAAATTCAGAGAAGTATCAAGACTCATGAGTATTCAAGATTTCAAGAGTTCAAGAGTTCAAGATTAATATAGTTATAGAGTCTAGATTTTGTAAGACTCTAAATAGCACTCCAGGTTCAATATCTAAATTCTGATTTTAAAATTCTATCCTTAATTCTCTCTATTTTATTTCTTTATCTTTTCATTTTTTTTTCCTTTCTTATTTATCTTTGTTTTTCAAACTTAAGTTTTATATATTTATATTATTATACTTAATTTTATATAGTTTAAAACCTTATAATTTTATAAATATGTTTATATAGTTTAAGTTTATGTTTTTATATGTTTTTCTACCTTATAATATTAATTTACAACACTATATTTTTATTCTAGAATTTCCAGAATTGTATTTATATCAAAACACTTGAAAAATGTTTTAAAATTCAAAAATACACTAGAGTATGTCGACATGACAAAAACACTATGTCGACATATAACTGTCATAAATTTAAATTTGAAAGGAAGTGTCTTGTCACTATTTGAAATGTTTTAGAAATGTTGTAACCTTTCACACTCTATAAAAAGGGCTTGAATTCGATTTTTTAATATATCTTCTTCTCCACTTTCACTCTCTTTCATTATATAAATATTCTTAATCATTTTTATGATTTATACACTTGTACTCTACTGAATTCAATTCCATTTTGATCAAACTTCTTCTCTCTACACACTCTTCTTATCTCTCTCTGAATCAAGTGCTATTGAAGAGTTATAAGGCTGTTTGTAATTGCTTGGGTTGAGTGAAGTAGGTATCGGTGTGTTCCTTGTAGCCGAGAAACCAAGGAAGTAGGAATCGGTGTTTTCCTTGTAGCCGTGAAACCAAGGAAATAGGAATCAGTGGTATCCCTTGTAGCCGTGAAATCAAGGAGGTTGTTTTTCCTTAACGATCCATTCCGCATTCCCTAACAACCGCTACCATCAAGCTATGCAAGAACCGGTTCCCAAACCTCAGCCAAACTGATTGGATATGCATCTTGCAAAAAAGATAAACTCCCTCTCCCTATGACACTGAAAGTATAGAACCTGGATAAAGTGTCGTTGAAACTGGCCTTGGTATTAGCATGTGCTTGCTCAGTAGCGGCCTTATCTAAAAGAGCCTGATTCCTCTCTCGCTCCAGTTCCTCCACTGTGGCCCTAAGAGAAAAAAATTCCAAGTCTTGGGAACTAACATTTTTCTCCAAGATTTGCTGCTCCACAACCAATTTATCTTCAGCACTCTTTTGAGCAGAATGAGCTTCTTTGACATGAGCAGCCAGAAGGATTCCCTTTTGCTTATAAGAAGAAGTAGTAGCAGAAAGCTCTTCCTTAATTCTATAATTCTCAGCCTCTAGCTTTTCATTCCTCTCAGAAAGATGTTTAATATCGGTGTTGCGGGCCTTCAGAGTTCTGTCCCATTCAGCTTTATCGTTCTCCAAGGTGAGCCTTGCCTCGTAATTAAGCTTATTAACCCTCTGGAGCACATCAACCAGCTTCTTCCAGTAAGTCAGCTTCTCAATCTCACCCTTCATCGTCTCAAGACTCCTAAGCATCACATCTTTATCCATTGTAGTTATATCCAAGTCAAAGCGAACTCCTCTCAAAATTCAGCAGGGAAAGAGTAAGGAAAATGTGTTAGGTGCTTGGGGGAGAGTGTGGTGCGGCCTTTGAATATTTTTCTAGATGTCAACAGAAGGAGAGGAAGCAGATCGAAGTGAAGTAGTTTGAAGGCTTGTGGAGGTTTAAGCAGCGAAAGCAGGATCCTTATCGATTCTCGCACGCTTCTCATCTCTACCACAATATTTTCCTTATCATCCGGCTCCCTCCTTTTCCTCCTCTCGTTGTCCCTATCATGACGATTTTCTCAAGCTTTTCTGTCTTGCTCATCCCTCTCCTAACGGTCATGAGCCTCTTGAGCCTTTCTCATTCTCTGCTCTTCATCGGTCTCCTTCCTATAAGGATAAGGTGGTACATTGCGCCGCAGATTATACGAGTCTGTGTAGCGGTTGAATTCATCCACATAAGAGCGGCTCATGGTTTGACCTGAAACAAAGCAAAATGAGAGTTCAGCGTTGAAAGCAGAAAACACTGGGGCAAGACATAATATATATATGCAAGATATTGAAAGCTCTAAGTGTGTGTTGTGCGTGATCTAACGCGAATCAAGCAACAGACCACTCGTCATTGTCGGAGTCAAAGAAGCTGCAATTTAAGAAATAGGTTTTTGAGGAGTAAGAGCTAATTCAGTAGTTGTCTTTGGAGCGTGTAGTAAGTCGAGAAGTTTCAATGCCACCTGTTGAAAGATCGCTATAAGTTACGACAATGTCGCTTGAACTCCCATATATATCTTCCTCCATTGCGCTAGAAGTGTGAGGTCGACATCGCCTCTTTCAACTACAGAATCGCCTTTGCTCGCGATCTCTCCTTCCTCAAGTTGCTCTGTAATCTTCGTAGGAGCTTTACCCTCACGATGCACAATCTCTTCTTCAACAATAGGAGTCAGCCTGGGTTGGTCAGACGAACTAGCTCCGCTAGTAGGGTCTGACCATTTCTTTAAGACGGACTCTTCGGTAGAATATTTCAATACAATGTCTTCTCCAGAAGCCGAGGCATCGGATTCTTTGGGAGCGGATGGAGAAGCAGAAGATGTTTCTTACGAAAGAAAAAATCAAGATGGGTCAAGCAACCCAAATTGACGAAGAAACTCTTCCTTTATCAAGAACTTTCTAGTCTTCTCTTATTCAGCGACAACATTCAATTTCTCAAAAGTAGATTTGCATATGACAGAGCCTATAGCGAAAGTCGGCAGTTCTGTAAAAGAAAAAGGAAGATTTAATAACCAAAACTTGGAAAAATCTGGACAAAGAGTTCTGAGCAAATATGTTCACCTCCTTCCATCCAGATTCCATGGAAGCTCTCCAGGCTTCGAATATAAAAGAATTAGTTCAAGAATCCTAAAGCTCTATTCGATAAGTCAAGGATAAGCTTGCGATTTCGGGTGCCTTTGACAAAGATAATAGAGCAATGCTTGAAGACATATAGATAGCAGATGTCCTGAACTGTAGGCATACAGCGCATTGTCCTCATGAAAAGAACGCAAATCCGCATTAAAATGGCATAGACATTAGGGTGTAGTTGAAAATGGGAGATCGCTAAATGTTGAAGGACCATCTGTAGAGATGTGTTGAAAGGAGGAATGACCCCCCTCATTGACATACGACGGTTAACTACGACAAAACCGAAGGGGGGACAACTAGCAAACTCATCCTTCCTAGGTAATCGTGTGTTGGTCTCGGGAATGTTGAATTAAGCGCATAACTGCTTAGAAGTACACTAATTAAGCATTGAAGAGCAACTCTCGGACGGCGGGCTGCTAAGGGAACAGGGGATGGGAACAGGCTAATTTGCTACCGACCCTGGAGCTGCAGTCGTTCCAGCTTTAGAAGTTTACGTAGAAGCTTTAACCTAAGCAGAAGAAGTTGTCTCCTCAGAATGGTGAAGATTCTTTTGTCGAATATCAATTCTACATAAGGAATCTTGTTACTTGCAGGTGCGCATTTGCTAAGTGTGAAGTGTTGTGCAAAAGTATACACGTTATTGAAAACAAAGCTTGAAATCTTCAATCGATATGTGTAGATTAGTCGATCTCAAGCATCATCGAGAATTCACTTTAGAATGTTGTGTTTATACAGGCGATGTTCAACAAGTTATAAACGGTTGAACAAAACAATCTTGTATGAACACTTCATTCAGTTCAAGTCAGGAAATTCGTTGTAGTTAATTTCTAAACGATTAAACTAATTTGTCGTTGATGTGGGAAATCAATGGCAAAATATTTGCCAAAAGTCGTGCAAGTGCTTGTCTTGTTACAGGACAATTAGCGAAGAAAAGCACGTTCAATTTACAAGTTAAAGCCTGGAGTGTCCAAAGTCTGGATCGTTCAAAATTTGACAACATCGATCGATTAAAGATTGCAATTCATTGAGAAGTGGCGATCCAGTTAACTCACGATCCATTGATGGATCGCTCGCGAACCATGGATCACTCGATCCACAAAAAATCAGCGATCAAACTCTAACACTTCTGGACCAGTTTAAGGTGCGATTTAACAAAGACAACCGATCCACAAGGGTTTGCAATCAACCAACAAAAATTCATGCATCATTAATAAACCATGAATGATCAGCATATCAAAACAATGCAGGAAAGTGCTTATCATCACATAAACAATCAGCTCAAATTAAAGAACAAACTATCGAAATGCAAATCAACTTAAGTTACAAATTAGCATGGCCAAGTTTTGTTTATCCAAAAACATAATATACTCCATGAAAATTCAAAGCACAATTTTCCAAGATACACAGAAGACATGATTAAATCTCGCTGCGTCAAGTAGCAATTCGCCAAACTCAAACTCAGATTACAGTTTATTGAAAGTACATAATCAATCAAAGGATAAATCACATGACTATTTTAAACCCAAAATCACAAAAGCCCAATCAACTAGAGCACGCAATCCAACCACATCCGATCTCTTAATGCCCAAAAACCCCAAATATTTGAAGCAATAAAATCAATTCGATCTAAAATTGAAGAATTCGTCACCTACAACAATTCAAAGTGGCCGAAGATGATTGAAGTTTGATGGAAAACACTGGTTGAGGCTCGGCAACGTTGAAGTTGATCAGATCTGAAAAACGAAACCACAATTCAGTTTGAATAAATTAAAATTGCGACAACAACATGATTCAAATGCGAATCTAGGCACGTTGATAAGTGGCGGCACCTGAAAGACCACAACGATGAAGTGGATTCGATCTAGATGAAATTTGTAGTGGCAATTGAGGTTGAGAACATATCTAAGCTCGATAGTGGTCGGCAATGAAGATTCTGATCAGCGGCGAACTAATTCAGTCAATATTGGGGTAGGGGAATCAGATTGCAGGAGTTTTCTTCGCAAAGACGCCATCCACCATTAACGAGGTTTCTCGGCAGGGAAGATAAAGCGGAAGACTGAAGAAAGGATGGATCAGAAAAAGGCAAATAAAGCAGTTGTAGATAGCCGTAAATGGGCTTTGCTCGATCCATCCAACGAGCCCATAACGATCCATCATGATTTGCACGAACTGGTTCCTCAAAATGTACAAATCACGATCCATCAAAAAAGCACCAAGAACATCAAAATTCGAAGCTTACAATTTTTACAAGCAAAAAATCATAAACTTCGAGGGAAAAATATTAATCCTGTTCTAAAACGCGATTTGAAAATAATATAATGGACCACACGGTAGGGTAGATCATGGCTATGCTAATACGAACGGATCGATTGTGCTTATATTAAAAATGACACCAACACCCAAGGTGTTTTATGCAACACTTCACAAATATGTAAAATCTAAAAGTATGGAACCAAAAAATATATAAGCAAGTAAAGACCATGGGAATTTCAGAGTGGTTCGGCCTAGAACCGGCCTACGTCCACTATAGAAGCTATTTTCATTATCATGGTAGAATTTAGAAGGTACATGCTTTCACTCATCTCGCTCTTTTTTAATGATCTTCTCTATTTTCTCTCTTTTTGCTCTTGATTTCACTTGGATTCACATAGGAATGGATGAGATCTTTTGATTTGTGATAGTTGTTGTGTAGATCTTCAACCATTTAAACATTTAGATGATCTTCCTTAGTTCCATGATGATTTTTGTGTTGAATCTAGGCTTGAGAGAGAATTAATAGAGGTTGGAGAAGTTTAGAGTGGTGGAGAAATGAATTGGACAGCACTCAGGGGTAGAAAAATCGGTCCCCTAAAATATGGGAAGCCATGGGGTATTTATAGGTGAAATCTGGGTGGAGTGGCAAAACTGTAATTACGCGTGCGTAGGCTATGAGTCTTACGCCCGACCCATCATAATTACCAAAATTCCACGACCTACCCCTAAAACATAATGCATGACCCATGATATATGTTGCATGACCTGTATAATTACACTGCTGCCATCGTCTGTACAATGTTAATGCACAACCCGTAGCTTCTTTTTAACATGACTGACCCACTGAGCAGAGCAATGCTCGACCATAAAATACATCCTCCATGTGGCTCCATATATTAAGTTTGCTTGTAATTCCCGCCACGTTTCAGCTATACTCTATTTATATATTGGCGATTCATGTTGTTATAATATGACCGATCCATATGGAAGGACCTCATTGATCCACTACATATATTTTTATGTACAAATCATACTGACATGTCCACGCATATAAAATATGCCCAAACTATTGTAAGTGTTCCGCTCGATCCATCAGTAAAGAAGCTGCTTGACCCCTCAACATGGTTGGTGACCGACCCTTTATAGGTGAGCGATCCAGTCAGTAGTTGTGAGCGAACGACCCATGACTGTGAACAACTCCTGCTCGACCCATGGTGTAAGAGCAATGATACACGAGCCATCAGATTTGCGGTGACCGACCCCTTCCTTCCAGTGATGATTAACCCATGTGGCATGAAGTGGACACCCGTTAATGTGAGTATTGGTCGACCTATCAGCATGGGTGCTATGCCACCAAGTTATAATTCTTGCATGATCCATAACTGATGTCATGGCTTCATATATGTTGCTACCAAAATGCATGATCTAGTTACTTTATGATTGATCCTTAGCAGTAATGTGCTCCAACATTATGCACTCATGCAAACCAATAGTTCCTCTGTGCACAACAGCTTGTTTTGACACAAAAGGTTTCACTAATAATGCTTGATTCATTAAATAGCAATTATCTAGTTGATTTTTACCATGCACATTAAAATAGTATAAACTCTATAGTAGGTTATTTATACTTGAGATATACAGATTGTCACTGCATGTTAATTCATTCCTACACTTCGCGTATGCAGATTCATGTTGTTGCATGCACATCATATTTTGCTTTCATAAAGACAGTGGTCATATAAATATGCACCCCGATCCATTTTTGAAGAGTGTTCCCGATCCATCGTAAACACATATCCGATCCATTTCCCAAGACAGTGTTGTTCAGCCAACCATATATGTTTTTAACACATTGTATTCATACCACGTTTCACAATGCGGTTAACATTTGCCCCTCGAAGCTTATATTTTTTCTTGTGAAAAATGTAGGCTTCGAAATGAATAACATAATTTACATCAACACAAATCGATCTATAAATGGATCTAAAATGATCTTTTTATATGGGTCGTCTTCTCACTTTAAAATTAATTTATCGCACTTACGCCATTCTGATAGGTAACGGAGGGCCAAGGCCTGTTTAAACTCTGCTTTGTTTTCTTTTGGACCCATAGCTTTTCTATTTTACTCTATCTTTATTGGCTAGGAAAGCAATTTAATGGCGGCGAACTTTTCCTTGGAGGAATTCCCAATCCAAAGGTTTGCAAATTCCGCCATCAATAAACAACTTCACCGTCAATTAGATCTCATTGCCGACTGGCAGAAAGCCTTAAATTTGTTTACGCTGATTGCTAGAGGCTCTAATTCAATTTTGATCATGAGTTTTCATTCCTCTTGGATCTGGAATCATCCCTCCATGTCAACCTCTCCCATGAATTGACTTGAGGTCGTACGAAATTCGAGCATTTAGAATTTTTAAAGGCCTATTGGCTGATTCTATGCTCCTGGTTATCTCAGACTTTCCGAATCAAGACTCTTAGAATTTATTTAAGTTTTCGATTTGAAGTTAATATTTTGAGATTATATTTTAATAATCAAATAGTGGATGCACCAATTCATCAAACAGTTTCATGAGTTTAGTTGTGGTTGATCTTCAACCGTACTCGGATTGAGCTATAATCGAATCCGACCATCTTTGATTGTTGGATTGAATTCGTGGGTTTTACATATCCTAACTCTTGTTGTTTGAACTGATGAATATAGATAGTAACTATCTGCAAACTATACATTGAAATACATTGTATGTTGACCTTTTTCTTTAATGCTGATTGTACATGACATTCATCATGTACTTCAACAAATTATTGACCGCATTCTCTATTCTACATTTGCTAATCTGTAAGGAAATGTTAATTCCTTTTGTTGATCCAATTTTCTGCAATGATGTAGCGTTAATCTGTATTAAATCAGTCTTCGGATCGCCTGCAACTTATTGTCATCGCGAGACTTTCCTACGCTAATAGACACTTCAATTATGAACTTAAAATTTGTTGTTTGTTGATGTTGTGCAAGTATGTGAATGCTTCAATTTTGGCCAGGGCTTCAATGTGTGAAACAAACGACATCCATAATGAACCGGTCATGCATAGCCATGGTGGATCGGTCGTGCTCCACTGTGCCATAAACGGCCTAATGCAATGAATTTGCAAGGTGTTGCCAGCCAAAATGTCGCGTTAGCTATACTAATTTGGTCCTACTACAACGATTTATATTTAGTGTTACCTTAGACATAAAAATGTGTTTCTCTCGATAAACAAGTGTAACACGATGCAACAGTTTGTACAATGTTGCTATAGCAGACCTTTCCATGTCCTATGTGGCGATCTGCACCATTAGTTGAAACAATGTCTCAGCCGTCCATCCACGCCATCAACCCACATCTCATTTATTTCAATTTCCCGGTTTTATTTTCATTCACTCTTTTTTGTTCTAATCCTAAAAATTTCAAAATCTTCAATCCCTAATTTTCATTTCGTTAACCCCAAAATTTCAAAATCTTCAATCCTTAATTTTTATTTTGTTAACCCCCAAAATTTCAAAAATTTCAATCCCTAATCTTTGATCTAGGGGACACAAAACTCCAATCGGTCCCTACTGAAATTTGATATCGGTTTCTAGTGATTGAATCATTGTTTTGAAAATAAATCAGGGTCAAGGCATTAGAGAAATTGAGTTATTCAGTGTATTTAACTTTCAAATTCCTGTTGGGTTTGTTATTACCTCATCTTTTGATCATTCTGCATAGGGTAAGAATTTTATTGTTGGATTTAAATAGTTAGATTTGAGGCTTTAAATTTTTTTTTGTGGGTTTGCTGGTACTAACAATGACAATCCTTAAAATGTTGTTGTAAGGATTGGTATCAGTTCGATGTTTTTGTAAGTATTTGGGGCTTCAGTTTCATTTGTTATAATGCACATTTCTGTTCACTATTGTCTTTGTGTGCTAATTCTTCTTTGAGTAAACCTGTAAGGAGCATAACAACAACAAGCATCTCCTTGGCTTCATTTCAAACTTCGCCATTTTGCTTTTCAATATGTCTTACACTTTGTGTACTCTCATCTTGGTTGACATTGTGACTTTCATGTCATGTAATATGGTTGAGGTTATGCTTTCGTAATGCATCAGGTGGTTCAGGTAATACCATTTCCTTTTCATTCATGACTTTATGCTCTATTTTATCTTCTATTGTTTGGCAACCAGTCAATTCAATCACTGTTTGCACATTTCCATGACCCATAGTCTTAGCAGTAGTAGTTTCAAATGACTCATTCTATCTAACTACAATACATTCATCTGACTTTGTTGGATTATCAATTTCACTCCTATTAATCTTTTTATCACTCAACACTTTCCCATGGTTATTTTCTTCAACAACTAAGTCCTTCATCTTTGCAAGACCATCAACTTTACGCTATGATAAAGGAATGTCTAACCTATCTACTAAATCTGTTTCAACTTTAATATCGTTTGTGGGTTTGTAAGAATATGTTAAAATATGAAAATGGGTCTGGTAGACCATACCTGTTAGAAATGGGCCATCCAAATTCACCCTGTTAATAGTGATAAATACAATATGATGTTTGTCCATTACCCTGTTTGTTGTTCGAGAGCTTGTGTAATTGATCTGTCCATCTTCTTGAACATGCGTGGTTGTTAAAAAATTAATTCACACACACATAAGTATACATGCATATATTCATATTCACATGTATGCGTATATATATGTAGTTGATATGTCCATCTTCGAGTTCAATGACCACTTAATCAATTTCCCTTTCAACTTCAACAACAGCGGCGGGAAGTAAGCATTGCCACCACAAAATCCCAGCGAAAATGAGGACTGTGAAGGTAGGGTCAAATACGGGGAAGAAGTTTTTTGGTTGCTCCATGTGGCCTGTAAGTATAAATTAGTTATTTTTGGTTGCTTTGTTGATTATCGTATTTTTCAGTGATGTTTTAGTCGAGAATTTAACATATGTCCAGAATGGAGATTGTGGGTATTTTATGTGGCATAACGAAGTGTATGAAATCAATAACATTGATGAAATGGAAGATAATACTATTAAATTGATGGAAAAAGAAAATACTATATCGCAATTGCTCATGGAAAGGAAGACACTTGAAGACAAGCGGTTGAAGCAAAAGCAAAAGAGGGCAAAAGCCGATAAATTTGTGGTTGATATGAAGGTAGAGTTGGCCTTAATGCACGTTAAATGTGGAAAGCACGAGAAAGGTGAAAAATTCTTTGCAAGAGATTTAGCTATGTCCTGGATCATGATTGGGATTGTTTTGTGTATACTTATAGCAATGTAGTGCAATGAAGTACCATCCAAGTGAAATAGCAGTTCTTTATAAAAATTTTATGTTTCATCTTCTTGGAGTTGTTGATGATGAATTGTGATACGTACTGTTGTATGTTTTGAAATGAATCTATGAATTGTGATTTATGCAAGTGGTGTATGTGATATTATGCATGTAGCTTTAGTACTATTGTATGTGGTATTATGCAAGTAGCTATCATACTATTGTATGTGGTATTATGCAAGTAGCTCACCCAAACAGATTCAGAAATTTAATATATATAACAACATTTTGGATGTTGCTACAGACACCTAAGGATGTTGCTAGAGACCTAAATAAGTTTCTACTGTAAGAATATTTGTTATGTTGCCATAGATAGTCAAAATGTTGCCTTTGAGGTTTATAGCAACGGTGAAAATTGCATCACCCTAAAAATGTTGCCAAAGACCTATGCCAACATTTTTGGGGCCTGTATCAACATTTTTTTTACGTTGCGTTATCCGTTTATGGCGTAGTGCTCGATCCATGATGGATTGGTCGTGCTCGATCAATGGTGGATTGGTTGCGTCCGTTCCACGCTAGACTGCTTGTTTTGGACATTTGCTTGGCTACTGAACCTCTTTTGAAGCAATGCACATTATTCAAAGGCAGCCAACAATGATTTGTCTTTGTAACAGATAACCCAAACATGTCTCTTCGGTGCTACACCCTGTTCAGTAACAACAAAACATTGCACGCTTTCCGAGCTAATATTTAGCTATCAACTGCCCACGTCGATAACAAGTTAGTTAATCGTTAAAAGTTATCCACAGCGAATCACTTGCTCTAAATTGAATGAATTATTTGTAAAAGAATATTTTATTTGACTGTTTATAATTCATCAAACTTCGCCTGTATAAACACGACATTCTAATTCGAATCAGCGATGACACTTGATATCAACTAATCGACGCATGCCGACTACAGATTTCAAGTTTCGTTTTTAATGACTTATTTAATCCCGCACAAAGGTTTATTTTTTATGAAACGTGTACCTGTGCACTATTTTTAAAACAAGATTCCATGTGCAAGGTGGATACCAGACAAACGAGTAGTTATCGTTCTGGAGGGGAAGTCACTTTTGCTAGCGTTGAAGCTTTTATTTGAGTTTCTGTGGTTAGAGCGATTGCAGTTTTACGGTCGGAAGTATATTATTCCTTTTCCATTCCCCATTATCTTGACAACCATTCAAAGAAATGCCATACCATGCTAGCTTGATGTGTTTTTAACCAAGCGTGCATCCATTTTGGCATTTCTGAATTTAGCGCAAAATTATAGGGGAAAGAGGAATTTGCTTATCGTCCGCCTTGTGACTTTGTTGCAATAGCTTCTAGGTTTCTCGATATTTACTGGACTCTAAAATATGAGCTCTTAATTTGTATATGGTTTTCGAACTAGTTGACTATGCACAGCGGACTCGTTTGGACCTTTTTTTCTTATTTCGATGAACAGTGGCGCAATATCGGCCTAGTTTTATTGGAGAATTTTTATTTGCATATGTGCTTATCTAGAGAACCTGTCAATTTATATGATGGAATTCTGAGTTTAGCTTGCCCCATACAATTATTAGTGATGCCCCAATCAGCTTGATTTATGTTCTCCGCCAATCCTTTTGGGTGGTCATAACCACCGAATTTTTGGTAAACTGAGCAGCTTACGTGCATTGCTTAATAAGTTGTACCGAGCCAACAATTTATATGCTACTTCTGCAGTATCCATCCTGAGGACCTTAAGCCTTGGAACTAGGTCTTGAAATTTGAATGTTGTATAGTTATGAATTGCTTCTTGCATTATTCCTATACTTTCTCATATTGGCCTTTTCTGTATTCTGAGATGCTTTTTTTTATATTACTGCCTCGTAGAATTGTTATCTCTTCCAACATTGTCTAACAACATGGATTATCCTAGGCTATATAACACTTTGAATATCTACTTCATAACGGCTTGCCCCAGTGCATGACTATTGCTCAATCATCTTTTTATAACTCATGTTGGCACTATTGATGGACAATAGCTTTAATTCCTAGGGAAACGTTACTGCTCTATTGGATTTGAACTATGCCATATTTGCACAATCACCTTTTAAGCGTCGTTTATCCTCGGGTTTGAAGCAGAATACCATCAGGCTCTTTGAGTTATTTACGATTGGGGCTTTGCAAACGTGGAAGCTTTCATGCCGAGGGACTCTAGGTTTACTTAGCGAAGGAATTCATTCTTGCAAGTGATTGCTTTTGATCCGACTTGACCGGTGTACCTACCTTCTCTCTTCTTTAAGAGGTTCGGAACTAGTCAACGTTTAACTAATCAGATCTTCAAGGTTGATCTTTATTGAGGTTTATTGACGTATCGAGTCATATTGATTTTGTCAAAATTTCCAAATGCCCCTATATTTCTTTTTAAGGTAAAATCTTTTGCTTCTTTGCCTTGTTTCTAAGGATAGATATCCCTTTGTTTGCACACTTTGGCTTCTGAGTATATTTGCCTTTTGGTCGAGTGCAAATCAGGTTTTTGTTTATTGCAACATCGTGATGAACCCGTGGTATGTTTTCCGAACATTGTTCAATCTTAATGTGGTTGTGTTACTCTTTTACCATGGGTCGTCACGAATTGCATGAGATGAATGTGATCAAATTTGCCAAATTTCCTTGATTTAAATTGTTGCACTAGAAGCTTCTAATTTGTTGGCAAAATCTTTTTGCTTTTACCAGCTTATTTAGAGCTTCTAAACATGGCAATATATCTAGGAAACCCGGCTTTAGTAGCCGACTACATGCTTAAGTCTTTGAAGGCTGTCGATGAGCAAGATAAGACTAAGAAGTTTCTTATCACAGAAGGCTTCCTTCGTGAATTTGGACTACTTGCACCTACTCGATCCTTTCCCTCTTGAGGAATTTCTTCTACTTCCCGCTGTATGCCTAAAGCATCAGATTACCTGGCTTCTGACGAAGATGTTGCACTGGAAAATTCCACTGAGGAGTTTGCATTGAAAAAGTGTTTGGACCCTGCTATGTCCTCGGCTTAGCTGCGGTTTGGGAGTCGGTCCTTGCTGATTTTGAGGACAAGAACTATCCAGAGGAGCTTATTGAATATTTTCTAGATGAGGAATCCTGTATTGCTCTTGCAAAGGAAAAGAACAGTTATGGGAGAGCGTGGCTTATCAGTTGGATATGGGCCTTTTGGGGAACCTGCCTCGGACACAGCTGCCACCACTGCCGACGTTGCTTCTGTTGATACTATTGTTTCTGATCTCAAGGATACTGCTGTGCCCCGTATTGATTCCCTTGCTAGCCTTCAGGGTCTATCGGCTCTTCTAGAGAGAGGAAGAAGAAGGAACAGATCTTTTGGCCATTTTCTTTATGTTTTACAAGTTTTTAATATTACAAGTCTTTTCTTCGTGCGTGAAGTCGTGACGAGCTTTTGGTATGTACTATGTGCATTAATAGCCTGTCTTAATGTGCTGATGATGCACCCATACCAAAGATTGTCATGGACTTCTTATTCCGGGTGTAATCAACTTTACTGGGTTTCCTTGATTATAGCTAAAATACTGGAAGTTTCTTCTTTAATGGTTTAGTCTCTAGCTTTCGCCATTTTGCCCGGAACTTCTCAGTTTGTCGGTTAACGAAGAAATTTAGCTTGGTTGATAAAACTCCTGCCATTGATTGAAGAAATTTTCATCTTTCGTGCCTCGACTTGGGAGGTCTTATATTTTTGCCTAATGTTTGTCTGCCATTTTGCTAGTCATTTCAAGTATTGGAGACTTTCATCTGCAATTAAACTGATTGACACTAGCATTGGTGACTACACTAGGTGCCAGGGAGGGGTCTTTTAGGTCCACCAATCATTGCAACTCAAAATCTCTGTGTGCTAACCGAACTACTAGATGCCTCCGAAAAGGTCCTTTAAGTCCACAGATCGTCGTAACCTGAGACATATGAGCGTTGACTGAACTGATGGATACCTCCGAAGAGTTTTTGGGATTTCGTGCCCCCGCTTGGGAGGTCTTGTATTTTGTGCCTCCACTTGGGAGATCTTATGTTTAAAATGCATTTGATCATTTAACTCATTAACCTGGCAGTCCATTCCCTTTGGAGATTAGATTGAACACATGCCCCCAAGAGGTCTTAGTTTTGAATTCAATCCAACGCTCGCCTCATCTGATCTGATCGATCGAGACTCGGAGAGACTACATTGGATACCCCCTTTTAGGCTAGGATTTCTTTTTATGCTGGTCTTTCCAGCTTGGCTATACTGCTCTTTCCAATTTAATCTGCTGTTTATTTCTGTTCCCGCTGGATTAATCCAACAACGTCGAAACTAAAATGGACACCCCCGTTCAGAGAGCCCAAGCTTTAGCTTTCCTCCGACCTGTTAAGCCAAGCCTCGAAGGGGCTTACCCATACATTGCCTACCAGCTAGGATTTCAATATGTGTTGATCTTTCCATCTTGAGTCCAGAGTCGGCTTTCCTTTAAAGAAACTACCCGGACACCCCCATTCAGCGAGCCCAAGTTTAGCTTTCCTTCGACCTATTAAACCAGGCCTCGAAGTAACTAACCTGGATGTCGCCTACCGGCTAGGATTTCAGTATGTGCTGGTCTTTCCCGCTTGAGCCCAGAGTCAACTTTCATTTGAAGGAACTACCCTGGACACCCCCGTTCAGCGAGTGCAAGTTTAGTTTTCCTCCGACCTGTAAACCAGGCCTTGAAGGAACTAACCTGGATGCCGCCTACCGACTAGGATTTCAGTATGTGCTGGTTTGTCCAGCTTGAGCCCGGAGTCAGCTTTCCTTTGAAGGAACTACCCTGGAAACCCCTATTCAACGAGCCCAAGTTTAGCTTTCTTCCGACCTGTTAAGCCAGACCTCGAAGGAATTAACCTGGATGCCGCCTACCGACTTGAATTTCAGTATGTGCTGGTCTTTCCAGCTCGAATTCAAGGTTAGCTTTCCTCCAACCTGTTAAACCAGGCCTCAAAGGAACTTGCTTAAACACCCCCGTCCGACTAGGAATCTGCTGTTTGCTGCACTTCATACAAAATGAATTTGGCATTGGTGGAGTTAAACTGGATTCCTCCTTCAGGTGAGGTTTTCTTGTTGTGTTGCATCATTCCATGGGGCGGACATCAGTCCTTCTGCAGGATGCTTTGACTTGGCAAGCTATCGTGGTCAAAGAACCAATGTCCTAGACCTTGCACTTGGGAAAACAACCCTGCGATGGAACTAACAACCTCTTAGTTATTTGCTTGGTTGGATTGCTTCCACCTTTGCATCGTTTTGCGGGTTTGATACCAATCTTTCTATTGGACGCTTATTTTGGCAAGTTGTCACGGTTAGGGAGTCGAAGTCCTGGGTGCTCCTACGGTGGAACTTACAGCTTCTTGGTCTTTGGTTTGGATGGGCCGCTTTCTCTTCCGCACTGCTTCATGAGGAAGGATCCACTCTTTTTACTGGACGTTTATCTTGGCATGCACTCGCAGCTGAGGATTCAACATCCTTAACTCCTCACTTTGGGAAGCGTCCTTCTACTTGAAGCATGCAGATTTTCACCCTTGTGCCCGCTTATTGAGCCTTTCATTGTTTAACTCTTAGTGATTCCCTCTTTTGATTTGCAAGGTGGTGCTCTACATCTTCATGCTTATGCCGCGTGACACTTCCGGCATTCAACACCTGAGCTGTCCTATCGGGTTGTGCTAGTATGGGTCACCAGGTCGTGTCAGACCGTGAGTCAGTAAGCGCTCTTTTGATAGCCTGCAATGTTAAATCGATTTTATTGACTTTTGATCTGTTGGAATAATCAAAATAAAGCAAATGCAGACTTCTTATTATATGGAAATTGACATAGTAATTGCTCAATTACAACCCCCCTTTTACCATAGGAGGTTAATATTTGTAAAAGGAAGCATAACAATTTTTCACAAGAACTAAGCAGTGCTTTATGTCGTATTTTTGACACAAGCAGTCTTTATTTCAGATTCCTGGTACTGGGATTCAATCAAAAGTTGATAATTCGTAAATGCCATCTGGAAGCTTCTGACTGATGACCTATGGCCCCTGCCGGTTGGACTCAAATACTCCAACACCAGCCTTTATTGAGCTTTGATATGGAAGTGCCTGGCGATCATTGGATGAACAAGAGCTTCTAATTCTATAGGAGCCATTGCTTCTGTCGGACTGTACTCCTGAGCAATTACGTAGCTTTGCATCTCCTCCCAACTTTTATTGGCAAAACGAGAACTTTTTGCTATGGTATTGAACATCGTCTTCGTACTATTCCATGTTGGAGCCTTTCCATTTGGGCCTGGTCAATTGGCGGGTATGCTTTGCCCCTGAGGAGTTGGGAGAGGATTTGCTGCATGCGGTTTCCTGACATATTGTTATAGCTTTCTCTTCCCAACTAACACCTCGATCGAGCTTTTTAGATGTCTGCAATCATTAGTATCGTGGTCAGGCTGATTATGATAGTGGTAGAAACTTCCAGACGTCGCTGCTTTGTTCGAGATCTTTAATATTAGTGGTAGCTCCGAAAAGAACCCAGCGCCTTTAGTAGTAAAGAAGATGTTGTCCGGGGTATCGTTTAGTGGAGTTAACTCTTCATACTTTAAAAAGTGAAATCTCTTGTTCCCTTGTTCCTCTTTGTCTTCATATGCCCTTTTTCGCCCCTCAACATCCTTCTTGTTGCTTTCTGAATAGATGAGGAAGAAAGGTCATTTGGACTTGTTTTCCTCATTATCATGATGACCACACTTCTCCACGTGAAGATCCGAAGCAATGGGGCACGCGCTCCTTTCTACACCAAGTTGTACTATGCGGTTTGTGAGACTGGCTTGAGAGACTTTGAGAGCCCATATTTGATCCAGTAACATCTCATTCGAAGCAACTATTTTCTGGTACAAATTGGTCATAATCATAACATCAACAAACTCATTTCGAGTTACATAATCTCACAGAGTTTCATTCGCGGTTAGATTGTTGGCTTGGGAAGCAATGGAAGCACCCACAACAACATTGCTATAGATCCCTGCAAGCTTAATGTTATTTTACGAGATATGATCCTTGTCTTTATGTTGTCCTATGAGGCAGACATTGGCCCTTTTCTTTGGCATTTGTTCGGGCAAACGATGGCAGCAAGCAAACTGAGGCCTTGTACTTCTAGTCTGGAGAAATGCCGCTTCATTAGGACTTGCAACTTTCTAGGAAACATGTTTGCTCTCGTGCTTCTTCTTTGATGAGGCTTGCTTGAGCACTTTAGAATCTGCTTTGGAATCCTCAATGTTGGTTTCATTTCCGCCATTCGACCAATCGTCAGCTTCTTCTAGGCCATGATCATGATTGCGATCTGACACCGGTAAGTGCACATTCTTATCTAGATCAATCTCAACTCTATGAGGTGCTGGATTGAATCGAGCAGCTTGGAGAGCTTCCATGTTATCCATCAAAACTTTATTTTTCTTATTGAAATTGGTGACAATAGCTTTCAACTCTCTACGGGTTACTTTAGCTTCCACAGTTTCAACGACAGTCAAATTATTAGTTTGTGGAGCAGTTGTAGCTTCATTAACAACGTTCTCTGAACCTCCAAAGGACTTATCACTTTTCTTCGATATGGCTATTGTATCAGACAACTCTCTAACCATTGTAGGAAGCTTTTCACTCGGCCTGACTTCCAGATCTTGAAGGTCTACCGTAGAATGATAGGCTTTAAACTTTAATATCCCCAACAAGGCTCTTAACCTTGTAGTTGTGGGTTCGAGCCCCACGGTGGGCGCCAAATTGTTGATATCAAAGATGACACCAACACCCAAGGTGTTTTATGCAACACTTAACAAATATGTAAAATCTAAAAGTATGGAGCCACAAAATATAAAAGCAAGTAAAGATATGGGAATTTTAGAGTGGTTCGGCCTGGAGTCGACCTACGTCCATTATAGAAGCTATTTTTATTATCATGGTAGAATTTACAAGGTACATGCTTTCACTCATTTTTTTAATGATCTTCTCTATTATCTCTCTTTTTGCTCTTGATTTCACTTGGATTCACATAGGAATGGATGAGATCTTTTGATTTGTGATAGTCGTTGCGTAGATCTTCAACCACTTAAACATTTAGATGATCTTCCTTAGTTCCATGATGATTTTCGTGTTGAATCTAGGCTTGAGAGAGAATTAATAGAGGTTGGAGAAGTTTAGAGTGGTGGAGAAATAAATTGGACAGCACTCAGGGGTAGAAAAATTGGTCCCCTAAAATGTAGGAAGCCATGGGGTATTTATAAGTAAAATGTGGGTGGACTGGCAGAACTGTAATTACGTGTGCGTAGGCCATGGTCTTACGCCTAACCCATCATAATTACAAAAATGCCACGACCCCTAAAACATAATGCATGACCCATGATATATGTTGCACGACCTGTATAATTACACTACCACCATCGTTTGTGCAAAGTTAATGCACGACCCAGAGCTTGTTTGCAACATGACCGACCCATTGAGACGAGCAATGCTCAACAGTAAAATACATCGGCCATGTGGCTCCATATATTAAGTTTACTTGTAATTCCTACCACGTTTCAGCTATACTCCATTTATATACTGGCGACTCATGTTGTTATAATATGACTGATCCATCTGGAAGGACCTCATTGATCCATTGCATATATTTTTATGCACGACTTATACTGACGTGTCCACGCATATAAAATACGCCCAAACTATTGTAAGTGTTGTACTCGATCCATTAGTAAAGAAGCTGCTCGACCCCTCAATACGGTTGGTGACCGACCCTTTATGGATGTGCGATCCAGTCAGAAGTTGTGAGTGAGCGACCCATGACTGTGAACAACACCTGCTCGACCTGTGGTGTAAGAGCAATGATGCACGAGCCATCAGATTTGTGATGACCGAACCCTGCCTTCCACTGATGATCGACCCACGTGGCATGAAGTGAATAACCCATTAATGTTAAAACTGCTCGACCCATCAGCATGGGTGCCACGTCACCAAGTTATAATTCTTGCAGGATCCATAGAAGCAGTTGTGGCTTCATATATATTGCTACCAATCCATGGAGAGTAAATATGCATAATCTAGTCACTTTTTGTTCGATCCTTAGCAGTAATGTGCTCCAACATTATGCACTCATGCAAACCAATAGTTGCTCTGTGCACGACAGCTTGTTTTGACATAAAAGGTTTTATCAATAATGCTTGATTCATCAAGTAATAATTATCTGGTTGATTTTTACCATGCACGTTAAAATAGTATAAACTCTACAGTAGGTCATTTATACTTGAGATATATAGATTGTTACTGCATGTTAATTCATTCGTACACTTTGCGTATGCAGATTCATGTTGTTGCATGCACATCATATTTTTCTTTTCGTGAAGACAGTGGTCATATAAATATGCACCCGATCCATTAATGAAGAGTGTGCCCGATCCATCGTAAACACATATCCGATCCATTTCCCAATACGTTGTTGTTCAACCAATCATATATGTTTTTAACACATTGTATTCATACCCGTTCCACAACGAGGTTAACAGATTGTAATATGAAGCAATGGATTGGTTTGGCTAAAAGACTTGGTCGGATTGGTGCAAGATGATGGATCGTCCATATCGATGAGTCATAGATCAGTTATTATACAATTTGATGGATCAGGCAGAGTACCGCGTTCGTGGATCATGAAGATTGGTGGATCGGCCAAGAAGTAGGCCGCCTCCATAATATTTCAAAGGATCAGTGGCACATGATTCATTGATGGATCATGCAAGCTCCGCATATAACAAAACATTTGATCAGGTCGGTGGCAACATGTGTGGATCGTGGCATAATAAAATAGAGGGGTCAACTAAGTCGAAACTCGATGGATCGGTCGAATTCAATATGATGGATTGGGTAAACGATCCATCTATGAATCGGTTACACAAAAGAAGCAGCCTTGCAATGCATGGGTCATGCCCGATCCAGGCTTAGATCTCCCAAGGCACTACGGATCGGCGGTCGATCCAAGAGGCTGTGCATACATTATTTCAAGCCACCACATCACTCGTCACTTTGGCTATAAAAACTCCACCCCCTCACACATAAAAAGGGATAGATTTTTCTCCCAAAGGCCTACCATTTTTTTATCTGCAACAACACTCAAGCTTCTACAACTCCATTAAAGCTTCCTCAAGCATCATTCGAAGATCTCCATCATCACACTCATTGACAAATCTTTGAAGATCATCACCAAGCTAGATTATCGAACATCTACTCCGATAGTCACCGCTACAAGTGAGACACGAAGATATTCAAGAGAAAGATAAAGAATCTCCAAGAGACTATAGAGAAGAGAGAGTTTTATTGTAAAAGATAGAAAATGTATAAAATGAGATCGATTGTGTACATTGTAATGGAGAAGATAATGAAATCCTCATTCATAGTGGATGTAGGCCAAAACTAAGGTCGAACCACTATAAATTGCTCTCTACTTTGCTATTTTTTGCATACTTCCGCTCTTAACCTTGTTTTGCACAGTTTTACGTTGTTGATACACCACTTGGCGTGTTAGTGCTATTTTTGTATTAACACCAAGAATTAGCATTAGAGAGAAATATGTGTATTATTATCAAACGCAGCCCAGTTATTATATAGCGTGAGCATTTTTGTATGGAGTTGAGAATAACAATGAAGATACAAGTCAAATCTACATAAATTTTCATGTACTACTGTGTGAAATATTTATAAGTACATAATTCGGAGAATGGAAGACAAATTTGATATATGTTGGTTGTACTAATTGCTAACTCCAATTAATACATTTTTGACAATAATTGAAAAGTGCATGGTATAAATGTTCTTACTGCTTAGGAATCAGCACATACATATAACATAAATTTATTACAATGTTGATGGTGTCCGTGAATTTGGAGTTACATAACTATAACCCTACCGATATTTGAATTTTGTTGATATTATTCATTAATTGATTTTCATATAAAATCTTATTCATCATCCTTTTTTAGATAAATTCCGCTATATAGATTTATGTCAATTTGTCTATACATAACAGATACATGCACAAATACATAGTCCTAGAACCGCCAATCAAAACATATACATTTATTAATCATTCAAAACACATCTTAGTTCTCCATTTCTAACAATCTATAATACATGACCTCTAATTTCTGAGTCACTACAGATATGAGTTGTTACCTTCAAATGACCTACATAAAAAGCTGAACTAATTAATGTATATAAATGAAAGTATTAATCAAAAATTGTATTCAAACCTATTGATTTCTTCACGCTTTTGGTATTAGACAATTTAAACAATTATCAAACTTTGAGCTCGTGTATAAATGAAACTACTATGTAGAGATTAAAGTAGGTCAAACCTAGCAAGTTGCTCACCTAAAGACAAAATCCAAGTGTTGAAATCGCAACTCCTTGAACTCAACATCAAGTAGCCTGTTATTGGTCCACACGAGTTGATTCCCAAATTTGAAGCCAAGGGATCTAAAATCGACGACCCCAAATTTGTGAAGCTCAAGTCATGGAGTCTAAAGCCGATGTCGATAACCCCGAGTTCGAAGTTGATCAAAAATGGATCAAGAGAGGGATTGAGAAATTGGTCAAAAATCGATCAATTAGTCACCATTTTCTTTTTCCTTTTCCAAAGAAGTAGTCATTTTTTTCTTTTTCCAAAGAAGCTGCCTTGCAAGTAAAAAACGTTTAGAAAGGTGATGAGAGAGGGGTTAAGGTTTGCAGGCTGAAAATAATAGTTTTTTTAACCTTTTTGCACCTAGGACATCGTCTTAATTTCAGTTTGACCAGGCTTATCAATGCATATAATTGTTGGTAATTAATAGATTATAATTATGTATTTTTGGTGACATATATTTAATATAACAACACATATTATTGTCACTGGTTCACAATACAAATAAGTGTTTGCAATTGAAAAAAATAAGAGTTACCAAATGACTATTATAGTGTATTGATATTACCTTTTTTCGGACTTTAGATTTTTTAAGGTAGTGGAAAATTTTCAAAGCGAGGCAATTGGTTTCCTATATAATGTAAGTCACGAGAAACACAATTCTTCATCTAAAAACACATCTCTGTGATCAAATCCATAAAACAAAAGGCTATAAACTAAATTTCTAAAAAGACGATGCAATATTCAACATTTAACCTACATGAACCATTGCTTCGACTCAAGTATTAATATGTCTTAGATTAACCCGATGAAATGAAACACATGAGCCTTACAAAAGAAGGATTCGAAGTAATGTGCTTCATTTCGCGGGAGATAAAATTAACTATACATAACTTACTCTAAAAGATTCACACACTACACCATAATGTCCATTTGGTAACCCTTATTTTTTTTCAATCGCTAACACTTATTTATATAACAGGCTAGCCACAATAATATGTATTGCTATGTTAAAAAAGTATTACCAAAAATACATAATTATGATTTTTTATTGCTAACAATTATATGCGTTGGTAAGGCTGGTTTTTGACGGCAAAAAGATAAACAACGCCCGTAACCCTATATCCCATTTCTTAGTCCTCTCTAACGCTTTTGCTACAAGGTAGGCCAATTTAAAAAAAAATACAAATTCAGTTTACTTTAGAGAATCATAGATTATAAAAAAATACAAATATAGTTTTATTCAAACTTCAGAGAATGACATGGTGATTTTAGGGGAGATCATATTCAACTTCGACTTTAGAGATTCGCTTTAGTGATTTTGGCTTCAGTGAACCGATATTAGGTTATTGAGGGATTAACTAATGGATTCAGGATAGAACCAATTGTTGTTCATTAGCAGAAACTACTATCGTAGATTATGTTATTGACCAATTTACTGAATGACAACCAGTGTAGGATTTAAAATCATAAGTGGTATTTATGATGTCTTCACATCCTACTTAAAGTCTCCTACTTAAAACTGTGTTTTCCACATGGTCGAATACATTGGCAAGTAGTTTCTCTTTAACAACCGGTTTCACGTTGATACGTAATGAGTCAGTCTAAAATATTGACATTACATACCTCTTTCTTCGATATGCATTTGTTGCAATGAAAAGTAAAGTTTTTACATGCTAAAGTGATATCTATTGAAAATAATGGATTCTGAAAGAAATGATAAACCAGGCATGTGGGAAGTTTGGAGCTTATGTTCCCTATAAATGAACACATGTGATTGTAAAGTCTATGAGTAACATATTTTTGCATATCTTATGTGCACCAACTATGTTGATGCGTAAAATTGTCATCACACCCAAAGATTCTCGAGTTAACGAGACCATAGTTTCACGTAAGGAAAATGTGCGGAAAAGTAAAGAATACAATGTTTTATAGTGGTTCAGTCCGGGTTGAACCTACGTCCACTTTGAAGTCTTTGTCGATCTTATTCAAAAGTGGAGACATACAATGTTAGACATCATTATTATAATTGTTTACACATGAATTGATAGTGACTAAGTTCTATGTAGTCCTTGTTTCCAAAATTCCCTCGTTGTTCGTAAGTCCAAAAGCTCAAGGAAGGTGGTACTTCTTCTTTCCCAAGGTTCCAAGGTACGTTAATGGTGTCCAAGCTCTAAAAACATTTACAATATGTCAAATCAACCAAATGCGTGCCCCCTTCTTGTTGAAAATGGAGAGGTATTCATAAGTAATGGAGTAGGTGGGAGTAGGTGAGGAAACATGCCGACTTAGCACTTTTCATATCCCTGGGTTGGATCCGATTCGGAGAATGGAATGACTCTAGGGTACATAGCCGAATTGGTTGTCGTGCTTCCTACAACTCTAAATCCTTCCTACCTCTCTACCTTGCAACAATTCGTATCTGCTCTTCTTTGTATCCATAGTCTACATGCTGCCCTTGCCCTCTTTGTATCCCTTGGTATACGACATCCTATGAGATTTTGTATCCCCTATGGGTGCTACGCATTTTTGTATCTGAAAGTCGAATATGAAATGAGCCGAAGTAGGTTAGGATACGAAAGCCTATTTAAAATGGAGGGTACAAAAAATGGCAAGTGTTGATATGAAATGGAGATGCGTTTCGGGGGTTCGGAGTTTCTAGAGAAGGGGAGATGAAGTCGACGAGGAGGGGAATACAAAATTCATGGAGTTGGTATATTTTCTAGGAGGTGACGGGGATCAGATACGACATCTCATGGTTTTAGGCTATCTTAAGAAATTTGATGAGCTGCGATGACTACACTTGCATGACTTGGTCCGGGACTAGAATCCTAAGTATCTTGGTGATACTTCAGGTTGCCGGACCATGCGATGGGCTGAGCCGAGTGGGTCTATATTGCTTTTAAGAACTGGACCAAAAGGCCGGTTAACGCTTTCACTCCAAAGTACGTCTTATCTTGACATGATGTACTTTGAGTTGAATTAAGAATTTCTAGGAGATGGAAAGATCTCCAGGTTGTGCCAAGCGATTGGTCACGACCTTTCCGATGGGTATGCTGAGGATTCTGATTTCCAGAACTAGGAATTGTCTCTGGTTGGATCGACAATTATTTAATTCCTGTCAACTCAAGAAAATAAACGTCAGTTGTTGACTCTTGCTTACGTCGGGACGTAAACGGGTCTTCATCGACACAGTGTCATGTATGCATTCACACGTTTGCATGTAGTTTTGCGTGATACTATTTGAGTTTGTAATGGAACATAATCAGTAAGTATGTTTTCGGTTTAGGATTGAGTGAGTTGGTTTCCGAGAATGATATCTAATCGTGAATCTGATCGCTTGGCATAAGCTCTTGATTCGTTTAAACTCGTGAGCTTATGATTGGTTAGCGGGTCGAATTAGGCTCGATGGTCGCAGTTCTGAAAGCGCGTGTATTTGTTGCCGGAGTCGTGAGTTAGAAATTCTCCGAAGTTATGATTTCAATCCCCATTTTTTCTCTTTTTTTCATAGAGATACGGCACGACCCCGGGATCGGAGTCAGCCCCTCTTACATAGAAAGTTTTCAAAGTATTGGACTCTGGATACTCCTTTCCCACCACCAGTATATGTAACGGATACGAAATCCACTCTTCTAGACTTGCATATTTTTGTACTTGAGGACGTCGGAACGAAAAATCAGAAAACCAAACTCCCAATGACCATCATGAATCCCCCTCACTCTTACTCAAAACAGCACCAGGTGGCTATTGAACTCTAGCTCTCATGTAGGTAGATTCGATTTGACTAATCAATTATGGATGCGGAGTTTGGTAAGGTGATTAATTGCGGATTTTGGTGAGGCGATTGGTTGTGGAGTTTGGTGAGGAGGGTGATTCAAAGTTGTTGGAGAAACTCGGCCATGGCTGTGAAGAATGGCCATGGGGATTCGGAGTTCTAGGGGAGTACGAAGCACCATGGAGAAGATGGTAAAGAGAAGACGAAGGGACTCGATTTAAACCAATCGAATCATAACGAGTTAACGCTCACAATCAAACAGATAATTCAGTTTTGCACATAGGATTACAGCATAAACCCGGACTATGGACATATAATTGAACTGCCGACTCCTAGATGTGGTTTCCAATCCCGAACATGACGTATTCGTATTTGGGCGTGAACCCAACGACAATGGTTAGCGATGGCAATGGTTTTAGATTTGCAAGCTAAAGATCATTATCGCATTCCAATTTTTTTTCGGTGATTGCATCTACACGCATGACACTACACGTTAGTTCACACTAACACGAGGGATACAAGTTTCGATGTGGTACTAATGCAACTATCTTGAAAGTATAGTTTGCAATGGCAAGAGAGAAAGTCTCGATGAGTCCAGGGTTTGGAAGATGAAACCGCAGAATTTCCACCATCCCCAAATGGTTCGTCCCACGACTCCAACCCATCGGGCGATAAGCTTGAGACCTCTGAGGCTTCCCTTCACACCTTGCAGACCCATCAATCGAACACGACCAAGTAGGATAGTCCGAAGGACCATAGAAGCCTATCGATACCACGGACAAATCGGTGATTCCAAAAGGGACAGGAACAACTGAGGAAAGTTTGTAATGAGAAGAGGATGTGGACATCGAGCATGAGTATGTCCTTGGGGTACCGGATGCAATGGCGAATGCTGCCATGTTGAAAACCCAATGGACTTAGTGCCCTTGTATGTAGATGAAGATGTATTATGATGCATCTATAAGAAGTATGGCATATCATCGAATGATGTACGTGTCCCCGTAGAGAGGGGATGAGGATAGGGCGCACGTGCCTTTAGAAGGGTACACCACCTGGAATACCCATATGTGTGTCGCTGGATGTATGCCACCGTCCTGCCGATTTATTCAGGATATGCTGCGCTTCTTCCGCTTAGCACCAACGCAGTTCCATCCGAACATGTACTCCTTCATACTTTCTACTTATGTCCTTTTCTTGGGGCACTTGCATATGGAGCCAACTGGCAAAGGCATTAAATACCTTTTCTCCATGAAAAGAAGGACTATTGATGCAGCCAACCTCGTTTTCATGGAGACAAAGGCCAATACCCAATTCATCCTAGCTAGAGGCATGGAACAAACTCAACAATTTCAAATATGACTGATTCTATGTTCGGTGCCCCCCAGGTTTCGCAAGGCGATGGCTGGCCGGAAGTAAGCATTTCTCCTATATTTTGTAGCCTAAGTTAATCGAGTCGTAAGCTCCAAACTAACTTGTCGTTTTCCTGGAAGATTTTCCACCGACGCGCAGGGGCAGTGCATATCGTAAGCAGCTCGTGGCATTAAGGTCCTACTAATTGATCACCTCCTTAGTTGGGAAAGTTTACTTCCCATAGGCTGCTCAACAGGCCGTACAGGCTACGATGAAGAGAGAAAGAGAAGGGGTGTAAGCCGAGGGAGGAAAAAGTCCTCTAGGTCCGCAAGCGAGAGTGACCCCTTGTCGTGCCCTAATGACATGAGACCATAGGAGCTCACAGAGATATTAGTGTGTGCGACGACAGTGATAGTGAGATGATTACCAAAGGAGAGGGTCTGATGACCACCGTTGCCCCGTCTCCAATAGATGAGACGAGGTCATTAGCGTTACCCAAACCAGTTTCTCTAATATCCACCTTTGGGACCACTGAGTCATAGGAATTGGAAGGCTAATTCAAAGATATGGACAAGGTCCCGATTGAACTAACAATGTCTTAGCCGAGTGGTACAAGTATTGAAAGCCTTAAGATAAACGTTAGGGAGGTCACCCCTTCAAGCGGGCTAACATCTGGTATGTAGCGGGAACACTTAGGACACACACATTCATAAACACTACATGACACAACATTTTTTATGTGCGTGGAATATTCAATTCTAAATTTGAATCTACTTCATGCAGGTGCAATGCTTAGAGAAAGCGACAAAGAACGAGGTCGAGGGTCTGGAATTCAACGGACATATAAGAGCGGGGTTGTGAGTAGTTTCTGAAGAAGTGCAGATTTTTTTTCACATGCCCCTCACTCTTATGACCCCAGCGGTGACCAGTGTCATAGAGACCTACCCCGATGCTCGGAATTTTCTCCATCCTATATCTAGCCGTAGGGAGTAGATAAAAAGCTAGAAGTTGGGAGCACAAGGCAACAGGCTTCGACAACACGTCCCTATGTACCACCCATGGCGCCTGTGATCAAGTCTGTAAGTAAGTAAATGGCGCCTGAAGGGTAGGGACATAGGAGGAAGACGACAGCAAAGCAGAGTCCGGCGTTACCTGACATGTCGAAGGTCGCACAGCTCAGTCACGAAGAGAAAAAAGAGATACTCAAGAAGTCATTCCCTGGCTTCTACTTCGATGATCTGGTGTGGCTATCGAACATACATAAGATCCTGATGGAAGTGGACAACGATGTGTACAATAAGTATGCGAGAGGCACTAAGAGTTGATTTACAAATAGAATGTAAAACTCCAGGGCTAGGCTGGAGGTCGATGCAGAGAAAGAGAGCCTCAAAAACTGAGAGAACGAATTGGGTAAGGAAAAACTTCTACTAGCGCCTATTTCTACGTATTCGAGTTACACGTTTATATGTTAACTCTCTGTTGCCGAAACAACTAAGATGAAGAAGAAGCTCTAAAAGGTCAAAGTTGAGGAGAAAGAGGGTCGAGAATCATTTAAAGGCACACTAGCCTCGGTCTTATCCCGGAACACGACTCTTAAATGAGCAATAGCGTCTCTGCCCATGACAAAATTTAATTATTAGTGCTTCTAATTTTGATATAATCAACATGTTTTTTATTTAAATACTTCAAAATATTTATTATTTTAGCCTCGTCTCATCCCGGAACATGACACTAACGAGATATCAAGGCCATCTCAGATGAGAACGCCAGGTTGATTAATGAGGATGAGGAGTGTGCTAGCTTCGCAAAAGCAATGAATCCTTGACCCAAGAGAACAAGAAACTATAAGAAGAGAATGAGCGGGAGCAAAAGCTTATTATGAAAAATGCAGAGCCTAGGAAGCTACTTGTATCTAGCAATGCCGATCATGAACTGGCAAAGAAAGAAAAAAAGCGCTGAGGCCCTGAACAAAGAGGTGCTGGGTCAAGTAGATATCATAAAATTGAGCACCAGGTCGAAGTGGAGGAATTAAGTCTGATATTACAGAGACCAAGGAGAGAGTGGAGGCATTGCTGCAGCTGTCAATATGCCATTTGTATGTCAAGACACTTCGATTCCATGGAATCTCGTGGGTCAAATAATATCCTTGAACTATGTCTCAAGACTGGGATAAACTGGTGGAGTTTGAGGCTAGGAAACGGTAGGTGGATGCAATTGATGAGTTTGAGATGATGTCAAATATTATAACGAGGAAGAGCGTCGCGTGTTGGCCGAAGGGTGGGAATTGTTGAGAGAGGATGTCGAGGCAAAAAGGGCGGCACAACTTATTGTGGCAAAAGTAGTTTCTACTTAGAGTGCAATATTTGTTCATGAATTTGAAGCTGGAAGCTATCAGCAACAGCAGGTTTCCCCACTCGTCACTTAAGTGGTCCGTCAGTCCTAGCCCCCGTTATTACCCTCGATTATCCGAGCCAGGGACATAGAGGTTCTCTTCAGCCAACAGTCAAAAGCACTATGCCTGTCGAGACCACACCGCAAGTGTTGGAAGGTAAAACCCTTTTCTCACAAGTTCTCATAAGGATGGTAACATGAATTCAAAGTAGACTAATTTTTCTTCTCCTTCATTGTGCAGGTTCTTCCAGAGCAAAGGCGACAATGGGTTTCGTGCCAGCAATGCCTGGGTTTGGTATGGAGATTCAAGGGGAGTAGCTGGAGAAGGGTTTGACCATCTAGACACATTCTCTGATTTGGAAATAGGGGAGTTCAGGATGGACGATCTCTTCCTTGAATCGAAAGGAAAGCCTGAGGAGAGTATTTAGATAATCATATTAATGGAAACGGGTGAGCAAACCATGCACGAGTTAGTTGAAAAACAGAAAGCCCTGCTTCTCGTAAAATGGGAGGAAAAAAGGAAGGCTGACGAGGCGGCCCTATTGACAGCTCAGGAGGATGCTAGGAAGAAGGCCGACGAAGATTCTCGGGCCAAGGTGCAGGAGGTCCAAAAGAAACCCAATGACGAGGCCGCCAAGAAAAAGGCCGATGATGAATTTAAAAGTTTGAAGGAGGAGGAGGAAAAGAAGCTAAAAGGCAGGGCATGAGGCCCGAAAGAGGAAAGGGAGGCTAAGTGGAAGACTGAAAGGGACACTAAGAAGGCCAAGGAGACTAGTAAAGAGGAGGACACCTCGGCTTTGTTGGCACTGTCCAGCAAGGTCACACCCTAAGCCTTTGAAAATGATCGACCCCCATTGTATGGAGACCATCGATATTTTAGGTGGTGACGATGATGAGGGATTCTTGATAAAGCCTCAAGAGAAGCCTCATCTGACAAAGGGGAAGAAGGGAAGTGGAGGAAACAGATCCCGGAAGAGGACGATGATGAGCCGTCCATAGCCGAGTCCAATAAGAAAAAGAAGAGGGGCAGCTCATCGAAGTGATTAATATAGATAGTTTTTTAGTTATGTAGGATGATAGGATACATGAGCATGACCCTCGCTTTTGGACGCGTGATGTGGTTTTCATGTACATCATATCGTTATAAGGAAAGAATAGGTAGTTGTATTTTTGTTTCGTGAATGAAAATTAGTTAACTTTTCTTACATCACATGTTGTTCTAAGTGTTTGAATTTTCATCTAAGCTTTCTAGTTTTTGTACTTGCATAATTGTACTCGTCGTTACACTTAAGTCAATGTTGTTTGTGGCTTAAATCTTGGCTTACACAAGTTGTACGAAGTCCAAGTGTAGTGATCCTATTCTCGGTATCGCCTTTTGGTCGTCGATCTCAAGTCCCTTAAAATCTGAGTGGATGAGCTTCGTTCTCGAGACCTCCTTTCGGACATTGGTTTTAAGTCGTGCGGAGATTGAGTTTGGCGACCCCTCTCCCGGCAGCCCTTGCTATCGTTGGTTTTGAGTCGTGAACGGACTCGTTGTTTCATCCTTTATACTCTCCCGTCAATTCATTTGGGTTAGAGTTTAAGGGTGTCCTTGGTTCGCCAGTTTTATACTCGGAACATGTTATATTGATCAGAGTTGTCCAAGCAAGCGGTCGATATCGCACTTACTTAGTTGGTGGGTTATCCCCGAGTCCAAAGACCAAGGGTCGGAGTTAGATACTCAAGTTTGATGAGTGTTGCGAGTTATTTATACTTCACCTCATCATTGGTTTAAGACTTGAGTTGACTTGTGAAAGGCGGACCATATCACATGGATTGAGCCTTTGTAAAGACTCAATGAGGCGGATCGATGCCATACCCGGTGGTGTTGATCCAATGTTTTGCGCTTATGTATGCAAGTCAGTAGTTATCATAGCTCAAACATATTACGTGTAAAGTAAATACACCAAGAACATGGTCATCTGAAATTTATTTACTGATAACTTTTGGCAGTAATAGACTTTTCTTTACAATGCCTTAAACTTTGAAAACAAAACATTGGTGGAAAGTTGTAAATCTGTACAATAAACTATGTAAAATAGCGGCGAATATATTCGCCATTTCATGCTTTTGGTAGTTCGGCGCCATCAACAGTTACTAGCTTGAAAGAACCATCTCCAAGCCTCCATTGTATGGTGTACGGACCTTCCTAGCGAGGACCGAAACTGTTCGATGTAGGAAAGATCCGCTTCAGGACAAGGTCGTCGATGTCATAGTGCTTTAGAAGGACATTGGAGTGAAGTATCGGGCGACCTGTTGATGGTATGCAGTTGCTCTGATTCCAATTCACCTCTTTTCTCTTCGAGTAAGTTGAGTGATCCCAGGAGAAGATATTAGTTGGTCTTCAGATCGTAATATGTGATTCAATGAGATTGGAACTCAAGCTCAATGGAGATGATGGCTTCGGACCCATATGAGAGAGCAAATGGAGTATGACCAGACGTTGACCTATGGGTAGTCCGGTAAGCCTAGAGGGCTACAAGGAGTTCATCTACCCATTTTCCTCTGGCCTTCTCAAGATGCTTCTTGATGATGGACTTGATAACTTTGTTAACAACCTCGACTTGTCCATTGGCTCGAGGATGAGCTACTACCAAGAATTTTTTTCTCTATGCGATATCGATGGCAGAAGGTCTTGAATTAAGAACTCTAGAATTGGTCTCATTACCAGAAACAATGGTCTTGGGTACACCAAAACGGGAAATAATATTGCATACGACAAAGCTGATCGCTTTTTTTATTGGTGATTGTAGTGAGGGGCTCCCCTTCGGCCCACTTGGTAAAGTAATCAACTGCGACGATAACATATCGAGCACCGCAGAGTTCCAATGACATTGGTCCCCCACATCACAAAAGGCTATGGATGGACCATCTGTGTAAGTTCATTAGGCGGGGCTCTTCGAATATTTGAGAGCCTAGGGCATTTGTCGCACTTGCGGGCGTAGTTCGTCGCATCTTGCCATAGTGTTGGCCAAAAATAGCCATACCGAAGAATCTTCTTTGCTAGAGTTTGCCCTCTAGTGTGGTCACTGCATCTGCCTTCATGCACATCCAGCAGTTCACGACCGGCTTCGCTGTGGGCTACACACTGAAGTAACAGAATAGAGAATATTTTTCAGCAGAGCACTCTGTCTTGAATGATATAGTGTGACGATTTGCGAGTGAGTGCTCTTTCTTCATTTCGATTGTCAAGGAGGATCACAAATTGTTAGTAGTTCGTGATCGGAGTTATCCAAGACCCGGGTTCGGGGATGACCTCCGTCGTTGATACCAAATTAGTCTGCATCTAATCGATATTCAAAGAGTCGAGCACTTTGACTTGAAAAGACAGATGAGTAGGATCGAGTAATATGGAAATATGTGTATATGTGGAAGTTTTGGTACAGTGATATATTATTCTTGATATATGCAAGTAAATAATTAATGAGATAAATACTTAGAGATGATATCATAGATAAGCAATATAAATACAGCAAAAAAGTAAAGAACACCAGGAATTTTCATAATAGTTAGGATCACCGTCCTACGTCCCGTCCTAGACTCCTTTTGGAATTTCAACTAATCATCGCGCTCACTTAACCTGAAGGAATAGGTTTTACAACACTTAAGCAGCAGAATAGAGACGTGATCAGCAGAAATAGAATTTGCCTCAACAGCATAAGAGGACTTCAACCAACACCTGAGAAGCAGAGCAGGGACCCGAGCAACAGAACAGGATTTCGCCTCAGCAGCGGAAGATGACTTCTTGCCTGAGCAATGGAACAGGACTTCAAACAATTACAAAAAGTTTATTTGACTATATGTGAAAATTGAGAGCACAAGTGAATATTGTGTGGAAATATTTCAGAATAAAAAAATACTAAGATTAAGGAAATTTAATTGTAATCGGTGATTAAAAACAAGTGATCCTGAAGTATATTTAGTAAATAAAAGGTTGCAATTATTCGTGAAAATGTTTAATCAAAAGATATAATCATATCTCTCGAATTATAGAGTTATGAATTTTTTAAAAAGGTGCAATCCTCCAAGTTAGCCAGCTGAATTTATAATTCAACTAGCTGAAAAATGGTTAGAATTTGAAGAAGTGTGCATATGCATAGAAATAATAATATTCAACCGGCTGAAATTAATGTTTAGCCGTCTGAATTCTGTTTAAGAGAAAATGTCACCATAGCTCCTTTGGTTGAAGCACATGCTCTCTTTCTCCCCCTTGAATTCTATATAAAAGTACCAACAACTCTTATGTTTGAAAATTTGATTTTTATTTAAAATAGAGTGTATATATGATATATATATATATATATATATATATATCTTAAGAGAGATTTTGACATTGAATTTAACTAAATACTGGCTCAGATACACACTAATATATCAATTTATTATGTTTTTTAATCTTCTTGTATTTGAACCATAATCTCCAATACATTTTTCTACAATAATCATTAGTATACGATATTGTCGACATATAGTTGACATAATCAAAATATAGCTCGAGAATCGAACAATCTCCCCGTTTTTGATGATGACAACTATATACGACTTATATATATATATATGTGTGTGTGTAATAATGAATCAAATATATTTCTACCTGTGCTCTCCCTATGTATATTACTCCCCCTATGTATATGCTATATATTTTGATTTTCTCCCCCTTGTTCATCGACAAAAAGGAAGTACAGCTAATGGGAACTAATGTACATGTGGTTCATAAAATTAATATATTAATTAAAGCTAGTTTACATGAAGTACTTTAACTATATGAAAAATATTTCGGTGTATGATCGTGCAACATATTGTATTTATGAAAATCATTAAACTATACAACATTGCATATGTTTATATGATGATATATTGAATCATGAGATAATGCATATTAAAATATAAACTTTCTCCTAAATTTATACTCATCCTATTGATATGACCTCCCCATGTCGATATGATTGTATTTTCCTTCCCTCCTTTTCATTAACAAGAAAGGAGATGAATATCAATAGGAGTAACATAATATTTTAATCTATAGAGAACAGAGTTGAATTCAAAAAGAAAAGGATATTGGTTTACTTAATTCTCTGAATATTTCTTCATTTTTAGATCTGATTCCAGAGATACTAAAGTAGCCTCTTCTTTATCTGTGGTGTACCTGCAAAAAATATATGATATGTACTTCTGTATCTACTTCCTACGTTAGGGTCCAAGAGCTTAGTTGTAAATTAACCATACCCAGGAGGGTTTAATGAAACCTTTAAAAATAAAGTTTTCATCCTTCACCACGAAATCAAAGTAATCATTGATATATTTTTCCCTATTTTTCTAATTTATATGAACCCAGATACTTAGATAATTTATATTAATATTTCTTTCCGCACTTCAAGATATATTATAAATATTTCTAATCATATAAGCATTTGAATTTATATAAAAGTTGGATCTTGGATTTATTCCTGCTTTTGTACCAGTAGTGATATTTTATTATACATGAAAGCATGTCTAGTACTATCTCTATGATTAGTTTTATTACATAATAAACCACTTTTATCATGTAAAGGTCTAGAACTAAATAAAATCACATTTAAATCATCTTGTCCTTTACAAAATTACGCAAACTTACTTGTACATTTTTCAAATTTGATTTCAAAGTTGCGATGGAGATTTTCCAAAGAAATTTTGTTATTTTTTAAATCATCAATTCCCTTATTTAATTCAAGATTCCTTCTTTTTAAAGTACTATTCTCATTTTCGAGATGACAAAATTGAGATTCTAAATTATCTAAAGATGATTATAATTTTTCAAAATTTTCTTTTGATTCAGAAATTTCTTTTTGCCAAATATTGCTATTAACTTTTAAAATCTTATATTTTTTAAATAATTCTAAATCTTTCCAATTAAAGCTTCATTCTCTTTTTCAAGAGACATAATTAAATAACAAGAATTATTTAATGAATCTTCTAAAGAAATATTTTTATTTTGTAAAACATCAATTTCCTTTATAAGATCATTATTTTTATCTTCTAGTCACTCATTCCCTTTTTGAAGGTAATTCTTTTGAAAAACAAGCTCTTCTAAGGTATTTTCAAAACAATTAGTTTGTTTTACCGATAATTTGTTTTCCTTTTATAATTTGAATATTTTTTTTGCTCACAACCTTTTTACATAGCTAAAATAATTCTATTAAGTTTAATAAGTTTATTTAATGTTTTCAAATCTTTTGATAATTTTTCATGGTCTAACATAAGATCTTTATACAATGAATCTACATATACCGCTTCTGATCTAACTTTAGCCATAAGACATTTGCTTGCTCCTTTGATTATGCTTTGTTGTTCTTGCATTTTTTGATGCCTTGACTCGATTTTTAATCGCCATTTATTTTAGGATGTTGTTATGACCTCTAGAATCCCTAGCTCTGATATCAAATGAAAAGGCAGACAAGTAGGATCGAGTAATATGGAAATGTGTGTATATGCAGAAGTTTTGATATGGTGATATCTTATTCTTGATATATGCAAGTAAATATTTACTTGAGATAAATACTTAGAGATGATATCACAGATAAGCAATATAAATTTTGTAAATAAAGTAAAGAACACTAGGAATTTTTATACTAGTTTGGAGCGTCATTCTACATCCGGTTCCAGACTCCTTCTGGAATTTCAACTAATCAACACCCTCACTTAACCCGAAGGAATAGGTTATACGACACATGAGCAGAAGAACAGGGACCTAAGCAACGTAACAGGAATTCGCCTCAGCAGCAGAAGATGACTTCAACCAACACCTAAGCAGTAGAACAAGATTTCACCTTAGCAGCGGAAGATGATTTCTTGCCTGAGCAGCGAAACAAGATTTCAAACAATTATAAAAGTTTATTTGACTATATATGTGTTCTTGATAACACAGATAAGTCACAACTGAGTATACCCTATTGGAGAATGGAATGTTTATGATGTTTTGATGACAACAACCTTGTTTCAATCATTATCATTATTGATTATAAAATATAAACAACAACTTTTTGTACATAATATATATATATATATATGCAGGAATTATATGTAGGTATTATAGATATTGAAGACTATACAGTTAAAAGATTCCATATTTCAAAGGAGAAGACTCATGAGTATCAAGGTACCAAGATATCGAGAGTATAAGATTATCAGAGTAATAGAGTCTAGTTGGTATGTAAAACTCTGAATAGCACTCAAACTATGTTTTAAAATTATTTCTTTTCAAATTAAGTTTAGAACTATTTTTAAATTAAATTCAAATTTGATTTAAAACTTATGATTTCAAATATACTTCCTAAGTTTCATATGTCTATATATATTATATAGTTTTATAATTACATTATAAGGTTTTATATCATATACACACACACACAATCTTTTAGTCATGAGTTTAAATAATATTTTATTATGTTTTTATAAAACAACTAGTTTTATTTTAGGAATTTCAAAAATATATATATTGGTTTAAACACTTGAGAAAATGATTTAAAATTAAAAAATATATTTGTGTGTGTATATATATACTTATATATATATATATATATATATATATGCCGACGTACATGTTTTGACATGTCGACATATAACCGCCACATTTTATTTAAATTCAAAAGTTGTGTCTTTTCATTTTAAAACGTTTCAGAAACAGTTGTGTCTCTTGGAATACTATATAAAGGCCTCATTTTCAGATTTTTTCATAATCTGTGATCTCATTCTTCCCTACTTTGCATACCACCATTATTCTTCTTTATTTTCTAAGATTCTACACTTATACTCTGCCGATTTCAATACAAATTATATTACTCTTTTTCTATTTTGAATCTCTATTAAATACTCTCTGTTTGGAAGTGCTATCAAGAGTTCTAGGGCAATTGTAATCAAAGATAGGAAAGGTGTGTTCCTTGTAATCTTGAAATCAAGGAAAAGGATAGGGTGTGTTTCTTGTAGCCCGTAAATCAAGGAAACAGAGTGGTGTTACTCTTGTAGCCGTGAAATCAAGGGTGTTATAATTGGATATTGATATTAATTAAACTCTGCACAATCCAGCGTGGTACGGGACTAGACGTAGGAGTAATCCGAACCAATGTAAAATCTAGTGTATTCTTTCCTTTTCTGCATTTTATTTTTGTTTATATGTGCATTTGTGATTATTTCTGTTGTGATATTCATTTTGTGATCCATATGGTAGTTTGTGTAATTGATAATTGGTTAAGATTTCTGTAAGTTCTTTAAAACACTATACAACCCCCTCCCCCTGTAGTTTAGTGCTAGTTTTGCCTTAAGATCCTTGATACTCATCCCTAACAATTGGTATCAAAGCATAGGTTTTCAAATTTTCATCATATGAATTTTGGAAATTTTAAATATAAAATTTTGAAATGATTTATAACACTAGTTTAGATTCATGCATTTCATCACTAATAGATGAGTCTGCAATATATTCTATTGAAAAATCAAGTTATCTACTGAATTGTTGTTATACCAGGGAAAAGGTGTGTTACATGGCTGTTTAAAATTCAAATCTTGATGGTCAAATGATGGAAATCAAAAAGGACAAATGGATATTAGATAGTGGCTGTTCACGACATATGACGGGAAATCTGGAATTACTAAACAATCTTGTATATGAAGATGGATAAATGGTCAATTTCGGTGATAATTCTAAAGGATATGTGGTTGGCATCAGGAATGTCGGTAATTATGAAACTCCTACTATTTCTGATGTTTTATTATTTAGGAATTTAAAACATAACTTACTAAGTATAAGCCAACTATGTGATAAATGCTATAAAATCAATTTTGAAAAATATAAATGTGTTATAGAAGATAAAAATACGAAAATAACATTTGAAGGAGATAGAAAGAAAAATATCTATATACTGAGTATGAAAATTTATAACGATGACTAATGTCTTATGACCAATACAAGTGACCCTTGGATATGGCATAAGAGATTCAGTCATATAAATTTTAAACACATCTCTAGAATTTCAAAATTAGGATCAATTAAAGATTTACCTAAAATGAAATTTAAAATAAATAATTTATGTAATTCTTATGCATTCGGAAAATTGAAAAGAAGTTCATTTAAATCAAAAGAAGAAATTACAACCTCAAAACCATTAGAATTAATTCACATGTATTTATTCGGTCCATCCCAAACTCAATCGATAAATCACAATAGATATGTGTATGTAATAAGTGATGATTTCTTTAGATTCACTTGGACGCTATTTCTTAAAAATAAAAGTGATGCTTTTGATCAATTAAGAAACTTTGCTAAAAGAACTCAAAATTTATTATCTTTAAAAATTAAAACGATACATAGTGATCACGGCGAAGAGTTCGAAAATATTTTTTTAAAAAAAATTTGTAATAAAAAGGGGATAACTCATAATTTCCCTTCCCTAGAACCCCTCAACAAAACGGAGTAGTTGAACGTAAGAATAGGTCAATTCAAGAATGTGTTAGAACCATGTTATCAGATAGTAACTTACCAAGGAACTTTTAGGCTAAGGCAATTGCAACAGCTTGCTATATATTAAATAGAATTTTAATAAAACCCTTAGCTCATAGACCACCATACGAACTTTTATATAATAAGAAACCAAAAGTATCGTATTTTAAAATATTTGGAAGTAAATGTATTATTCTTAATACTAAAGAAAATGTAGACTAACTCGACTCTAAATCTGATAAAGGAATATTTATTGGATATTCAGTGAGAAGTAAAGTATACAGAGTTTTTAATTTAAGAACTAATACTATAGAAGAAACTTTAAATGCATGTTTTGACGAAAATTATAAGAATATAACACAACATAATGAAGATGAATATGAAAAAGAGATTGATGAAGTAAATAATGAAATTAATCAACCAAATAAAAGAATTAGACTTCTAAGAGATCACCCTGTAGAAAATATTTTAGGTGATATTGAATCTGTTGTTAGGACTAGAAACCAAATAAATAATATGAGTAATTCAACTTTTATTCCAAATATTGAACCTAAGAATTCAAAGGAAGCATCATCCGATGATTCATGGATCCTTGCTATGCAAGAGGAGTTGAATCAATTTAATCGAAATGATGCATGGGAACTTGTTCCTAGGCCAAAGAATAAGAGTATAATTGGAACTAAATGGGTTTATTAATATAAAATGAATAAACTCAGTGAGATCGTAAGAAATAAAGCTTGATTAGTTGCCTACGGATATAATCAAGAGGAAGGAATAGATTATGATGAAACATTCACTCTTATAGCAAGAACTATAAGCAATTAGGATTTTACTAGCCTTCGCTAATCATAATAATTTCAAATTATTTCAAATGGATGTTAAAAATGCCTTTTTAAATGGATACGTTAAGGAAGACGTATATGTAGAACAACCTCCTCCTTTTGAAGATGAAAAATTTCCAAATCACGTATGTAAATTAAAGAAAGCAATATATGGATTAAAACAAGCTCCTCGAGCTAGGTATATTAGAATAAGAACATATCTATTACAATCTAACTTCGAAATTGACAAAGTAGATAATACACTGTTCATTAAAAGAAATATAAACGATATTCAATTAGTACAAATTTATGTTGATGATATAATTTTTGGATCAACAAATAATCAAATGAGTAAAGAATTCTCAGATATTATGACACAAGAATTAGAGATGAGTCATATGGGTGAACTTACATTTTTCTTAGGCTTACAAGTAAGACAACTAAAGAATGGAATATTTATTAATCAAGAAAAATACGCTAGAGATCTAATTAAAAAACAATATAATTTAACTACAACTAATGGAAGATCATCACTTATGGCAACCAATATAGCCCTAAGTAAGGACGATACATCAAAAGACGTCGATCAAAAAATATATAGAGGAATGATAGGATCGTTATTGTACATAACCGCTAGTAGACCGATATAATGCATAGTTTATGTCTCTGTACAAGATATCAATCTCAACCTAAAGAAACTCACTTAAAAGCCATAAAATGTATTCTAAGATATGTAAAACATACACTAGACTTTGGATTATTTACCCAAAAATTGATTCGTTTGATTTAATATCCTACTGTGGCGCTGACTATGCGTGATGTAAATCGGATCGTAAAAGCACTAGTGGAACGTGTCACTTCTTAGGTCATTCACTAGTCTCCTGATTTAGTAAAAAGCAAAATACACTATCCTTGTCAACAACTGAAGAAAAATATATATCTTCTACTTTGGCTTGTTCACAAGAAATATATATGCAACAACCTCTAAGGGATTTGGATTAAATATAAATAATTCATCAATATACTATGATAATACAACCGCTATAAATATATCTAAAAATCTGGCTCATCATTCAAGAACTAAACATATTGATATAAGACATCATTTCCTAAGAGATAACATAAGTAAAGAGAAAATTTCACTATGATTCATGGAAATAGAAGAAGAATAGCCGATATATTAACCAAACCTTTAAACAAAGCAATATTTTCTAAATTTTGAAGAGAATTAGGCATTTGTACTTTAAGTTAAATAGAGTATTTAAGTATTAATATAAATATAGTATAAAATATAATAAAAATCAGAAAAAATGTATGTCGACATATATGTTTATCATATTGACATATAACTGCTATATTTTTAAAATTAATTCCCACCAAAAAATAGTTACAACCTTTATTTAAACTCCTAATTTCGAAAATCCTTCTTCTTGTCTTCATTTTCCCTCTGTCTAAACTCTGGAATAAAATAAACAATGGCCTCATCTAATTATACAAACCAAAACAACACCATTTCCTTTCTCGGATCCTCCCCTGGTCCATTTAAACGTACTACGCTTGCAAAAGTAATGAAATTAGAAGAATCTATGAAGGATACGTTGCAAATGTTGACTGAAATCCAACTTCTTCAAATAAGGATGAATAAAGAACAAGAGAAGAAAGGAAGGATTGTCAGGAATCTACAACTGTTTATGATGGATAATCAAACTAATTCGATTATCATCGATGATGATAATCAAGAAACACATGTGGAGGAAGAAGAAGAACAGAAAAATAAATGGAAGAAGAGACGCTAAACGAAGACATGGACGAAGACGAACAAGTTATTTGCATGGGCGAAGTGTGTTTTGACAAGGATGGGAATGTGATTGAGAAGAGTGGGGATTTCTGTCTTCATTATCCTCATTGCTTAATTCAAAATCCTCGATTGTTAAGAAACACTAATCGTTTAAGGATTTCATATATTTTTGTGTTCGTGGTGTACGAATTACAATTGTTTGGATTGCTTGTAAATTTGTTTGGATTGCTTTTAAATTTGTTTGGATTGCTTGCTTAGTTTATACGATGATTATATTAATTATCCTACTATTTAAGTTTACTTAGTAGCATTATAATAGTATTGACATAGAGATAGGGGGAGTTATAGGAAAATTATAGAGGTAGGGAGTATTATAGATTCAGGGGAGTTATATTTATAGAATTAGTCTCTAGGATTATTCTAAGATAGATACACTTTTTGTTGATGACAAAGGGGGAGAATTATAAAATAGGTGTAGAATAAGTATAGTTCAAGGACGAGTTAGAAGGAATTCATGGTGAAAAGGGGAGTAATCAAAGAATCAGAATGACACGTAATATCATGTATGAATATTTTATAAACCAAGGTTGTCATCATCAAAATGGGGGAGATTGTTGGAGAATAAAATGTTGATGATGTTTTGATGACAACAAGTTTTGATATTTTAAACTAGCACAATACCCAAAAAGATGAATTTGCAAAGATTAAATAAAGACAAATAAAATGAAAAATGTAGATATCACACATGGATTTATAGTGGTTCGGCGTTAACGAGCCTACGTCCACATTATAATTCTTTTTATATTAGACGGTCTATTATAGTCAAGTGGTTACAATAGTGATATAATCAGAAATTTGCCAAATAGATCCTTCTTCTCCATTCAGAAGGTCTATTTATAAGTGCTATAACATTCAAATTGGGTGAGATACACGTCCTTTGATCCAAGAATTTCGGAGATCCTAAAGATCAGTTCTTTTCGTGGATAGAGGCGTGATTTTAATCAGTGGTGGTATATGGCATTTGAATTCGTCATAAAGGGATGACTAGTTGCTTTCAAATAGGAGCGTGGCCGTCTCTTCAGGAGGATATTTTGAACAGCATTGGAATGAATCTGATATAGTCGATTATGAAGTCACGGGTTCCAACTAACTCGCACGTATGGTCCTTGCGTCTAGCTCAAGGCTTATGTATCAGCTGGCTCGTCCCTGAATCGGTCAGTTCCGTGGTTGGAATCGCACATGCTTTCTTGGCCTTTTGGGATGGACCCATAATACAATTAATCTTGACGGCCTTGCCAAAAGGCTAGTCAACATTCTACCCCTCAAAGTATGTCGTGTTAAAAACAGGGCATGCTTTGAATATTTTATTACAAATTATTTCTCATCGCAAAAAATATCATAACCACGTGTCTACGTTGGCTGAAAGGACTATCTATGAATCATACGAGTTAAGGACCAACCAGAAGTCTTGGAAACCCATATTAGTCCAGTAAATAATGAAATGTTGCAATCAAGTGCTTATTCGATCGGGCCTAGCTCAGTAACAAATCGCCACGTTAGTCCCTTTGTCAGTAGTCACATTCACAGAAGATGAGGAGCCTTTTCGTCCTATTATAAAAGGTTGGCCTACATCTTTCTTTACTCTTTATTTTTACTACAAACGATTTGGTAATTTTCTGAAAAAATTGGGAAAAGACTCTTTTATCAAAACTCAAAATCATCTTCTCCAAATTTTTCACAGGTGACAATGCTCTTCTTCAAACTTTTTAAGCACTAATTTCATGCACAAATTTTTCCTATTCTTTTTTTTCTGCCTTAATTTGTACTGCATATAATTTTTGGTGTGGATCTCCGACGTTGAACTCGCCGGAATGGTGGTTTGGTGATAGACGACGATCATCCATGCAACTAATGGCATAGAGGGTGGAAATTTGGTGATGAGAATGGAATTGTCTATGTGAAAGAGTGTCTCGCCTTTCAAAACTTTTCAAATTTCAAAGCGCCATCAAATCATAGGACCCATGGCAATAGAAGAGAGGGAAAATTTGTATGGATATTGGTCAGGCAGGAATGACAGTTCTTGATATGGTTAGGTGGTAGAAGATAAAGAATGATGTTAAAAATCATTGTTCATTAGTTCAGCATTATAGAATAAGTCGTTTTTCTCATCATGTTTGAGAGTATTGGCCAACCTTGGGTCGGCTAGGCTATCGATCGGCTTCTTTAGTGTTAAAGGCCTTGAAGTTAAATACGCTCATGATTGTGGCCTTTAACTTGAAATGCTACTTTTTCTTGCACATATTTGTAAATGCACATGATAAGGTGTTTTAATCTCATCAATTTGACCGAGGCTTTTCTTATTCTCTTTTGCAGCATAACTCATAATGGCGGAACGTCGTAGTACTCTTGCACTCGAGGATGAAAAGAAAAAGGTCATGTCCACTGCTATAGACTTGGGGAGTTCCTCGGCTTCTACTTCCAGGACCGACTCCGAACATAAATTTAAAGCCAATACTCATGGTCGCTCGGCCGATTTTCCTCATGCTATGGAAATCATAGAATCAAGTAGGATGGCAGTTGCACCCGATACTCTCCCATATGCTAATATTTTTAGGAATCCTCCTGACTCCCAGGTTGGAAACTTGAGCGAGAAACAGTTAGAAAATTTAAGTGGGAAGCATAAGCTTACATGGCTCAACTTCCGTGCTCCGGTAAGTTGGATCATCCTCACAATCCATCGGATGGTTACATGGAGCTTTCTCCTCCAATGTGTACCACCAGGGTCATCCCCCATTTCTCCTCGTTCATATTCGACTTCCTAATGCAAATGAATCTGGGCCCCATGCAACTTCATCCGACTGCATATACCAATATACTGTCCTTGTGTGTCATGTACATGAAGTACCTGGATCGGGTCCCCAAACTCGACGACATAGTATTCTTCTTCAACTTTAAACAACTAAAGAGGAAGTCTCCATCTTTTCTTTATTTTGAGGATGTCCATATCCAAAAGGTCGTCGAGGGTATTCCCAGCAAGACGGGTGACATTAAGCATCATTGGTTCTATTTCAAACACCAACCGGGGCGTGCTCGCCAATGGCTCCAACCTCGTAAGTCATCTTTCCTCGGCTGAATTAATTATGAGCAAGCTTTTAACGTGAGTTTTTACATGTAGGTGGCGAGCCGACAAGGCCCGAAGGGAGAAAATTCCAAGCCTGTTATGATACCTTGGTGGCCATCAAGAAGGATGACCAGCACTCCAAAAATCTCGTGACTGATGAAAACCTCCATCGTTTTAATCTCTTGGACAAGAAGAGGTCGTTAGGACATTCAAGCAGTAAGGGTTCTTCTTTGCATAGTGTTAAGTTGGATGTGCCTCTTCCTCAAAAGTCGTCGACTGATATCAAGGTCGTTCCCCCAGTCGAGGGGTCGTCCGTTCGACCCTCGTCCGAAGGGAAAAAGAATACTCATCGTCTAGTCAGGATGAAGAAGACGGCTTAAAAAAGACTACGCCAGGAGTCCGATTTTCTAACAATGTAGAAAGAACCAAAGGCTAATGTTTTAGAAAAGGTTTGTGCAGAGATAGCTGAGGAGGTGTTTATCGATCAAGAACTAGAAAATTCTGCCAACAAAGTAAATCCTTCTCCTGCTCACAGTCCCTAGAAGAAGAATAGAGCCTCCCTTTCCAAGAGTTAGAAAATGCCGACATACCTGATGCATTTATTTCTTCTCAGAACTTGGACCCAAAGAACTTTTTTCATGAAAATTCTAGGGAAGATATAATACTGACCGGCCCAATAATCACAGGAGACACCTATCGTGTTTCAAGCTCAAGTCGGTTTATAAGAAAAACTTCATATACACAGCATTAGCACTGTTCGTCACATCCCTATTTTCTTATATCTATATCATCTGTTATTTCATTGTCTTAATATAGGTGCGGTCGACGAGGATCATTACCACACCAACCTTGACTCCCTTATGGAGGGTGGCGGTCCCGCTGGATCGACCTCACCGCAGGTCAGGCAGGAAGGTGATCATGGGGACAAAGATCGTGAAGAGAAAGATAAAAAGAAGAAGAGGAATAGGAAGAAAGAAAAGAAAGCCAAGAAGAGGAAAAGGCAAGAGAAGGAAAGTAGGGGTCATAAGAAGAGAGAAGCGAAGAGGAGTAAGTCTCATAAGAGAGGAAAGGAGCCCAAAAGTCCAAAGCATCGATCTCTGCCCCATCCTCGAGACGATATACTCGAGGACAGTAATAAAGCCACTGATGAAGTTGCCCCCAATCATCCCATTCTCCTGATCAATCCTTTACCTGAGACGATGTCAATCGGACCGTATGACCATGAATCCATCCCTCTTCCTGATCATTCTAAAAAAAGACCCCAGGAACTGGATCATTCGAGTCGAGAAGGGGTGCCCACCGAACAAAAGAAGTTGGAGAAACTCTTCTCGGGTTCTTATTTTGCTGGTAACGAGCCGACTCCCATGCTGCAACCATTTCCTTCGAGCTTGCAAGATCAAACCAGGTTTAATGTCGACTTCACACTGACCAAATATAACACGATGCACGCATACGCAAGACAGATGTGCGAAGTGGTTAGGAAAAAAACAGAACATTGGATTGAGGAGAGAGCTAGAGCCTGACAAGGCATCTTTCGGGATGCTCCAGAAGAGAATTGCGGAAAGTGAGCCAGAGGCGGGGACCTCCAAAAAAGAATATCTTCAGACTTCGAAGGATTTAAATGCTCAAATTGAGTCAGCGAGCCAAGCGGGTGCAAACTTAAACAACAAAAATGATAATTTGAAGAGTGACAAAGATCGGTTGGAACAAGAAGTACAAAACCTCAAGGCTAGCCTCAAGGCATCCGAGCTACCTAGAAAGAAAGCCGAAGATGTTGCTACTGTTGCTGTTGTTGTGGTCAAAAATGTCAGCAACCCTAACCTCTTGCGTTAGACCGAAGTTCATGTGATCAAAGCCTAACACGCCGCTAAGAACAAGGAAATAAGTAGAAAGTTTGGAGTTAACATCCTACGATTCTTTACTTGCGTACTTCATCACAGGAACTTGGCCTAGGAAACAAATTATCAAAGAGTGTTGACTGATGTATGGGAGGTTCTTATGAGAGAGGAGGTTGAGGCGGCAAAGGGCAAGCCAGTGAACGAGGATGCTTTGATCAATCGGTATTTATATAATGATGAGCTCAAGGTATTGGCTGAGGGAAAGTGAAACTTACAGGCATTAAGTGTTGTTGCACGATATGCAGCTAAGGGGAATTCGGTACCCGAAGTCGATGCAAGCATGGAAAAAGCATCTCTTCCTTCTTCAAATGTTGAGATCGGTTGTTCTTTTATTCCTCTTTCCCAAACTCAGCCTACTGGCTTGGTTGAGGAATACATTCCTGATGACCCTCTTCTCACCTTACCCAAGGAAAGTTCAGTTGCTCTAGCTTCGGCAATGAAAGTCGAAGACCGACCTACAAAGTCGGTAGCTAAAAGTAACTCGATTTCTCCTTTTTGAGTTAATCGATCTTTTGTTCCTTTGCTCATAACCTTTGCTCTCTTTATTGTAGCTACATCACCGACGAGAGTAGCATCGGGATTAGAGGCTGAGATGTCGGAGAAGGATCCTACTACCGCCCCTAACAAAGATAAAGAAACAACCAATGTTCCAAAGGAACGAGAACATAAAATACTGACGACGAAGATGTGGAGTTTGTTGGGGAGATCAAGACGCTCGACCATCCATCTATGGCGGAGGTAAAGGCTGGGAACAAGGAAAAGGTTTCTCTTTAGGCTGAATCATCTAACAAACCTCTCAACATTCCTCATCTCCAATATATCCCTCCGACCATACTTCCACTATCATCGTGGCTTCTTCCCTAGCTCTGACTACCCCGAGCAGAAAAAGGCATGTTACCACTACGTCCAGTCGATCTGCATCCTTTGGTAGCATGCTCAAAAGTCCGAAGCTTGGTTTGACTACTGAGGAGATGCAGGAGTGGATTAGGAAAAAAAGTGCTGGAGAACATCCTGAAGTGTGGTGATAAGCTTCCCCGAACTTAAAATATTTTGTTGCAAGTTTACTATTGGCCTTTTGGAAGTTATATGTGGGCGCATCCCTCTCGCTTTTGCCAATGTCAAGTTTCTTATTTTGTGGACAAAGTTCGATGTACCTATAAGCATGGTTTAGTTTGTAAATGCCACTGAATGTGCAAGAATGTTTCTTTGTTTTCAAATACTTGTTTTATTGATGTGTCTAAATATTTGAAAATTTTCCAAGGGAGCAATATTAATGTTCCTAATTTATTCTAGACTTTGGAAGTTATTTAAGTGATTTTCCTTGTCGGGGTACTCACATATTCCCATGCCCCCACTGTCATGGGGGATTGGTTTGATAGTCAAGTCTTCCTACTGAGCCTGAAATCGAGTCGACCGATTCAAAGTCAGACGATCACGGTTAGGAACATATAAGTCTTTTATACTCTCCCTTTAGTCGTTAAGGGTTAGAGTCCTTAGGGGTCAAGTGGTTTTTAGTCTGGGTGCACCTTTCACATTCATCCGTGATTTTATACTGCTTCTCAAGTCAAGAGAATCAGAGTTGTCCTCAAACCAATAATCATGTTGTTTGCATCGGTGTCATCCTTACTTTGAGTCAACAAAGTGGGACCCATAGGTTTGAGCTTCAATATCAAGCTCAGGTACATTCTTCCTAGATTTCGTACGACCCCTGAGCGTGGTCGACTTGTTTCGATATGGTTCGGTAGGTTGGGGTGTCCGCATTTGACTTAATGTCGGGCGAATCACAACATTTAGTCATTATAATAATGAGTCAAAGTGGGAAAGGAGCTTTTATTCATAAACTATCGTGGGGGATAAGTCACACCTTATTACAACGCTAAAACAGATAAAATAATAAAGAAACTAAAAATTCTAAGAAATATAGGATCGTTAGTGCTCCGCATTCCATGCTTTCTGAAAAGACTCGCCATCAACAGTTGATAACATGAAGGTTCCATTATCTAGCTTATGCCGAATGACGTAGAGTCCTTCCGTTTGGGACCTTCTTGTTGTAATATCAAGCGACCCTCCGCCGGTGAGCTTTAGCCCGGAGGTTGATTTCTTCTCATTTTTCACCAATCATGTCTAGCGACTCCAAGAGAAGAGATTTGTTGGATAACGGATCATTGTACGTAGCCCTATAGGAAGGAACTTCAAGTTCGACTGGAATGAAAGCTTCTAATCCATTAGACAAGGCAAAGGGAGTGTGTCCAGTAGCATTCTTATGGGTAATCCAATATGTCCAGAGGACTAAAGGGAGCTCGTCGACCCATTTGCCTTTAACTCGTTCCAATTTCTTCTTCAAAATAGACTTGATGATTTTATTGACCGCTTCAACTTGTCCATTGGACTGTGAATGTGCAACCGTGATGTACTTCTTCTCGATATGATATCGTTCACAAAAGTCTCTAAATTCTGAGTCGTCGAACTGGGTCCCATTGTCTGTGATAATGGTTCGAGGTATCCCATATCGACATATGATATTTCTGACAATAAAGTTAATGACTCTCTTTGTTGTAATCATGGTCATCTGCTCGGCTTCTGCCCACTTTGTAAAAATAATTTACCGCCACGATCGCATACTTCGCACCTACTTTTGAAATTGGCAAGCTCCCATTGATGTCTATCCTCCAAACAGCGAATGGACAAGGGCTGACCATTTGAGTGATCTCTGTTGGTGGGGCTTGTGGAATCTGTGCAAACCTCTACGACTTGTCACATCGTCTGGATAATTAGTTGCGTCCTTGCTAACAGTCGGCCAAAAGTACACATACCGCAACATTTTCTTAGCCAAAGTTTTCCATCTTGCATGCGCACCACATTCCCCTTCATGCACTTCTCTCAATATCCTTTTGATATCATCATTGGCCATACATCGAAAGATTGGCATGGAAAAACCCCTTCAACAAAGTTGGTCTTGTTAGATGACGTACCTAGAGGCCTATCGCATGATAGCTCTTCCTTCATTTCTTTTTCAGGTAGAGTACCATGAAGGAGAAATTTTTTAATGGGTGTCATCCAAAACTTTTGCTGGTTTGGCTTCTGCTTGATCGATCTCCATCTGATCGATGCTTGGAATTCCCAAAGTCTTTATAGAAACTAACTCTATTTCACTCTATTTGTCAGAACTAGATAGCTTTGCCAGCCTATCTGCCTTCTAGTTTTCCTTTTTGGGAATGTGGAAGATGCTATATCGATCGAAGTCATGTATCAATCTTTCTACCTGGTTGAGATAGGCAGAAAGTCGCACTCCTTTAGTTTGATATTCTTTCCGAACCTGAAATACAATAAGTTGTGAATCACAGAAAATATCAAGCAATGTTATTCTTACGTCCCTTGCAAGTTTGAGCCCGGCAATTAAGGCTTCATATTCGGAGTCATTGTTTGTAGCCGAGAAATCCAGTCTCAGTGCATAATAGATCAGTCGTCCTTCAGGAGATAGCAATACTATGCCAACACATGAGCGTCGGTCGTTACGGGTCCTATTCGTGTACAACTTCCAGGTATCTGACCTCGACTCGGTATCTGGAGGCTCGGCACTATCCTCCAAGTTGTAATCCTCCGGAGTGGAAAATTCAGCTATGAAGTGGGATAGTGCTTGCCACCGGATGGATTTTCGTGGAACAAAAGTTAGGTCGAAATGGCTCAACTCGATGCTCCATTTGAGCAGTCTCCCGCTTGCCTCGGGTCATTGCAAAACTTGCCGAAGAGATCGATCGGTGAACACTTTGATAGGGTGAGCCTAGAAGTAATGCCGAAGTTTTCGTGACGCAATTAGAAGACTATATGCGAGCTTCTCAATCTTTGAATAGTTGCGTTCAGCCCCCGTTAACTTCTTGCTCACATAATAAACTGGTCATTGTATCCGGTCTTCTTCACGAATTAGGACCGAGCTGATTGCATGCGCAGATACTTCCAAATACACAAATAGGTCTTCATGGTCGATTGGTTTGGACAAGATAGGAGGTTTCTCTAGGTTCTGAAGGCTTCGACACAGTCGGGTGTTCAAGCGAAGTTCTGTTTCCCTCTTTTGATTAACTCAAAGAAGGGTAAACATTTGTCGATCGCCTGGGATATGACTCGACCCATTGTTGCGACCTTACCTACCAAGCTCTGTACATGTTAGATTCTTTTGGGTTCCTGTATTCTTTTGATGGCCAAAATCTAGTCGAGATTAATCTCGATTCCTCGAGAGCAAACTATGAATCCCCAGAATTTCCCTGATGCTACTCCGAGAGAACACTTCAAGGGATTTAATTTCATTCCATACCTTCGGAGAATGCAAAAAATTTCAGACAAGTCTTTAACGTGATCAGATGATTGTCTCGACTTCACCAACATATCATCTACGTATACCTCCATCATTCTCCCTATCTGATCGTGAAACATCCGATTGACCAAACGTTGATATGTGGCCCCGGCATTCTTTAAGCCAAAAGGCATGACTACATAATAGTTCAATCTGGGATCTGTTATGAAACTAGAATGTTCTTGTTCTGGGACGGGCATAACAATTTGATTGTACCCCGAGTAAGCATCCATAAATGAAAGGAGTTCATGCCCTGTGGTTGAGTCGACCAATTGATCAATCCTAAGCAATGGGAAACTGCCTTTAGGGTAGGCCTTATTCAAATCAGAAACATCGAAGCAAGTTCACTACTTACCGTTAGCCTTTTTAACAAGTACAGGGTTGGCTATCTAACAAGGATAGGTTGCGTCTCCAATAAAACCATTTGCTTTAAGCTTTCCAATTTCTTCCTTTAGGGTCATAGATCTTTCTGGGTCGAGCATCCGCCTCTTCTGCTTTATGGGATGTACTTCGGATTGATACCGAGAGAGTGAGTTATGATCGAGGGTGAAATTCCACATGTGTCAGCTCGGGTCCATGCAAACACTTCAAGGTTAGCGTGGAGAAATTCGGTCAACTCCCTCGTCCGGAGAGGGTTGAGATGGGATCCGATCTTCAAAACCCTCGTTGGGTCATCATCATCGATCGAGATTTCCACAGTAGTTTCATTCGGGGCTGCCTACCTACATCCCAGTTCTTCGCCCTCTCTCGGATCGATGTCCTTGAGTTGGCAGATGGACGGTCCTACTCATGATATTTTCCCCTCCACGGGGGGAAGTGTATCTTATGATTCTATGCCACTTTTGCTTCGCAGTTCCTTCCATTTTGCCAAATAGCAAGCTCGTCCCATTACCTGGTCCCCTCGTATTGTTCCAAATCCTCCATTGGTCGGAAATTTTAAGAGCATGCACTAAGGAGCAATACAGGATCTAAGTTCAGCATGAGTCGATTGCCCTAGAAATGCGTTGTACTAGGAGATAATGTTCATCACAACAAATGGAAGGATCCTTACTCTCCTGTGGTCTCCGTCTCCCAGTTCTGCAGATAACTTGATCAGACCAATCGACTCGGTGGACGATCCATTGAAACCGCGTATCTGGTCGGTACATGGTCCAAGTCTTTCAATTCCAACTTCATCTAATCATAAGCTTGTTTGAACAACATATTTACCAAACTTCCATTGTCAATCAGGACCTTTCGTACTATAGTTGGGCCTATGATGGCCATTATCACTAAGGGATCAACAGTCGGGGCCTCTATATCAATCGACTCTCGATCATGGAAGATGATGTCATCGTTCATCGTCCTTCTTTGTTTTAATGGACATGCAGTTTCAGGGATGCTAGTCTCTAACATCCAGATGCTCTACGGAATTTACATAATGCTCCACAGTTCGAATGCTATGCCCTGTCGGATGTGGTCTTCCAATGATGGCATTGATCACAATGCTCTTTCCCTTTTCTTGGGTTGTTGCTCTAGGCGTCGCCTGCTCTTCTTTAGGTGCCAAAGTCCCTTGCCCCCTGTCTCTTGGGGATACTTTATACTCATCGAGAGTCCCCTCTCGAATCAATTTCTCAACAATGTCCCAAAGGTGACGGCATTCATTTGTTGTACTTCCATATATCTCATGGAACAAATTAAACTTCCCAGTCGCTCGCTCTTTCTCGGTAGGCTCATGCAAGGGCGGCTTCTTGCATTGAACTGTACTGCAAGTATCGAGATAAATGGTCTCCAGAGTATCATTCAACACTGTGTAAGTTTCAAAAACCTGGAACCGGGGTCACTTTATGGAATTCCGTTTTTGTCCAGGGTTTACATTAGATTCCTTTGGTCTGTCACCATTTTGTTTGCTACGGTTTCCAACTTTCACTTCTACCTTTCCTGAATTATCTCCAGACTGCTTAATTGCTACATTGCTTTAAATGGGTTTGGTAGATACATCTTTCGACCCATCCTCTTCATCTAACTATGCATCCTCCTACCTTAGTCGGATATTAGTTTTTTCGTAAAACATTTCAATTGTCGTAGGCGGCTTCCCGATTAGTTACTTCCCGAACTCCGTCCGTTTATCAATGTCGTTGACCATGGCTATCAAAACGGTCTCATGATTATGGTTGCTTACTTCAGTGGCGGTTCGGTTGAATCAGCTAACGTAGTTCCTCAGAAATTCACCCCTTCCTTGCTTCAACGTGGAAAGGGCAATGACATGCTTCGATTTTGAAGCATGGAGGCGGAACTAGCTCAGAAATTTCTCACTTATGTCTTTGAAGCTTGGGACCGACCTTGGGGGAAGACGAGTGAACCACATGAGAGCTACTCCACTGAGTAAAAGTGGGAAAGCCTTGCATTTAATGGTGTGTGGAGCTACATCCACCTCCATATGCCATGAATATCTCATTAAATGCTGTAGCGAGTCAGCGGTTCCATCATAATTGTTCATTTGGGAAATATTGAACCTTTTGGGAAATTTTGCTTGCAGAATGTCATCTATAAAAGGCGTATGGCTTCGATCGATTCCCAGTCCTCATTCTTATAACCTTTACCATCATTCATAATTTTTCGTACCATGGCGGTCAGAACGGGAAGAATGGACGTATTTCGATCAGCATTATCGACCGATCGAGTTATCCCAACTCGCTCTCTAAGCAACGCCGCCTGGGTCGCCATTTGGGCGTTCCCTCCTCTTCCCCGGGCATCTCGATCAATCACTAGATGCCGAGGAGGGAGGACATAAGCTTGGGATGTATAAGCATTATTTTGGTAGGCCGAGGGAGAGGAACTTCGATCCCATCGGGCTATGGGGTCGGTTCTTCCACATCGGTCAAGTCGGCCTAAGTCCCTCCTTCCCGTTCCTAGTTGACCTAAACACCCTTCCGAATGCAATTGGTGCATGTTTTCGGGTCTTTTTAACGGACGTCGTGGTTGATGTTGGCCTTTGTCTCCCTCGTATGATGATGAGCTCCTAGAGTTCTGGTACAGTCGACGGGGGAAAGAACGACAATTCTTGAATTCTTCCCACTATCCCGACATACGATTCAAATCCTGTTGCATTGCAGCATTCTCCGGAGCATGAGCTTTTAAGGCATCCGTGGTTTCCTGGAATTGATTTATTACGAACATGAATTAATCACAGGTGGTAAAAGCTAAGGAGGAAGTTGAATCTGTCGCGGAAGGTTGCACTGGATGGGGTAACGCAGGCTGGCCCAAAGCATGCCTTGGAGCAATCGATCCACCAGCTGCATCTGTAGATGTCCCGGCTTGTGATTTCCTCTTGGTATTGCGAGCCGATGATTTAGAAACCATGATTCAACAATATCTGGAAAATCGTGGGGTCTCGTCTCGGACTTGGTGATCCAAAAGTAAAACGAAATCCCTCAAATGCTGAGAATATCAAGTTTCTCAGTGAATTCACCAAAGTGTTGACACTTTAAATTGGCATAACACCCAAAAGATGAATTTGTAGAGATTAAATGAACACTACAAAATGAAAAATGCAGAAAAGAGCAATCACACATGGATTTATAGTGGTTTGGTGTTAATGATCCTACGTCCACTTTACAATTCTTTTTATATTAGACAATATATTACAGTCGAGTGGTTACAATAGTGATATAATCAGAAATTTCCCCAAAAGATCCCTCTTCTCTGTCCAGAAGGTCGATTTATAGGTGCTATAGCATTCAAATTGGGTAAGATACACAACCTTTGATCCAAGATTTTCAAAGACCCTGAAGATCAGTTCTTCTCGTGGGTAGCAACATGATTTTAATCAGTGGTGATAAGTGGCATCTGACCTCGTCATAAAGGGATGATTAGTTACATTCAAATAGGAGCGAGACCGTCACTTCAGGAGGATATTTGGCACAACATTGAAATGAATTTGACATAGTAGGGTATGAAGTCACGGGTTCCAACTGACTCGCTTTTTGGGTCCTTGCGTCTATTTCAAGGCTTATGTATCAGCCGGCTCGTCTTTGAATTGGTCAGTTCTGTTGCTGGGATCGCACAGGCTTTCTTGGCCTTCTCGGTCGGCCACTCTAATACAGTGAATCTTGACGACCTTGCCAAAAGACAACAACCTTGTTTCATCATTATCATTATTGATTATAAAATATATACTAACACTTTTTGTCCAGAATATATATATATATGTATATGCAGGAATTATATGCAGGTAATATAGATAGTAAAGACTGTACAGTTTAAGAGATTCAAGATTTTAAATGAGAATCAAGACTCATGCGTATCAAGATACAAAGATATTAAGAGTTCATGATTATCAGAGTAATAGAGTCTAGTTAGTATTTAAAACTCTAAATAGCAATCAAATTCTACTTTCAAATTATTTCTTTTCAAATTAGTTTTAAAACTATTTTCTAATTGATTTTAAACTTATGATTTCAAATATACTTCCTAAATTTCTTATGTTTATATATATTATATAGTTTTATAATTATATTATAAAGTTTTATATCAATATATATACAATTTTTTAGTCATTTGTTTAAATAATATTTTATTATGTTATTATACTTGAGAAATTATATTTTAAAACAACTAGTTTTGTTTTAGGAATTTCCAAAATATATATTGGTTTGAACACTTGAAAAAATGATTTAAAATTCTAATATATATATATATATATATATATATCGACATACATGTTTTGACATGTCGACATATAACCATCACATTTCACTTAAATTCAAAAGTTATGTCTTTTCATTTTAAAACATTTCAGAAACAGTTTTGTCTCTTGGAACACTATATAAAGGCCTCATTTTCAAAAAAAATCATAATCTATCATCTCCTTCTACCCTACCACAATTATTCTTCTTAATTTTCTAAGATTCTACACTTATACTCTGCCGATTTCAATACAAATTATCTCATTCTTCTTCTATTTTCGATCTTTATCAAATACTCTCTGTTTGGAAGTGCTACTCAAGAATTCTAGGGAAATTGTAATCAAAGAAAGAAAAGGCATGTTCCTTATAGACTTGAAATCAAGGAAAAGGATAGGGTGTGCTCCTTGTAGCTTGTAAATCAAGGAAAATGAGCGGTGTTAAACTTGTGGCCGTGAAATCAAGGGTGTTATAATTGGATACTGATATTAATAAAGCTCTGCAAGATCCAGTGTTGTGCGGGACTGGACGTAGGAGTAATCCGAACCAGTATGAAATCCGGTGTGTTCATTCCTTTTCCGCATGTTACTTTTGTTTATATTTGCATCTGTGATTGTTTTTGTTGTGATATTCATTCTATGATCCATATGGTAGTTTTTGTAATTGATAACTGGTTAAGATTTCTATAAGTTCTTTAAAACACTATTCACCCCCTTCAGTGTTAGTTTTTCCTTAAGAACCTTGATCCTCATCCCTAACACATCCTTCCTATAATCTTCTCCTTTGTGTGTATATATATATATATTTGAAATTATATGAAGAATAAAGAAGGAAAACGATTTATAATCACGGAATATTGAAAATTCTGAGCACAAGTGAATATTGTATAGAAATATTTTGAAATCAAAGAATATTAAGATACAGAAAATTTGACTGTAATTGGTGATTAAAAATAAGTGATCCTAAAGTATATTTATAGTAAATAAAAGGTAACAATTATTTGTGAAAAGGTTTAATCAAAAGATAAAGTCATAACTCTTGGAATAAAGAGTTATGACTTTTTAAAAAAATCGCAAACCTTCAGGTCAGCCGGCTGAAATTATATAATTCAGCAGGCTGAAAACAGTTAGAGTTCGAAAATTTTGCATGCAGATATAAATAACAATATTCAGCCGTCTGAATTCGGTTTAAGAGCAAAAGTCATCATAGCTCATTTGGTTAAAGCACATGCCCTATAAACTTGTGACACAAGTTCAAGTATCAATAGCTCCTATTTTTGAAAACTTGATTTTTATTTAAAATAGAGTGTATATGTGATATATATATATATATCTTAGGAAAGATTATGACATTGAATTTAACTAAACACTGACTCAAATACACACTAATATATCAATTTATCCTGTTTTTGAATCTTCTTGTATTTAAACCATAATCTCCAATATTTTTCCTGTAATAATCATTAGTATACAATATTGTCGATATATAGTTGTCATAATCAAAATATAGCTCGAGAATCAAGGTTCCAAAATGGTTGGGACGAGTCATAAGAGCTGCACATCCCCAGAAGTTGCTAGTTTGGCCAATGAATCGGCATTCTCTTGTTCTCGAGTGATGTGAGTCATGATGTAGTAGTCGAAGTTAGTAAGAAGTTCGCGAAACCACACAAGGTAGGAGCAAGCTGTGCCCCTTGGCTTGATATTTTCCCTACACCTGACTTCAAACCTTGTTAACTGGTAACTTAAGCTCACATATGCTTAGTTGAGCTTCTAATATTCTATTTAGGCCTAAATTGATCCCTGTAGCAAAGGATTAGAGAGAGAAATCTTTGGAATACAAATTCCAGTACGTATTCTTCTCCTTAAATCGTCTTCCTCTTTTTTCAAGTTTAAAAAAAAGTAGGAGATTCATCAATGTAAATGCCTACCCTTACAACAAATGATACCATACAGTATGATAATAGAATATACTTTTACATTGTTGAAGATCTCCAACTCTCCTGTGGAAACTTCTTTTGCGTACAACCTAAAAAGGATGAGTTGTGAATCAGAGTATATCTGGATAACCTTGATGTTGAGTCCATTTGCTATTCAGAGTCCGACAATCAAGGCATCATATTTTGTTTCATTATTGGTGGTAGAGAAGTTGAGCTTTAGAGCAAAACAAATTGAGCGTTCCTCAGAATTAATGATGATAACCCCGACACTAGATCACTGATTGTTAGATGAACCATCCATGAACAGCTTCCACAGAATGTTGGGAGGATTGCTGTCTCTCGGAGGAGGTTCTACGGGAATAGTGAAGTACACGATGAAATCTACCAGGGCCTGTCTTAGGATGGCTCGACGGGGGATAAAAGTGAGATTAAACCAACCTAGCTTAATATTCCACATCAAAAGTCACCTAATGCCTCAAGTCGTTGTAGGACCTGTCGTAGCAGCTGGTTGGTGTAGACTTTGATTGGATGGGACTGAAAGTATGGCGAAGCTTCTGGGAAGAGATCAACAGACAGTTAGCAATTTTCTCAAGCTTTGGGTGGTTCTTTTCAGTTCCTATTAATCTCTTGCTGATGTAGTAAACGGGTCGTTGGACACGATCTTCTTCACGTAGTAGTGCCGAGCTAATTGTCTACACAGAAACAACTAAGTAGATAAATAAGTCTTTGTAGCCCATGGGTTTTGATAGGATAGGTGGTCACTTTAAGTGATTCAAGAGGTCTTAGAATGCAATAAAGTACTCCGATGTCCATAAAATTTGCGCTTTCTTTTTCTAAGCAAGTCGAAGAAGGAAAGCACTTATTGGTTGCTTTTGATATGAATCGACTTAGGGCTGCCATTTTCCTATTTAAGCTTTGAACATCTTTGATGCTCTGAGGGGATTGAATATCCCGAATAGCTTGGGTTTTCTTCATATTTGCCTCGATTCCCCATGAATTGACAATGAAACCTAGGAACTTTCCCGATGCAATGCCGAAAGAGCAGCTCAAGGGATTGAGTTTCATGCCATATTCACGAAGAATTTTGAATATTTCCACAGGGCTGTTAACGTAGTCATTCGACATTCTCGTTTTTATGAGCATATCATCTATGTAGACCTCCATCGATCTCCCGATTTGGTCCTTGAACATTCAGTTAACCAGTCGCTGATAAGTGGCTCCAACATTTCTGAGATCGAAAGGCATAACAACGTAGCAATACGTCCCAAGATTGGTTATAAATGAACTGTGCATCTAATCTAGAAGGTCCATTAGAATTTGATTATAGCCTGAGTATGCATCTATAAAGGAGAGAAGCTGGTAGTGTGCAGTCGAATCAACGGGTTGGTCGATCTTTGGGAGTAGGAAGCTGTCTTTTGGGAAAGCTTTATTCAACTCTGAGTAGTTGACACACGTTCGCCACTTCCCATTTGATTTTTCGACCAAGACCGAGTTGGGGACCCATTCTGGGTAGCGGTCATCACGGATAAAGTCGTTGTCAAGAATCATGTCCACCTCCTCTTTCAGTGCCACCGATCTCTCTATTCTTAAGGTTCAGACTTATGTTTGACTGCAAGATGATTCAGATCGATATTGGGCATGTGGCAGGCGATTACTGGGCCGATGCCACACATGTTAGAGTGGGTCCAAGCTTATACATCGAGGTTGGCCCTTAACAAATCCACAAGTTCTTCCTTTATTGCTAGGTGGAGCAATGATTTAATCTTTAAGACCCTAGTTGGGTCAGTCGGGTTGATTGGAACATTGATAGTTGGCTCCACCAGGGTAGCCTTTTGGAATCAAGCTTTTCGTCTTCCTTTGGATCGAGGTCTTTGTAAAGACAACAGTGGCGTCTAAGCCAAAACCCAGACTCCAGTGGCTGCTTCCATGGTGGTTTTAGCACAGTGGATCGATGTTATGCTTTTTCCCTTCTCTTTATTAATGGAATCTTTCTATTTGGTGAGATAGCATGCCCTTGCAGTGGCCTGGTCGTACCTGACAATTCCGATTCCTTTCTCTATTGGAAACTTCATGAGGAGGGACCATGGTGCCATGCAGACTCGGAATTTTACAAGGAAAGGACGTCCTGGAAAGATGTTGTAGGGAGAAGTGGCATTGATAAACACGAAAGTGAGGATCCGAACTCTATTATGATCCCTTTCTCCAAAATTGAAAGGAAGTTCTACCAAACCCACTTTCCGGTTGGAGGAGCCGTTGAAGCCATGGATGATGGTGTGGAAAGGCTTCAAGTCTTTAGCTTCAAGTTTCATTTGGTTGCAGGCCAAGTTGAAGATGATATTAGCAGAGCTTCCTGAGCCTACGACGATTCTTCGGACATAGTCAGGGCCTATCTAAGCAGAAATAACGAGAAGATCTATAGTTGGAATCTCGATTCTGGTACGGAAAATTATGTCATCACGCATGGTCTTCTGAAGCTTTGCTGGGACAGATTCATCATGGGCGGAACATGCTTCCAAATCAGCATGCTTAATAGAGTTGGTGTATTCCTCCATATGCCAGAATATTTCAGGTTGTGCGGGCGTTGAAGGGATCATGACCTCTTCTTAGGAAGCAGGGTTATAAACATACTACTCTAGATGCTTCTCTCGGTTGAGTTTCTCGATAGCATCCTCAAGGTGATGGTAGTCGTTCATATTGTGGCCAAACATGTCATGGAACATGCAGTACTTCCCATAATTCTTCTACTGGTCGGTAGACTCCCTAGTGTTCGGCTTCTTTTACTGGATCATTTTGTAGGTCACTAAATAGATTATTTCCAACTCAGAATTGAGTGTAATGTTGACCTTAGAAGTTGGATGGCGATCATGCTTCTTCAGATCTTCAGATGTCTGGTTGTTGTGACCTCCTAACTTGTCGTTGTTAGGTTTGGGCTTAAATGGGGTTATTCCCTTACACTTGTTGGTAGCTTACCTGACTTATTTTCCCTTGATGTTGTCCTGAACAGTGCTCGAGTGTGGGATGTAAGGATGTCCTGTCTAAGATGCCCTGTTTCTATGCGCTTCTTCTTGGCATAAAAATTGATTGTCTTTTTCATAGAAAGCCCCCAAGGCCTTCGACTGCTTCTTATCGATCCAAGCTCCAAATTAAGTGTTGGGCAAAATGCCCTTAGCAAGTTGAACCAAGACGGTGCATGGATCTAGATCTTTGACTTCACATTGTCAAATCATTCGAGGTAACTCTTGAGAGTTTCCCTTGTTCCCTATTAGAGGCTAGAGAGAGTCAGAGAGTCCTTCAGCCTAGAGACATGCATCCTGAATTGTTTCACCAGCTTGGAAGCAAGCTAGTCTAAAGTAGACATTGACCTAGCCGAGAGTCTGGAGAACCAGTGGGGAGCAACGCCTTCGAGGAATACTGGAAAGCACTTGCATTTGACGGCATTGTTGGCTCGACTTGTGTCCCTACGCCACTCGTAATAATTCAAAAAGCTACAGGAACTAGTCTTCCGCGAGTAAGCCGTTAGTTGGGGCATGTTGAAGTGTCGAGGCCATTCGATGTCGCGGATGGCCCGACTGAAGGGGTTATGCCTCACATTGGTTTCCCAAATGTCAGTGGCATGCCCTCACGTTTCTCTCATGATCGTTCGGACCATGTCGGTGAGAACCGCGGGCTGAACCTCCGTTGGATTCCAGTGATCGTGGTCCAGCTCGGGAGTTCGTGGCCCTGGGCGTCTTCGCGGATGAACATCAACATCGTCATCTGGTAAGGAGTCGACCTCGGTCGCCTGATTCGTTTAGGTTTATCTAGAGGAACTTGGGCCTGATTGGCTGTTGGATGTGTAGGATCAAAATTTTGAGCGACAGCAGGTAATATCTATCATGGACAGGGTTGGGTACTAGTTCCTGTTCATCGTTAGGACCCAACCAGAAGCGGTGGCATTGACGCGTTCCCTCACTAAACGTGATGGCAGTTCCATTATCATTTCCATTACAACTTCCTTTGGGTTTGGTTTCCATGGTGCATGTCAGAAGAAGAGCTTTCCGAGATGTTCTGTAGAGGGCGAGAGTTCCTATTAATCTCGAGGCGAGGGACGTCTCATTGAGCGTTTTATTGAAGTCATCGAATCAACTAGAGGTTTTTCTTTAATTGGTCGTTAAGTTTTCTCATCCTCTCTTCCAACTTCTTATTAAGTTTGAAGAGCCGACCTTGGGTAACTAGAGCTTTAGAGTTGAAGATGGTAGTAATTTCCATGTCGACCGTATTTTATGAGTGTTAGGGCTAAGGAGAAGTTTCCATGTCAACAGCAGTGGAAGTCCCAATAATAGGGGTCTTTCCTTTTCTAACCATCATAAGCAAACTAAGGAGGTAGGTCTAAGGGACTTAAGTAGCGCTTCTAGTTTAAAATGGAAGTCGGTCAGAAAAAGACAAGTCACGAGGCTTTGAGTTTTTTCAATGAAAGCACGAAAGTGTTGATGCATAAAATTGGCGTCACACCCAAAGATTCTTGAGCTAACGATAATAAAGTTTCATGTAAGGAAAAAGTGTGGAAAAGCAAAGAAGATAATACTTTATAATGGTTCGGTTTAGATTGAACCTATATCCACTTTAAAGTCTTTGCTGATTTTATTCACAAGTGAAGAAATACAATGTTGGACATCATCAATATAATTGTGCACAAAGGAATTTATAGTGACTAAATTCTATATAGTCCTTATTTCCAAAATTACCTCGTTATTCGGAAGTCCAAAAACTTGAGAAAGGCGGTACTTCTTCTTCCCAAAGTTCTAAGATACTTTTAATGGTGTCCAAACTCTATAAAACCTTCGCAATATGTGAAATCAGCCAAATGCCAGCCCCTTTCACATTGGAAATGGAGGGGTATATATAGGTAGTTGAGTAGGTGAGAGTAGATGAGAAAATAGGCTGACCTGGAACTTTTCGTATCTCGGGTCGGATCCGATCTTGGATCGGAACGACCCCCAGGTACTTAGCCAATTGGTTGTCCTGCTTCCTATAACTCTGAATCCCTCTTATGAATCACTTTGTATCCACTCTACCTTGCACCAATTTGTATCTTCTCTAGTTTATACCCAAAGTCTACATGTTGCCTTTGCCCTTTTCGTATCCCTTGGGATGTGGCATCCCTTAAGATTTCATATCCCCTACGAGTACTTTGTTATTTTGTATTCGAAAGTGGGATACGAAATCCCTCTTAAAATAAGGGATATGAAAAAATGGCAAGTGTTAATATGAAATGGGGATGCATTTCGGTGGTGCGGAGTTTCGAGAGAAGGGGATACGAACTCGGTGAGGGGGGATACAAAATTCTTGGAGTTAGTTTATTTTTGGAGGAGGTGTCGGGGATCTAATACGAAATCCCATGGTTTTGAGGTATCTTGAGAAGTCTGACGAGTTGCAATGACCACACTTGCACGACTTCGTCCTGGCTTCAAATCTTGAGTATCTTGGAAACACTTCGGGCTACTGAACAACGTAACGGGTCGAATCGAGTGGGCCCGTATTTTTTTTGGGAACCAGACCAAAAGGACGGTTAACAAGCAACATAATTTTTTAATAACTTTATATTGTTTTCAATTAATGAACAAAGATGCATTATTTATTTATCTCTTATCTTATTCATCTATGATCTCTTATCCCATACTGACTGGTACTTAAATAAGGCTACTTTGAATTTGAAAATTTAACTTTATGTTAAATAAATAAATAATTGCTACTAGACTGTTTGTAGAAAATGAAAAAAAATTGTAGGTTTTATGTAATTTATGTCGATAGTCGTTTACTCATATCATCCTGAGTTCTAGGTGGCAATATTTTTGTGGCTCTTTTATTCTGAAGCAAGTAGAATCATGTTTGTGCTTAGCATGATATGAATTATTATTTTGAGAGAAACAAATATTATGGATAGTTTTGCTCTAGTGGATCGTGATGCTTACTAGATGCTCAACTCTTCTGTATATACATTATTTCATGAAAAATTAGTGCAAATTCATGCAATAAATAGGAATACAAATTATGTAGCATGAATTAAATAATCCCACCAACTTTTTTAAAATGATAAGTACTTGCTTATATTAGTTTAAGATGGTAGTCTTCTCTATATTTTCTTAATTTATTATAGATCTTCATAATTTTTTCTTCCAATCACTTACTTATTCGAGAGTATTTTATCACATGAAAATCATACATAAAATAAAGTTTGTACATCACTATTAAAATTAAATTGCTTAATGTTTATATTTATCAATGGTTTATTATAACAATCTGCATGTTGAAAAAAAAAGTAAGTGATGAAAGTTGAAGACCATAGCAAAGGAAATAAACTCAGGTTCAAAGCATTGTTCCCTCATGTGGAAAACTAAGCAGACAATATGTTTTCATGGGAGTCTGCTTTAATGATTGACCACCAAAGGCAACACTTTTAAGAAATATTTTTGGGTTAACATCTTCGAAAATAAAATCAATAACACTCTATACAAATTATTAAATAGTTAGATTCAATCACTTATCTTATTCAAACAAGTTTGGAACAAATTAAAATATATTATATGATCGAAATTGTTAACGATATTTTTTGTCAACATTGAAGATAGGCTTAACAATGCATATGTATTAAAATTTAATGGATATTTGATCTAAAGGACGTCGAAACACAGCTTAGACTCAAGAACCTTAACTTGCTCTGTCATATCCTAGGCGTCAAGATCTTAAGTCCGAAGATTAGTTACTCTTCCTTCTAAGTGGTGAGCATCGTGCTTACGAGACTTCAGGATCAAGTGTTACCTTGGGATAAAGAAGTTATAGGTTATCGAATGTTGAATACCTCACTACACTAGCCATCCTTAACTCAAGATAAAAAATATACACTGTGTTGAGAGGAAACAATCTAATGCGTCACAACAATTAGGTTGTCAACATGTCGTAACACTTGTCGACTAATGATACTTCCACATCGAACTAGCCCAAGAAAGGCCTTGGTTGTGTTAGTTATCAAGTCGAAAGCCCACAATAGGTTTCCTACATATATTGCACTTCATTAGGCTTATTACGAATGATTTAAGCCATATATGGGAGGATCGAAATAGGAGGTTCTTTAGTTTCACCCAAAGCACTTCCTCTTCCAAAATAATTGTGATTAACTCCTTCACGAAAAGGATTAATGATAGCTGTTAGATCGAAATTTGGACCTAACACCCAAATTGTTATGAACGCTAGAGAATCTCAAATGAAGAACGAGAAAAAAGAAAATAACAATCAGAATTTATAGTGGTTCGGCGTTAACGAGCCTACGTCCACTTTATATATTATTGATTATGCTTTAAAAGCTAATACAACAATGATTTCTCTCAATATTTCAGTAGTTTGACAACAATGGCGGATTCAGTACTCAATATTGCCAAAAGATCCTGAAAAGTGCCAAGCTCTGGGCTATTTATAGCTGATTTTGTCAGGCGGGTCGTGATTACACGTGGCACAGATCCCGAGAACATCGGATCGCATCGCCACCGTTGAGGAAATGGTCAAATTAGTCGTTGTGGACAGGTGTCGCGATCTGCTTGAAAATCGGATCGTGCAGATGGGGAGAATTGGTCCAGATGACGGTTAGGGACACGTGTCGCCAGATCCGTGCGATTCGGATCGCTGAAGACTAGCTCGCGCTTGAACGGGTCAGAAGGTTCGCCATGCACCAAGGGATCGGATCGGTTCGCTCTGGGCAACAATATAAGTTTGGATCGGATCACCTGGATGTGCCGTTCGCTGATGAGATGGGGGCGATCCGTCCCTAGGCGAGTCGATAGAGTGCGATCCGTTCCTGGGCGAGTCGATAGAGTGCGATCCGTTACTTCATATTCTTGGGGAACGTGGTTTCTTGCTTTCTTCTTACGAATGATCCTGGGTGGCTTGGTCAAAGAGCGAGCCAACATTTTGCCCCCTCGAAGTATGTTTTATCGATGATGGAACATGCTTCGAAGATTCTGATCTGCCTTCTCCTGAAAGGACGCAAATTAACAGTCGCACTGGTTCAAATCGTATGCATGAATCGGATCGCCATGGAGCGCCACGGTCCGAGTGGTCACGTGCTCGCCTCGAGCTGAGTATCTGGGCTTTTGTGCGAGACGCGGCAGACTTTTCTTCGAGCCGTGTCGGGCTTCGAGCTTGGTGGGCCATCGTTTGAGGCGGTCCGTGGGCTTCTATGCGACACAAACTTTGAATCGTGGCCTGTATGGTGTGTAGTGGACCGAATAGGACAAAGAAAGGGAGACAAACGGTCGCCCTCTTTGCCTATATAAGCCGACCCTCTCCTCTTCATTTTCCTTCTTCTTTCTTTCTGCCGAATCGTTTCGCCTGCTCCTTCGAGGAACGAACCCCAGTATTTCGAACCTTCAAATATCCGATCACTTTCCCAATTTTTTAGAAAGGTAATTCCACGGAAGACATCCTTACTTGTTAACGCTACTGTTTCACGAACTTTTTCGAACAATTTGTAAAAAAAAACGATGGAAATTTGCGATCTTTGGAGAATTCATCGAGACACCATGGCTGATGGGCGTGGAGTTTGGAGTTCGAGGGTGAGAAGAAGAGACGGAAAACAAAAGACGAAGAAGAAGAGGGGAGGCCGGTTCGGATCGTGGGCAAGAAGAAAAGACGAAAGCGAGTGACGAGACGAAAGATCGTGGTGGCAGCAAAGGAACGTATCGTGGGGATCGCAACGGTTTGTGAAGGAGTGATCCCTTCACCCGGCGATTCGATAGGGGACGATTCCTCTGCCCTGCGATCCGAAAGGGGCGATCCCTGTGCTTTGCGATCCGATCCATAGCTGACGATACGAAGAAATTTCAGACTTTAATCAACGCCTTGTCACCATAAAACTCTGAACAGTTAGGATAGAGCCTTGATGCTGGACTTTCTGGACTAAATGACCTCATACTTTGACTGCATACGACGACTAATGTTTTGATGATCTTGATTGTTTTCACGCTTTATTTTTAATGCACACACGAGTACACACACCAGTACTTGCACACACGGGGGACGGGTAGTGTTAATCTTATTGTTCATATTTTCTCGTCCTAGCAGCAAGGTCGAATGATCACTCCTCTTCAAGATCCGTGACAGAAGCGGAATCCGAGATTCCTGAACAGTACAACCCTGAAATTCCTCCAATCAATCCGGGAGGTGAAGATTCTGGATCTGAGTACGAAGCCACAGAATCAGATCCGACAGAAAGTACTTCATCCAGCAACGATTCTGAGACTGATGAGCGAGCTCCTGACGAGATCCCAGGCGCACTCGGGATAGATAAATTTTCCGATTCTTTAGCATCCAAGCTTGATGAGATAAAACTTAAAAGAATCTGCTTAAGACACGGAATTCCTTGGGACGATGTGTTGACGCCTGGAAGCGAAGATAGACCCCACCTAGCACCGGAAGGGTATATGGCAATCAGTCGAACAATGTGTCTAGTAGGAGCTATTCCTCCGTTTCCTCCGATCGCCATCGAAACTTTAAGACGACTAGGTATTGCTCCGATGCAGCTTCATCCAAACGCCTATGTATCTCTATACTCTTTATACGTTGCATATGCGGAGATCCTGCATGCCGAACTTAAATTCAGAGATCTGGTGTTCTTCTTCCTTTTCAAGCACCGCTCTTCGGCAACTCCAAATTTCTCTTTCTTTGAATCGGTTGCGAATAGGAAAGTTCTGTACGACGGATACAGCAACATTGGGGATCCTAAGTCCGACTGGTTTTATATAAGGAAACAGGCTGGATGCTCACGAAGATGGCTCAAATCAAGTAAACTTTGATCATCTAGTCGAATATCTTGCTCAAGGAGTCTAAGCATTAACATTCTTCCGCTTTTTCCTTTGTCTTAAACAGATCACATCTTCCCGAAAACGGAGGGTCCGTTATACAACCATCGGTTATCTATTCTTCATCAAAGCAGATCCGACTTTTTAAGGATTAAAAAATGCATTACCGATGACAATCTTCATAAGCATCGTCTTCTGGACAGAAGATTTGGACTAGGGACCGGCGGCAAACCTTATAAGTATGTGCCCCCAACGGAAGGAGAGGGAACTTCGCAAGCGGCAGAAACAACTAAGTTTCGCAAGAGCCCTTCTCCAATAGTCATCCAAGATGATGAGGACCTGAACATATACAGAGGGGATGAGGTCCGTGATGACGTGTCCAAGGAAATTCCTATTTCTGCTCCAATTGAAACCGTTGCTCCCGATGACTTGACAGAAGAGCAGTTATTTGACGAGGTGAATAAAATCCCTCTACCCGATACTGTATATACAGAAAAAGACTTCGGAGAGGGGCCTTTCTTCTCTGCTTCCGAAGAGGCGATCGTTTCAACTAGGGGACGAGAAACTGGTCAGATGAGCATGTCTCCAGGCCCGGGTCTGTTAGGGGGAATTATATGGGATGCACACATCACACACGCTGTCTGACCCTGCACTCTTATATCGTGGGTATTCAAAGTTTTAATATGCTCTTCTCTCTTTTTTACAGGAACGATGTCCCGCAAGAAATCTTATTCGTATCGTTCTCTTCGTGAGGGCACACCCAGCCTTCGCCCGGATACTGAGCGCTCTCGCGGTCCTTCTCATAGGTCGAGTTCCTTGCAACCTCGATCTCCTCCAAAATCGACCTCTACCAAACCTTCCAGTCTCCCAGCAGTTCCTACAGGGGGAAAGAAGCTTCCTAAAGAGTTAACTCCTCCAAAGAGTGCTCCTTCTCATAGCCGGTCATCCAAGAGGCATCACGAATCTAAAGATAGGGGCAAGGATTTGTCCAAAGAGTCTGAAAAGGAGAGAAGTGATGTTGTTCTTTCTAGTCAGCCAGAGTTGGCTCCCCCAGGGTCACGGGATTACATGCATGGTTCCGAGATTCAAGGCAGGTTGGAAAAGCTTCGGGAACAATTCCCAGACATATTCTTTGACCGGATGACATTTGTTCCAGCCTTGGAACCGGTCCCCAAGAACTGGGATAGCGAAGTTGTCGGACACATCTGTCATGTTGCCAGGCAATATGAGATGATGAAAAAACACGCAGTTAACCTTTCGGAAGTCATCCGAACACTTGAAATAGAAGCTCACAGATCTAAAGCAAAACTTGAAAATAACGAAAGGGCTAGAACAAAATTGGAGAAGGACCTGGAAGATGCTCAGGCCCAGCTTGCTTTAGCACGGAGGGACGCTGAAAATTATAAGACTGAATTAGAGAATGCCAAGCAGCGCTTTCATTCAGAACTGGACTCCAATAGCCAAGAGAAAATGGCCTTAAAGAAGGAGGTCGAAGATCTCAAAATGGCCTACATCGAGTTGAAAACAGCGCAAGGCCATTTTGAAACTGAGAAGGCAGCTTGGGAGGCAGAAAAAGCGAGTTTAAAAGAGAGTTTGGCTCTGGCTAAAGCAGAAAAGGTGATTTTGAACGACCAGGTCTCGGACGCGGAGAGAAGGGCAGCCCTTGCCGAAAAGAACGTTGAAAGTGCCATTGAATTGGCCACTGCTTCTAACAACAAGCTCCTTGCAAGAGAGAAGGAGATTGAGGGGTTTGAAGAGATGATTTTGGATTTCCTTGGTCAGGTTCTCAAAACCCGTAACATCTCGTGGATCCCAGATTACCATGTTACTTTGGCCAATTTATGGGATGCCATCGTGGAGGGCGAAAAATACAGATTGGGGGTCGAAGAGATCGATGAGGATGAATTGATGAAGAGCATCCTAAGAGACAATGAACCTGAGGACCTGGCAGAGGGTCGTCGCCTAATCCTGGCGGAAATGGAAAAGGAGAGAACCTTGGCTAAAGGTAAAAGCAAAATTGACGAAGGTTCCAGTTCCGCCGCGAAGCCTAAAACCTCCGGAGTTGAGGAGTACCATCCTGATGATCCGCTAATCCCTGTGGGCCTAACTCCCGTGGTTGTTGGAGCCTCTGGAACTACTCAAGAGGGAGCATCTGCTGAAGGTATCTCTCTCTTTTCCCCGCAATTTGCCAAAGCAATTGCGAATTGTCGTTGTCTGGCAGAACAACCAATTGAATTAGTAATGTGTGCTCCTCATTATACAGGTGGCGAGCCCGTCGACATGGGTGCTGAAAAAGAAAAGGAAGCGGAGAAGGAGGCTGTCTCACAGGGTGCCGGTGCTGATCTATCAAGACAGGCTGAGGTCACCACAGCAGAAAGAAGCATCCCGGCCCCTAGCACTGATGTACCCACAGATGCTGAGACTATCGAGGCTTTAAAAGACATGGATGGTCGTCATGTGGATGACGAAGAGGACATTACCGGCACCAAAAAGGCCGATGATGATGACGAGGAAACCTTGGCCAGCCGAAAAGCCAGACAGGAGAAAGAGTTGGCTTCAAAGAAGGTGGGAGATGAGGCATTGGACGTAGTCCCTCTTGCAGAATTCGATCCCAAAACTGGGATGATTGTGAAAATCCAGCCCAAGTCCATCAGCCGGCAGCTTCACTTCGCAAACCCCGATGACTTCTCGGCTTCCCTCTCTGGCAGAAGCAAGAGGAAAGAGGTGGAAGAGGAGACTTCAGAGGAGTCGGATGTTCCCCTCATAGACAAGCGGAAGAGGAAAAAAGGGGATCCATCTGAAGCCGACAAGGAGAGGCTGGAGAGGCAGAAGCAAGAGAAGAGGTCAAAGCGTAAATAGGATGTTTGTTGTTTGTTGATATTTTGTATTTAGGTTTTCCACTGGCCAGGAAGTGTAATTGTGAGACTGGCCCTCACTTTTGTTTCTAGGTTGTTTTTCACTTTGTTGATTCGCAGTATATAAACAAGGGTTTATCTCTCCTTGCATCATTGTGTACCTGTATTCAAATAAACTTTCCATGTTTAGTCATTAGCTAACTAATAATAACTACAAATCAGTCAATCAAAAAGGCAGAAGAATTTTCATGCTATGTTACACTGCTGTATCAGAGTTTAGTGCATGTATACGAGTGCAAGGTGCCCCCCAATCAATTGTTACTGTAGCATCTGACTGGGGTTTACTAGGGATTGATTAGTACTGTCGGCAAGTTGCCCCCTATTTCTGAATATGGGGGCATAGGAGATTTCATGGGATAACGGTAGTTCAGTCAGCCCTTGTTCCTTTAGCAGGGAATAAGTTCTTTCTCAGCGCTCAATCGGAGACGCTTTTATACTGTCTCTCTCTCTGGAGAGTTAGAGTTTTGCGCTCGGCGATTCATTCGCTCCCCGATCCTTCAGCGGGGAAGGAGCTATTTCTCAGCGCTCAATCGGAGACGCCTTTATACTCTCTCTCTCTCTGGAGAGTTAGAGTTCGAGCTCAGCGATTCACTCGCTCCCCGATCCTTCAGCGGGAAAGGAGCTCTTTCTCAGCGCTCAATCGGAGACGCCTTTATACTCTCTCTCTCTCTGGAGAGTTAGAGTTCGAGCTCAGCGATTCACTCGCTCCCTGATCCTTCAGCGGGAAAGGAGCTCTTTCTCAGCGCTCAATCGGAGACGCCTTTATACTCTCTCTCTCTCTGGAGAGTTAGAGTCACGGATCAAGCAGTCTGCAATCATGCATGCTCATCAAACTCATCCTAGGTGTACACTTTAACCCATGCTCCGTGGATTAAAACTAGTCGGACAAGCAGTTGGAGCCTTTGCCAAGGCTTTAGGTTCCTCCGATTAGTTTACGGGGGGAACGGTTGGCACCGGACTTCGGGTACCTGCATTATTCACATTGATTTTCATGAAAATAAACAGGCAAATAAATAAAGATGCAATAAAGGCAAATGACACACAGTATTTTTATAGTGGTTCGGTCGAATCATGACCTACGTCCACTTTATAATTTCTTGCTTTAAGGAATCAGACTATTCTTAGGCAAGTCATGCCCTGTACATAGTTTTTTAACAAAGCAAAAGAATAAATTTGAAACTTCTCATGTTAAATATGGCCGTAAATGTTGGGCATTCCACACTCTGGGGATTTCCTTTCCATCTACGGTTGCCAGCTTGAAGGTTCCATTATCAAGCTTGCTCAGAATAGAGAACGGTCCTTCCCACTTCGCTCCCATATGAGTTGGGGGTGGAAAGACACGTTTCAGAACCAAGTCTCCGGGTTCCCAGGTTCGGGCTCGGACCTTTTTGTTGTAATATCGGACGACCTGTTGTTTGCATCTCAGGGCACGCAGGTCTGCTTCATCCCTCTTTTCTTCGATCATATCCAGGGACTCAAGGAGCAATTCATTATTGGTCATTGGATCATAATAGGTCACCCGATGAGAAGGTACCTTTATCTCAACCGGGATGACTGCTTCCGTTCCAAAAGCAAGGGAGAACGGGGTATGTCCTGTTGCCGATTTATATGTTGTCCTGTAGGCCCATAGTGCCAAGGGCAATTCATCAGCCCACATGGCTCTAGCCCGCTTCATTCTTCTTTTCAGAATGGACTTAATTACTTTATTTGCCGCTTCGACTTGCCCGTTCGATTGTGGGTGCGCCACAGAGGTGTACCGATTCTCGATGTGGTATTTTTGGCAGAAGTTTCTGAATTCAGTGTTATCGAACTGAGTTCCGTTGTCTGTTATTACAATCTTTGGAATCCCAAATCGACAGATGATGTTTCTTACGATGAAGTTGATCACTCGTTTGGTTGTGATTGTAGTTAGTGGTTCAGCCTCGACCCACTTAGTGAAATAATCTACGGCCACAATAGCAAACTTCGCTCCGCCCCTTGCTATGGGGAGACTTCCTATGATATCAATTCCCCACATAGCGAAAGGCCATGGACTCATCATTGTTTTTAACTGACTTGGAGGCGCTCTAGGTATCTTTGAAAATCTCTGGCACGCATCACATCGTCGTGCATATCTTACTGCATCCTTGTTTATGGTAGGCCAGAAATAACCATGCCGTAATACCTTTTTTGCCAAAGTTTGCCCTCCAGTGTGGTCGCCACATTCGCCTTCGTGGACTTCTTGCAGCACACGTTTAATGTCATCGTGGGCTATACACCGAAGGAGGGGCATTGAAAACCCTTGTCTATAAAGAACTCCACCTTGCAGAACGTATCGGGCGGCTTTACGGATCACTTTACGCCTCTCGCTTTTCTTGGTCGGGAGCGTTCCATTCATCAGGAAATTCTTTAGAGGGGTCATCCAGGACTCCCTTTCTGGTTCCGTCTCTAGTACTAGATCGATTTCCATCTGATCTATGCTAGGGGACCGAAGTACTTCAACGGGGGCTAGTCCAGTCACTTCAGGATCGTTAGAACTAGCCATCTTTGCCAACTTGTCTGCCTGCTGATTCTCTGACCGCGGAATATGAGATATGCTGTAGGGATCAAAATCATTCAGCAGTTCTTTCACTTTCTTTAGGTATAAAATCAATCTTGCACTTTTAGCTTGGAATCTTCCAGTGACTTGATTCACAACTAACTTGGAGTCGCAGAAGATGTTCAGCTTTGTGACTTCTAGTTCCTTTGCAATCTTTAATCCAGCTATCAGAGCTTCATATTCGGAATCGTTGTTAGTGGCATGAAACTCCATTCGAATTGCATAGGTTATCAATCGTTTCTCGGGGGTTTCAAGCACTATTCCAGCGCCGGATCTTTCGTCGTTCCTAGCGCCATCAGTATACAATCTCCAGGCATTATGATCGAAAAGTAACTTTGAAGGATCCACTTCCTCGTTTGCTATATCTTCTTCAGGGACAGTGAACTCTGCTATGAAGTCGGCTATCACTTGCCCCCGAATTGACCGTCTGGGCTGAAAGTTCAAATCAAATTGACTTAACTCAATATTCCATTTGAGTAACCTTCCAGATGCCTCCGGTCTCTGTAAAACTTGCTTGAGCGGATGATCAGTGTATATGGTGATAGGATGTGCCTGAAAATAGTTCCAAAGTTTTCTAGAGGCAATCAGTAAACTATACGCCAAATTTTCTATCCGTGGATAATTACGCTCTGCTGCTGTCAATTTTTTGCTCACATAATACACGGGTCTTTGGACCTTATCCTCTTCCCTTACCAATGCTGAGCTGATCACATGGGATGACACTGCCAAATACACGAATAAATCCTCGTGATCTATCGGCTTAGATAAAATCGGAGGTTTCTCTAAGTGCCTGAGCAAATTTTGAAACGCTTCTACGCAGTCAGGTGTCCATTTAAAGTGGCGTTTTCCTCGCTTTATTAATTCGAAGAATGGGATGCATTTATCCGTAGCCCTGGAGATAAATCTGCTTAGGGCGGCCACTTTTCCGGCAAGGCTTTGCACATCCCTAATTTTCCTAGGTTCCTGAATGTTCCTGATTGCCGCGATCTGGTCTGGATTAATCTCGATACCGCGGGAACTGACAATGAATCCCAAGAATTTTCCAGAAGCAACACCGAATGAACATTTGGTTGGATTGAGTTTCATTCCATACTTTCGAAGAATGCCGAACATCTCCGCCAAATCAGTAGTGTGTTGAGAAGATTGCTTGGACTTAACCAACATATCGTCGACGTATACTTCCATTGTTTTCCCGATCTGGTTATGAAACATTCTGTTGACCAAACGTTGATATGTAGCGCCTGCGTTCTTCAAACCAAAAGGCATTACCACATAACAATATAATCCCAGATCAGTGATAAAACTAGTGTGCTCTTGATCTGGAACATGCATCGGAATCTGGTTGTATCCTGAATAAGCATCCATAAATGAGAGAAGCTCGTGACCTGCCGTCGAGTCTACCAACTGGTCACTCCGAGGTAATGGGAAACTATCTTTTGGACAGGCTTTGTTCAAATCCGAGAAGTCGATACACGTTCTCCACTTCCCGTTGGCCTTCTTTACCAGGACTGGGTTCGAAATTCAGTCTGGGTAGGTCGAATCTCTGATAAATCCATTACTCTTTAGCTTTCCAACCTCTTCTTTCAATGCAGCGGACCTCTCTGGGCCCAGCATTCGCCTTTTTTGCTTTACTGGAGGATGTTTGGGGTCAATGCTCAAGGAATGGCTCATGATTGATGGGGATATCCCACACATGTCCGCGTGGGTCCAAGCAAATACATCCAAATTGTTCTTTAAGAAATCCGTCAATTCTTTAGCAAGATTCGGACTTAACTGGGATCCAATCTTAAGGACCTTCTCCGGGTCACTGTCATCGATCGGTACATCCACAGTTGTCTCATTGGGAGTCGCCATTCTGCCCCCGGGTTCTTGATCCTCTCTGGGATCTATGTCCTCGGGCATCTCTCTGGGCGACTCTCCAACGATTATCCTCTTTGGTTGCTATAAGGTCTCCGCCCCCGAAGGGGGAGAGGTGCCTTTAGTTTCGATATCCCCTCCATTGCGAAGTAACTTTAGTTCGGCAACATAACATGCTCGCGCAGCAACTTGATCCCCTCTGACGATACCAATGCCAGCTTCCGTGGGGAATTTCAATAACAAGCACCAGGGGGCTATACAGGCTCTGAACTTTGCGAGGGCCGGTCGGCCCAAAAAGGCATTGTAGGGCGATTCAACATCCAAAACCACAAAGGGAAGGATTCTCACTCTCTGGCATTCTCCTTCCCCAAGTGTAACTGGAAACTCTACATAACCCATTGGAGCGGTGGACGCTCCGTTGAATCCACGGATCCATCCTTGGCAGGGCTTCAAGTCTTTTATTTCGAGATTCATTTGGTCAAAGGCCTTTTTGAAAAGAATATTAACGGAACTCCCATTGTCCACCAGAACCTTATGAACAGTGGCTGGCCCAATGGGTACTGTAATTACAAGTGGATCTTCAGTTGGAGCATGGACTCCGATGCTTTCTCGTTCTCGGAAAACAACATCATCAGTCATCATCTTCTGCTGCTTCACCGGGGTACTGTCCTCGGGGTTGCTACATTCCCCCACCTCGAGGTGTTGTTTGGCCGCATTGACGTATTGATCCAATGCTTTGGAATTATGCCCAGCAAGATAAAGTCCTCCGATCACGGTATTGATAACAATATTCTTTCCTTTTTGCTGAGCAGTCGGCCTAGCAGCAAGTTGATTTTGATTCTGATTCGGGGCCTGCACTGCTTGCCCCCTGTCCCTGGGCGTTACTCTGTATTCATCTAGCTTTCCTTCTCGAAGCAGCCTTTCGACTACATCCCTCAGGTGACGACATTCATTCGTCGAATGGCCGTGGATTTGATGAAAGAGACAAAACTTCCCTGTTTCACGCTCTTTCTCTGTCGACTCTCTAGGAGGTGGCCTCTTATTCTGGAGGACTTCGTACGCATCCATGAAGATATTTTCCAGAGTATCACTTATTGGTGTATAACTTTCAAAGGCCCTGGGACGAGTCCTTCTCTGGGAGTCGTTCCCTCGGTTCCTCTTCCGGTTATTGCCGTTACCATTATTATTGTTGTTACCTGGCTGGCGTCCACCCTGATTCTGATTTCCGACGTTAACTTCAACTTTCCCCGAGCTGTCTCCCGTCTGTTTGATGGCGACATTGCTCTGAATTTCCTCCTTATCAGTTGTTTTAGCCTTTCGGTTAGCATACACCTCTTCCCGGCGTAAATGTACGTTGGCTTTCTCGTAGAATAACTCCCTTGTGTGAGGCGGTTTGCCTGCCAGGTACCTCCCGAATTCAGTGTCCTTATCTACTCCGTTAATCAGTGCTGCGACAACGGTCGGTTCATGAGGATCTTTAACCTCAGTAGCGGCCAAATTGAAACGATCCAGGTACACCTTTAAACTCTCACCTGGTCGCTGCTTGACAAGGAATAAATCGATCACACTTTTTGTCTTCTGTGCGTAGATACGGAATTGTTCTACGAACTTCTCGCTCAGCTCGCTGAAGCTAGAAATCGACCTCGCCGGCAGGCGAGTAAACCATAACAAAGCCACATCCTCCAGGAATATGGGAAACGCTTTGCACTTAACAGCGTCAGAAGCTGCGGCGGCGGTCATCGACCAAGAGTATCTCATTAGGTGCTGGACAGGATCAGATCTTCCCGCATATCGGTTCGTTTGTGGCATATTGAAACGCCTTGGAAAAGTCGCATCCAAAATATCATCGGTGAAAGGGGTGTGACTGCGGTCGATCCCCCAATCTTCATTCTGCTGTCCACGGCTGTCTGCCAGAATCTGGTGGACCATGGCTGCAACATTTGCACTGGTCAAAGGAGGTTCAGGGTCAGTGCCTCTAGCTCGGCGAGGCTCTCTGATCTCTCTACGGGGGGCAGTCACAAAATCCGGGGCTCGAATAGGGCTTCGCTGCCCCCTGTTATCATGAGTGTGCGTGCGGCGACGGGGGTGAGGTGGTCTGTTATGCACAGGACTGTTCACATCTCGAGTCCTGAGAGCCGTCGCTTGACCATTCACATTATGGTTTGAGGGTCCCGCCCCTAGCTCTTCTTCTTCCTGTGAGGGAAGGGTTCCGAACCGAAGCTGTTCTATGTTTTCGGCTCTCTCATACGGTCGCCGCGGAGGTCTCGGCGATTCTTCAGACGAAGAAGAATATACTGGGGTGAGTGGACGAACCGGCGATGTTCTTTGCCTTGCTTGCTCATCAAGTCTTCTATCCATAGCCGTCAAATCTTGCCGCAGGATGGAACTTTCCTGCCTTTGGGCAACCAACTCATCAAACAACCTATCCCACATTTCGGCGAAGCGAGAGAGATCCCCCTCAGTGACAGGAGCAGCAGGATCATAGTGGTCATCATCACTCTCTCTTATGCGCAAAGAGCTCGAACCGGGTCGAGCAGAGGTTCCGGGACGATAGGAATGGGTCATAGGTTCTTTTCCAGGTCGAGTTGTAGTCTGACCATCGGTTCGGATAGCTGCGGTTCGTGGATGGCGATTCGCTGCGCCCCCCTGAGATCGACTCGTGGTCGTGGTACGCGGAGGCTGCGAGGTGTTACCTCGGGATCGAGTAACAACCCCTTCAGTGGCACGGATCGTCTCGTTTTCATCGACTCGGAACGTGGTGTCTTCGTCGGATCGGTTCGCCCCTTGCGCTCCGCGATCCAGAGTTTCTTCGTTGCCCAATTCGTGCACACTCTCCTCAATCGTTTCGTTGGTCTGTGAAGCTTTAGATCTTTTCCCAGCCATGATATCCGAATCGCTGGAATCCTCAAAGAAGCGAATAGTGAAACTTTAGGACTGAGTCTCTCGATGAAAGCACCAAAAATGTTAGATCGAAATTTGGACCTAACACCCAAATTGTTATGAACGCTAGAGAATCTCAAATGAAGAACGAGAAAAAAGAAAATAACAATCAAAATTTATAGTGGTTCGGCGTTAACGAGCCTACGTCCACTTTATATATTATTGATTATGCTTTCAAAGCTAATACAACAATGATTTCTCTCAATATTTCAGTAGTTTGACAACAATGGCGGATTCAGTACTCAATATTGCCAAAAGATCCTGAAAAGTGCCAAGCTCTAGGCTATTTATAGCTGATTTTGTCAGGCGGGTCGTGATAACACGTGGCACAGATCCCGAGAACATCGGATCGCATCGCCACCGTTGAGGAAATGGTCAAATTAGCCGTTGTGGACAGATGTCGCGATCTGCTTGAAAATCGGATCGTGCAGATGGGGAGAATTGGTCCAGATGACGGTTAGGGACACGTGTCGCCAGATCCGTGCGATTCGGATCGCTGAAGACTAGCTCGCGCTTGAACGGTTCAGAAGGTTCGCCATGCACCAAGGGATCGGATCGGTTCGCTCTGGGCAACAATATAAGTTTGGATCGGATCGCCTGGATGTGTCGTTCGCTGATGAGATGGGGGCGATCCGTCCCTGGGCGAGTCGATAGAGTGCGATCCGTTCCTGGGCGAGTCGATAGAGTGCGATCTGTTACTTCATATTCTTGGGGAACGTGGTTTCTTGCTTTCTTCTTACGAATGATCCTGGGTGGCTTGGTCAAAGAGCGAGCCAACAATAGCTCCATGTTTAATCATGACAAACACAATATGATTATTGAATCGAGAAAAATTTAAGTCCCAGACTTCCCCTTTTTATTTATTATGAGTATATTACAAGAATTGAAGAAATCTCCAATTCGATTGGGAAATCAGGGTTTGCCCTAGAAGAAAAAGGTACAAGATTGTAGAATGAGAATTTGTCCCACAAAATTTGACCCTTAGGGTCTATTTATAGAGAATTTGGACACCTTTTACTATTGACTTAGCAGGACCCCTTTCGAGTGCGGCAATCATAGTGTCGGCAGCTTCACACGTTTCACTTCCGGTGGTAACGGCTTCGGCTGCCTTCCCTTGTTCTCAACATTGTTTTTGGGGTATAACCTAGCCTTAGGTGTGCTGGTCTTCGCTTTCAAAAAGCTGGTCCTGGTCTTGAGAGCTTCTCTTTGAGGCTACTTCTACCTTCCGTATCGATACCATACCTGTTGGTATGGATAGCTTTGGGAAGTGTCTTTCGGCTTTCTGGAATAAGCTCTGGCACATCTCTTGATAATTCCTAAAGTTGTTCCTCAGTGGCCGACAACCTCTATCTCCGATAGCAGGCTTTTCGGGATGCTTTATTTATGTTTCGGCTTCTTATGTCTTTGATATCTTCACCTTCTTCCGTATCGATACTAAGTTATTTAGCTTTGATAGCCCCTTCGTCTTCTTTTGTTTCGCTTGGTGCTTCCTGTCATGTCCTCTGGTTTCGGGTTATAAGTTTTCATCCTTTCTTTCCCATATGCTTCCATCTTTCGGTGATTTGCCTTTGGGATTGAGTTCATATTAGTTGCTTTCGGTGTTGTCGTTGCTTTGCCACTATCCCTTTTCGTGTCGACACTAGGCTCTCCTCTTCTATGGACCCAATCATCTCCTTCATGCTTTCGGTTTTAGCTTGATGCCGGGTCCATTCTTTTGGATCATTCTTCCATACTGGTTGTGGTCCAATACCCTACACCAATAATCGGTTTCGATGCTGAACTTGGTAGTAACATTTGCCACCCTAGTGAAGGGGTATCTCTAACTTTTCAAGTTGGCTTTTCCTTATCAACTTTGGGCATTCTGCTTCAACATTTACCAACATTTTATTCTTGCACAAATTTCAACAACTAATAATTTGTGTTAGTCTTTTAGTCTTAATATACTTTCTATAGTTATTTTGCCTATGTCATATTAAGCATTGTTCGGTCCCAAGCCCAATAGCACATTAAACCTGCAATTAAAGCCTCACAATTGTTAACACTTTATACCTTACTAAAAGAATAATGGAAAAGGCCTAGAAAACTTCTTGGTTGCTAAAACGTGGATAGACTTTATCATTATTACCAAAATCCGTGTGTTCATAATAGAAGACTGGAATCCCTTTTCTGGAAATAAAATAAGTCCTGAACCAACCCAGATTTGGTATTAAATACGGGAGACCAGAATTCCATTTCCAGTATTAATAGAAATCCCAAACAAACCAAGATTCGGGTATTAGAAGTAAAAGGCCAAAAATCCTCTTCTGGTATTAAGTAGAAGTCCCGAACCAACCCAGATTCGGGTATTAAGATATATGAAAGACCAGAAATCCACTTCTGGTATTAATAGAAGTCTTGAAACAACCCAAATTCAGGTATTAAGATAGATGGAAGACCAGAAATCTGCTTCTAGTATTAATAAAAGTCTCGAACCAACCTAGATTCGAGTATTAGAGGTAGAAGACCAGTAATTCTCTTCTGGTATTAAGTAGAAATCCCGAACCAACCCAGTTTCAGGTATAATGCCATCTCTAGGCTTTCTCTTTAGGGCAAAATTGGTTTTTGTGTCGTTCCCTTCTTGCGGGATGCTTGTTTAAATAGAGGCGATTGCGTGCTTAGAATTCTCCTCCAAAGCTTCTATTTCCTTTTCTCGGGATTAGATGTAAGTAGAGGATGTACATGCTTACTGGGCCACTCTCCGGACCTTTGTTTAGCAAAGCAGAGGATGAACTTGCTTTGTTAGTCACTCTATGGGCTTTAGACTGTTAAGGAAAAAGGTGTACATGCCTTGTTAGCCACTCTCTAAGCTTTCACTCCCTTCTATGAGGAGACATAAGTAGAGGTAGAGTGTGCTCTTATGTGAGCAGAGGCAGGATGTACTTAGTTGAAGTAGAGGTAGGGCGTGCTCTTCTGCGAGCAAAGGCAGAACGTTCTTATTCATTCCCTTCTGCGCGATATGAGGAACTTAAGCAGAGGTGGGACATGCTCTTCTACAAGCAGAGGTAGGATGCTCTTCGTTCATAGCAGAGGCAGGGCATACTTTTCTACGAGAAGAGGCAGGGGGTGCTAATTAGATGCTCCATCTTGATCATTTCTGGCGTGGATCGTAGGATTACGCTTTTGATGCTTTTGCCCGGTCCTTTCTGGTTTGGACGAGGCTAAAGAAATACACTTCACCTTCCTATGGAAGGTTCCTTGCCCTGGCCATCTTGGCGTTTTTGACCATTGTAGGTAGCTTCACCCCTTTTTGGGTAGTTCAAAATTTTGAAAGGTTTTCGTACCCTTGTTTATGTGAGTATTCTCGGAGAAGACCTTTCTTTATTGTTTTATCGTCGAAAAGTATGGTCTTAGGTGTTCTGAGTTCCATGTACTGGGTACGAGATTACCATTTGGTTTGCAGAATCGATACGTTCTAGATATTACTCCTTGGTGAATTAATACGGGTCCTTCCCAGTTTGGGCCAAGCGAACTGTCTAACGGATTCTTTGTGTTGGTCATTACCCTTCGTAAGACCAAGTCTCCGTTAGTGTAGGCTCTTGCTTTAATCCTTGAACTGTAGTACTTAGTAATCTTTCTTTGATAACCAGCCGTCCTAATGGTGGCCTCATCCCTTAACCCTTGGATTAGGATTAAGGATTTCTTTCTTAACTCTTGATTAGGATCAAAGACATAGGCTACTTTTCTATGTGAAGGGATCTCAACCTTGACTGGAAGCATAGCTTCACATCCATACGTCAGGGAGTACGAAGTATGTCCCATTGCTATTTTGGCTGAAGTTCTATATGCCCAAAGTACTAAGGGTAATTCATCTACCCAGTTTCCTTTAGCTTGATTCAGTCTTTTCTTTGAATCGTCTTTATGGTTTTGTTTGCGGCTTCAATGACACCATTTGCCCTTGGATGTGCCACGGAGGAAAAACTTTGTATTATTTTGTTCTTATCACAAAATCGAGTGAATTCTTCACTTTCATTATGTTCCATTGTCTGATATGATTTTCTAGGGAGTTCCAAAGCGTGTGGCGATATTCTTTACTACAAACCTCAACACTTTCTTGGATGTGATTGTCAGAAAGGGTTCTGCTTCAACCTACTTGGTAAAGTAGTCGATGCCTACCACAATATATTTAGCTCCACCCTTGGAGATTGGTAGGGGTTCAATCAAGTCTATTCCCTATACGTCAAAAGGACATGGGCTTGAAATAGTGGTTAGGTCACTTTAAAGCAGTTGGGGTATCTTGGATTATCTTTGGCATTTATCTCATTTCATGACATACTCAACTGCTTGTCTAATCATTTGCGGCAAATAAAAGCCTTTCCGCATGGCTTTCTTTATAGCTTAATTCTGTTGGAGTGGTCTCCACACATACCTTCGTATGCTTCTTTTAACAAGTTAAGCCCGTCTTTAAGGCTTACGCACCTTAGGTAAGAGAGTGAATGTCCTTTCTTATAAAGAACTTTATTCGCAATCACGAATGTAGGAGCCTGTTGTTTTATCTTTCTTGCGTCCTGCTTATTGATAGGAAAGGTTCCTTATAGAAGATAATTCATGATAGGAGCCACCCAAATGCTCTCGTAATTGTATTCTATTTCAACCATCGGAGTAACTCCCTTTTCTATTTCACTTTCCTTTCCTAAGGCGTGAGATCTAGTTAAGACTAGCAACACCTTTCCCGATTTTGATGTTTATTGCTCAATGCTAGGCTTTTGCTGATATCCTGCAGGAACTATTCAAGTCTTGGGTGCTCCTCGGGAGCTAGCCAATTTTGCTAATGAATCGGCTTGGGAATTTCCCCCTTGGGGTTTGATGTATGGAAAAATCCTCGAATTGAGAAAGCATCTTTAGTATTCTTTTCACATATAGGGCCAAATGAGCATCTTTTTTCTGGTAGGTTTGCTTTATTTGATTTATCAGTAACTACGAGTCGCTAAAGATCTCAATTTGAGGTATCTTCAATTATAGTGCTAGATTTAGTCCTCCCATTACCAACTCATACTCCGCTACATTATTTGTTGCTGCAAAACCTAGCTTCATTGCATAATGTAAGCGTTGTCCATCAGGGGTAACTATTATGTATCCTAGCCCCGCTCCTTGTTCATTTGAGGCTCCATCTACGAACAAATTCCATTTAGTCTTCAAAACATTTTCCTTTGTTGATTGTTCTGTGATGAAACTTGTGCATTCATTCACAAAATCTGCAAAAGCTTGCCCCTTAATTGCTGCTCGAGGTTGGGATTCAATTTCATATTGTATAAGCTCAATTCCCCATTTCACTAACCTTCTTGAGGTTTCTGGCTTGATGAAAGCTTGTTTAAGTGGGAATTTGGTTAATACTCTAATGGGATGTGCCTAGAAGTAACCCATGATTTTTTGTGTTGTAAGTATAAGGTAATACGCCAATTTTTCTACTATGGGATATAGTATCTCCGCATCCTTTTGCCTCCTGCTGCTAACATAACAAATTGGATGTTGAGTTCCACCACTTTCTCGTATAAGGACCGAGCTCACTACATATTCTAAGATGGCCATATAGAAGTATAGGTCTTCCCCTTTCTCGGGACTAGACAAAATCGGGGTCTTCCCCACGTAATCCTTTAATTCTTGATAAGCTTTTCTACATTTGTAATTCCATTCAAAGTTTTTTTTATGACATCAAATAAATGGACACACTTGTCAGTAGCCTTGGAAATGAACCAACTTAGGGCTACTAACTTTCCATTTAAGCTCATGACCTCTTTGTGTGTTTTAGTTTCCTTCATATCCTTTATGGGATTTGATCAGGACTAGCCTCGATACCATGTTCGCTGACCATATACCCTAGGAACTTTCCGGAATGAACTTAAAAATAGCACTTTTGAGGGTTTAACTTCATTTGGTATTCCCTTAAGATATTGAATGTCTCCTCTAAATCTTTCAGATGGCTTTCTGTTGTTGTGGATTTCGCTAGCATATCGTCCACATATACCTCTATGTTTCGCCCTATTTGATCCCGAAACATTCTATTAACCAGTCTCTAAAATGTTGCGCCAACATTCTTCATCCCAAAGGGAATTACCTTGTAGCAAAAGGTTCTCCGGTCGGTAATGAAGCTTGTGTGTTCCTCATCGGGTTTATGCATGGGGATCTGGTTATACCCCGAGTAGGCGTCCAATAGAGATAATAGCTTATGCCCGTTGGTTGCGTCCACCAACTGATATATCCTGGAAGTGGGTAGCAATCCTTTGGGAAAGATCTGTTTAGGTCCGTATAGTCAACACAAGTTCTCCATTTCCCATTGGACTTTTCACCAATACGGGGTTGGCTAGCCACTTGGGATAAAAGACCTCCCGGATAAATTTGTTTGTGAGCAACTTCTTGACCTCTTCTTTCAAACTTATGACCTGTCACTATTGTATTGCCTTTTCTTTTGTCGAATGGGGGTTACAGACGGATTGATATTTAGGTCATGGCTCATGACTGAAGGATCGATTCCTACCATGTCTGAGTGGGTCCAAGCGAACACATTTCTATTATGTTGTGGGAATTGAATCAAGCTGCTTCTCGATGGTTCTTCTAACCACTTCCCTACATCGATGATTCTAGTTTTATCAGCTGCATCAACATTTATTTCTTCCAAATCTTCTAATTGGTTTGATACTTTTGGTATCCCCTCGGGAATCCAATTCGGCCACAATTTCTTCCTCTTCTGCCAAATTTATTTCATCAACCCTTTTTCTCTTTTTCCTTAAAGAAGTGTACCTACCATTTATATGTTTGTCATTTTTATTAATTCTTACTTTTTATTCGAATGTTGGACGTAAGAATCCATTATCCAAAGGTCGAAAAATATTGGAAGAATCAAAGTAAGAAAAATACTCCTTTTTATTGGTCCACAGTAGCAAAATACAACTCACGAGAACTAAATTGTTCCCCTCTAATAGTACCCCATCCTTGCTTTATTAAGAACTTCATCATAAGATATTTGGACGAGACAAAAACATATGTCTCCTCCAGAGCGGGTCGACTAAAGAAAGCATTATAGTAGGAAGGCTAGTTGATAACAACGAAGAGTGTCTCAAAGGTGCTGTAGAGAGGAGACAATCCTAAATGAACCAGGAGCTTGATCTTCCCCACTGGGGTGGAACCTTTATTGTTGAATCCAAAGATAGGCTCATTGCTTGTCTCTAGTTTTTCCTTGGAGATTCCCATTTGGTCAAAAGCATGTTAACAAATCACATTTACAACACTCCCAATATCAACAAGAATCTTGGACACAACAGAGAGCCCAATTTGAGATGTTATCATGAGAGGATCATTGTGTAGATGATAAACTCCCTTCTTTATATCATCTGGAGAAATCACTAGATTGTGTATCTTGACATTGTAGCGGGCATTCTTCAATGATGGTTCATCTTGGATGGAGAACATCCCTTCGCGGGCCGCCTTTATATATCGGATTTGAGCTGCCAGGAAGTTTCCAACTGAATGTGGCCCACCATGGATCACATTAATTCGGTTTACCAAAGGGCCCAGATCTAGATGCTCTTCTTCAGTTGGAACTTACACTGCATTGGACGAACCCTTTGGTGCCCGTTAGCATGCTGGGCTAACGGTTGTTTATTCAGAATAAACTCTTTCAGATGTCCCTCACGAATAAGATTTTGAATGATTCCCTCCAATACCTTGCATTCTTCGGTCTTATGCCCATTCGTTTTGTGATATTCGTAGTACTTTCCTCCACCATAGGGTTCAGGGAAATTCTTGGATTTAAATGAGATAAGGAAGTTGTTGACCTTTTCTTTGGCCACAACGTATACAAAGGAGATTGGCTTGCTGAGCGCTATTGAGTTAGAATTGGAGTCCCCCCATCTTGGCCTTTTCTGATTTCCATCTAGACCAAACCTTCCACCTTGAGGTTTTCGACCAAAGCCCGACTTTCCTCCTTTCCCCCGAGGCCCGAACTTCTTCTTTGTGTAGTGTAATTCGTCCATACAGATGAATTGGTCAGCTTGAAAGTGGAAGTCTTGTAGGTCTTTACATCTATGAATATATAAATCCTTCCAGAATGGAGTGTTCTCGATTAATCCTGAATAGACAGCGATAAGCTTCTCGTGATCATTCATATCCTTTGCTTTAAAGGCTTCTACATTGAACCTCTTCAAGTAATCTCCCAAAGACTCCCCTTGTCTTTACTTGATGTTAGCGATGACCGTGTAATCCACCGTCGGATCTTTGCAGATGCAGAACTATGCAAAAATTCCTAAGCAAACGGCTTCCATGAGTAGATGGTATTCTTCCTATACTAACAGTACCACTTAGCTATTGCCCCTTGGAGGGTAACAGGGAAAAGATGACATCGGACAGTCCTCGAAGCGTCATAGAGATCCATTTGGCTATATAAAGCAATTAGGTGGTCATCAGGGTCAGTGGTTTCATGAAAATTTATGGTTGGAACCTTTACTCGAGATGGTATCATAGTGTTCATGATTTCATCAATGAAAGGGGCCACCCTTTCATTGTCGTTAACCCTGTCATCCTGGGTTCTCTTTCCCTTGCTTCCTGATAGATCTTTAACAGTTTTCCTTGTTCTGTCCTTGAGATAAGCCTCTGTGTTATTATAATCCATCCTCTTAGGATTATAACTTTTAGTAGTAAAGCTCCCAGACTTCCCCTGATTGCATTAATTTCATTGATTGTTCACTCCTATCAGATGGGACCTTTTCTTCTTAGACGAAGTTGCTTTGATTCTTTCCTTTCCTTCTGAACATTGGATGGGAGCCTTCATCTTTGGAGATTCATCTTCCTCCCTTTAACTTAACTTGGCGACCTTTGAGGACCTTTGCGTTTGAGCAGCATTCATTTGAGCTTTCATTTGAGCTTTCATTTCGTGGACTTGTTTCTTTAGAACAATAATCTTGGCGGCATTTTCTTCCGTGACATTCAGATTCGGTGGTTGCACCGGATTAGAGGTTGCTCCTATTTCAGTGTTGTTAGGATTGAAGGTTGGACTTGCATTCTCTATAAGAGTTGCATCAGGAGTTGGTTCCTTATTCAATGCCTCCAACCTTTTTGACTTCATCTCTTCCTGTCAAGAAGCACTAGGTGATGTGCACGTAAATATGTATATTTTTTCACACATTTATTCTTGTTTTAGTTAAATAAATAACATAAGTGGGCTATTTTTACATGTTTTAACTAAAAACCCAAAATTCTCAAATTATCATGCATACATCTTCATATTGGGGCAAAATGTTCATTTGTGCATGTATTTATTTTTGATAACATTTATTTGTTCATTTTTAATGTTGTTTTGCAGGAATTTGGCTACAAATACAAGTGGTTTAATAAGAGATATGCATGCACAAAGAGGAGATCAATAAATGAAGAAGGAAACAATTCACATAGAAGATTAGTGGAGGACCCCACCCACTCTCCCTCTTTCTTTAATGGAACAATTATAGGCTATTATGTTGGCAAGTGGAGACAGAAGGCTTCATACAATTTTAATGAATCATTAGTAGATAAAGACAAATTGAAGCTTCATGAAGGAGCATTTTTGGTAGCATGCTATAAGTTGAATTAGGTTTTTACTCATGTTTAAATATCCCCTTTATGTTGATGTAAATAGTCTCTGGTAGTTAGTCGAGTTTAGAGGAAAAGCTCTCTTCTTCTTTCATAACTTCTTAGCCATTTCCCTCTCATGTAATTTTAATTTTAATGCAATTTTATTTCTTGTTCGTTTAATTCTTTTTATTTACTTTATGCATTAGTGTAGTTTAGTTTTATGCAAGTAGTTTAGTTCTATTTTGTTGTTGTTAATTATTATTTTTCCTCTTGTTTTGTTTATTTTTATGTTGAAACATACATTTGTTGATTTGATAACACATATGTGTAGCTAAATCCCTACAATTTAGGGGTAATGAAGCTCTCTAATTTTATGTAAGTTCAACATTTGTATGATTTATGATCTCTCTAATTCGTGCTTCATGGTAGTGGATTTTGATGTAAGTTTATACAAGTGGGTTTGATAGTTTGTATTGCATATGCAAATAAGCTATTCTTATTCAGTATAAACACAATTTACATCAATATTTGCTAAGCGGTTATTGATTTTGAAAAGAAAGTAAGAACAAAATTTGATGGTCTATAGTTCTAATTAACAATTCATACTTAAAATAGTTTTTTCTTTGCTTTCATTTTCTTGAGAACAATGAGTGGTTTAATTGTTGTGTTATAATTTGATAGTTTATGTTATGTTAACTAATAATATAAATAAACTATACTTATGATAAATGCAACATTTATGTCACTTAATCTTAAAAATATAGATCATAGATCGTATGTTTGTTAATTTACATAAATATAAAAGGGGATTTACCTCTAAATTGCTCTCTAACCCCATATTTAGTTCTCAACTTGGTTTCTAGTTTTTGTTAGTTAAAACATTCCAAAGTTTGGTTTAATTTGATTGAGTAAGATTGAAATTATTTCTTTCTTAGTGGATCGACTGGTACTCGCCCCTGTACTAACAATTGTACGTCGTGCACTTGTGATTTTATTACAATATTTTGTTGATGGTTTTCTAATTCGATAGAAAAACTGTTTGCAAACAAGTTTTTCACGTCGTTGCTAGGGATAGAATCTAATTTTGGTTTTTATTCTTCGAATTAATTTTCTTATCTGATTGTTCTTCTCTTAAAAAAATGTCTTCTTGTTCATAGATTTTGTGTTTATTTCTCTTTTGTTTTTTTGTTAATAATTAATTTTCTTTTTTCTTGTGTCTCTTTAAAAAAATAGAAAAAAGGGAGTTGCATGTTTGTTTTGTTAAATTTTGTGTTTTGTTTGTTCACCTTTTATTCATCTTGTTCTGTGTTTTATTTCACTTTTGTTTTGTGTTTGATTTCGTGTTATTTGTGTGTTTGTGTGTGTTGCATTTTTTGTCTTCATCTTTAAAAAAAGGGAAGTTGCATTGTGAAACACCCCACCTCCGTTAGGGTCACTCTCAAAGGGAATGCCCTAATTTTGGTGGAGGTTTATAAGTATAAGTCACAGATATACAAGACAGATATAAGAACACATATTTTTGAACAGCGGAAAACAACAACAACTTTTATTTCAACAAAATACGTGTTACACAAACCATGTCACAATTTGTTTTACAATACTTCCAAAAACATAACATCTTCATAACTGTCTTGATTACATTATTTAAAGAAGCATAAAGAAAACATAAATAAACTGCATAAGTCCCATAATTGCTGTCCAAAGCCATAGTCCAAAACGAAAAAAAGATCCAAGCAATACATTCTTTCTCTTCAAGCTGGATGTGAAAGCTGGTCAAGCTGCGGTATTCCCTCCCTGTGGACCTGGGGGGGGGGGACGAAAGAAAAGTAGAGTCAGACATAAAGCCTGAGTAAGTCTAGGACTATTCAGTCTATGAATAAAGAACTGGGTATGATAAGTATAAACTGGTAATGGGAAAGCACCACAAACTAAGTTAAGTTGTCTGGAGTCGAATATACTATCGTACCCCATATTAATCTCTGTACCCATATAAACTAGTTCCCAACCGGCACCCCATAATCAGGGTGAAGTGATTCATTTCTGATGATCGGCTCCTACTCGCATAGTTACATGTGTCTTACGGCCCCCGATGTTGTAGTTACCTATGTTGGTCCCACCATGGGGTGTATCAAGTCCCATGGTGGCGGCCCGACACAATCCTAGAATGCACAGGTATGCTACTGGTGCCCAGGGCCTTATTTTTCTGCGCCGGAGTGTGTGCACGCCCGCACCCCGTTAGAACCTACACTGCTGCACCACCACCGTCGATTTGACCTCTTACAGTCAGCCCAGTAATTGTGCCCCACCCTGCCTAGTTCAGGGTATCCTGATACACCTTGTAGGGTTACTACTGAAAAGGGTCCCCCGCTACTAGGTTTTCTATTTCTGGCCAACATGCTAAGTTGGTTAAGTGTTTTATAAACCTAACCCCCAATCAGTCTGTATAGTTTAGCATGTTCCATTTTGATTAAGTATTAATTCAATTTACTTAATCCTATCAATCCTGACTCAGCCTTAATTGTCTTATTAAAGCCTTGACCTCTCACACTAGACATGTATTGTTGTGGCTGCCTGTTGCCGGTTGGGTCCGGGCAGTCTTACACCACAACTCAGTCTAACCTCGGGTCCTTATTGGGCTCCGTGTTTAACCTCCCACATTGGACATGTATTGTTGTGACTACTGGACAGCCGGGCGGTTCCGGGCAGGTTTACATCACAACTCAATCCAACCTCGGGTTAAACACATCGTATTTTCTACATTTACATATTTTGTCTCTTTCCTTTTTATATGTAAATATTTGCGGCCCATTATTCAAATTCATCTTTATAGGTTAAAATTTATTTATGCCACTTAATTATTTTTCAAGGTTGTTGGCATGCGTCAAACATGCCACACATATGTTCTATATTTTATCCCAAACGTCATTACCCCCATTTTACACATTCGCTACAATATAAGATATGTTGGGTTTAACATTTAAACCCAACTTAGCCATATGAAAAGGGGAGGCTTATAACATGGTGTTTATAAGGTAACATAAAAAGGGGAGTGTGAACGCATGAACTTGCAACATAACGATTCAATTAACATGAATTAGGCACATGTGAACTTGCATTGTAATAGCATATAATCCTGGCATAAACAATACTTAATCATGAATCATTCTATTCATATAATCATGGAATAAATAATACTTAAACATGAACCATTCTATTCATATAATCATGGCATAAACATACCTAAACATGAAATCATGTTTTTTAGTCTATTCATGTAAACTTGCAATTAGAATGTAAATCCAACTTAATTATGTGTCACATATATCACCATATGATTTTTTTATAACAACATAGGCCTAAACATGGTTTCAACTAGGCATAACACCAAACATAGTTTGATCATGTTCATAAAAATGCTTACTTTTGTTTCTAATACAAAAGTATGATTTTTCAATTCCAACATAGATTCATATAAACCATAGTACTTAGTCGAGTCCAATTACACACTAAAAGTGGTCATAAAAGTATGTACATCATATTGGCATAATAGTGAATCATATACTTGCATGAATCCCAAATAAAATACCATAACATATGGTTGTTAACATGAATCATATACTTGTATGAATCCTAAATAAAATACCACAACACATGGTTGTTAACATAAACCACATACTTGTAAATATCCAATCGTATACCATAACATTTCCAAATCGTTTAGAATCAAAGCAACAAACAAATATAGATTATTATCGCCACAATTCCATTTCTCACTTTACACAAATCAAAACACAATTATTTATTCACATCGGAATAGCACTCTACTTACAACGTATGACGAATCATCAATTCAGGAATCTGAATTCTGAATTTGGAGATGCTATCCTTTGTTGTAGGCGTTGTTTTGATTTAATTGACGTTGCTTTAAGCTTTCGAATTGCCTCTCAATTCCTGACGGCTATTCCTAGTCTTACCTCAGCAGCATGACGGTCTCATCTCCATTTTTGTTTGTGTGAATTAGGGTGAGTCTTAGGTCCTTTTTATAGAGTATGTGAGTTGATTTAGACCGTCGATGGAGCTTGGTTTAATAATAGCCGTTCGTTTGAAGGAGAGACCAATCAGGAGCTGACACCTAGCCCTAGTGACAAGGTAAGGCTCTGAAAATCGACCAAACACAGACCAGGCCAGCCAGGGGGCTGGGTTCGACCTGGCTCAGGGGCCAGGTCGACACGCCAGTCAACACCGTGTCGACTTGGCAGTCGACACGGGTGACCCAGGTCGACTGCCCAGTCGACCTGGGTAGCCCCAGGTCGACTACCAAGTCGACCTGGGTGCCTTGGGCGGGAAAATTCCCGCCCTGGCCAATTGGGCCCGATTTTGAATTTCAAATTGGTTTTTCTGAGCTGTTTTGGTCTGTTTGAATTTTAAACTGAATTCTGAAACTTCCGGAGGCCATATCTTCTTCATACGGAGTCCGTTTTACGCAAATTCGGACTCTATCTCAAGCAGAATTCCGAGACGAACGCAATGGCGTATCCCGTTTCCCTTAATTCTTTGATTTGAAATTAGTTATACTTTAATTTGTGAATTTCACTGTTATAGAATACACGGGGTGTTACATTCTCTCCCACTTAAAAGGATTTCGCCCCCGAAATCTTCAAGTTCAGGAAGAATGTACATCCTAACATCCATCTACTCATTCATCAACCACGAGCATCCATTGTTCTTAAAAAACTTCTAATGCTTCATGATCATATGCGAAGTGTGTGTGTACATGTACTTATCTAATGCAAAATCAGGCGGTCTACTGATTCAGTTGACCTCCTTAATGCGAATTATGTAAGTGCCATGAATCCATTATGTATGCAAATTCTCCTATTCATGATTCTACATGAGTGCACAATCATTCATACAAATGCAACATCCATATGACACCACACTAAAGTTCAACCATATACGAATGCAAACATATATGCATATGCAATATGAAGTGACTGAGCCGATCTAAAACCTAAATTGTGTGTGTATATGCAACCACGAGCAACCACTAGCAATCACTTGCAACCACTTGCAACCATCATCCATAACATGTTTCAATTACATGTTTTCATCCAAAGGGTTTCTACCTAAGAGATAAGGTCGAGGAGATATACCTAAAAAGATAGATAAAAGCGCAACTTAAGGAAAAAGAAAGATCAAAGATGTACCCTTGAAAAGAAAAGGGTAGGCTGCGCGTATTCTAGCTTCAGTTTCCCAAGTTGCGTCTCCCTCGGCGTCGCTCCACTGAACTTTGACGAGCTTGACTTCGCGGTTGCGTAGCTTTTTCACTTCCGTTCCTAATATGCGGGTTGGAACTTTCCTCACGGTTGCTTCGCGTTCCACTTCAGATTCTTCTAGGATATTTGGCTCTACCACTTCAGCAGATTCATGTAGACATTTTCGGAGGTGTGAAACATGGAAAACATTGTGAACTCCATCCAATTTTTCGGGTAGCTCTAATCTATAGGCCATTTTCCCAATTTTCTCAATGATAGGAAATGGCCCTACGAACCTTGGTGCTAGCTTTCCTGTGGTTCCAAAACGAACAACGTTCCTTAGCGGAGATACCTTGAGAAAAACTCTGTCCCCAACCTCAAATTCAAGGTCGGTCCTCCTCTTGTCGGCGTAGGATTTTTGTCTGTCTTGGGCTGTCTTCATCCTTCTCCGTATTACGTCTACTTTTTCTGAAGTCTCTCGGATCATATCCGGTCCAAGTATGAGCTTGTCAGTAGACTCCCACCAACAAGTGGGCGATCGGCACGGTCTTCCATATAAGGCTTCGAAGGGCGCCATTCCGATGGTTGCTTGGTAGCTGTTGTTGTAGGCAAATTCCACCAAAGGAAGATGGTCTTCCCACGTCCCTCCGAAGTCAAGGATGCATAGTCTTAAAAGGTCCTCCAAAACTCTGTTCACTCTTTCTGTCTGGCCGTCGGTTTGGGGATGATAGGCTGTGCTTAAGCGTAACTGTGTGCCTACCGCTTCTTGCAGACTCCGCCAAAACTCACTTGTGAAGATAGGGTCTCGGTCACTAACAATGCTGGATGGTATTCCATGGAGTCGAACAATTTCCTTGAGGTAAAGAGATGCTAGGGATGAGGCAGTTCTTTTACTCTTGACAGGTAAGAAGTGGGCACTTTTAGTAAGCCTATCCACTATTACCCAAATGTTAGTGTTGCCTCTCCTAGACCTAGGCAGCCCATCAATGAAGTCCATTGAGATGCTATCCCACTTCCACTGCGGGACCTCTAGAGGATGTAGCAGACCGCCAGGCTTTTTCTGTTCCGCCTTAACCTGTTGGCACACCATACACTTAGAAACGAAATCTGCCACGTCCTTCTTCATGCCGTTCCAAAAGAAAGTCCTCTTTATGTCCTTGTACATTTTATCCCCGCCTGGGTGTATCGTCATCTTGGAGTGATGCGCTTCCTCGAGAACCTTCTTTACTAAATCCCTTGTCTGTGGGACGCATAATCTCCTGTCTCGCCTTAGCCAACCTTTATCGTCGATGGAGTATCTGTTGAGGTGACTTGAAGTCTCACCCCTAATTAGCCTATCAATCGTCTCCACAAGCTGAGGGTCTTCGCGTTGTGTTGTCCCTATTGAGTCCACTAAAATTGGGCGTACTTCGAGAGATGCTAGCAAGCCTGGTACAAAATCGGAGGAGGGCCTAAAGTCAAAACTGGTTATAAACTCTAGGCTTTGTCTTTCAACAAACAACAGGCTTAGGGTTAGTTTCTTTCGGCTCAACGCGTCTGCCACTACGTTGCCTTTGCCCGGAGAGTAGGAGATCTCGAAATCGTACGAGGCAAGAAACTCCATCCATCTCTGTTGCCTCAAGTTAAGGTCCTTATACGAGAAAAGATATTTCAATGATTTATGGTCAGTGTAAAGTTCGAACTTCTCACCTAGGAGATAGTGTCGCCAAGACTTGAGTGCAAAGACGATGGCAGCTAACTCAAGATCGTGGGTCGGGTAGTTCTTTTCATGCACTTTCAATTGTCTCCCGCCATAAGCTACTACCCTTCCTTCTTGCATTAAGACGGCGCCTAGCCCTGTCCCACATGCATCTGTATAAACTGTGAACATCTTGCTTCCATCTGGCAACGTTAAAACTGGGGCTGTTGTAAGAGCCCTTTTCAGTCGTTGGAAAGCAAACTCGCAATCCAAGTCCCAATTGAACACTAGATTCTTCTTGGTCAACTTTGTGAGCGGAGCTGATATCTTTGCAAAGTCTCTAATGAATTTCCGATAGAAGCCTACTAGCCCGAGAAAGCTTTGGACCTCTGTTGCGTTCTTTGGTGTCTTCCAATCCTGCACCGCTACTACCTTAGCCGGGTCTACTGCTAATCCTTCCTTGGATACTATTTGCCCAAGAAATCTTACTTCCTCTCTCCAAAAGTGGCATTTGGAGAATTTGGCTTTTAGCTGATGGACTCGCAGAGTTTCCATGATTGCCCTTAAGTGCTGAGCATGTTCCTCTTCACTCTTTAAGAAGATAAGGATATCGTCTACGAAGACCACTACGAACTTGTTGAGGAATTCTCTGAACACCCTACTCATTAGGTCCACGAAGTAGGCGGGTGCATTTGTCAAGCCAAAAGGCATGACAAGCCATTCAAAGAAGCCGTCTGGGGTTCTGAATGCTGTCTTATCGATGCTATCTTCAGCCACCCTTAGCTGATGAAAACCGGTCGCCAAATCGAGTTGGGAGAAAACAGACGCTCCTACAAGCTGATCAAACAGATCGTCAATTCTGGGGAGAGCGTGCCTATTCTTTTTCGTTAGTTTGTTGAGCTCCCTATAGTCAACACATAGACGGAGTGAACCATCCGCCTTTGTAGCGAACACCACTGGACCGCCCCATTCTGAAATGCTCCTTCTAATGAACCCCTTCTCTAGAAGCTCTTTAATCTGTTTACTGAGCTCTTTCCTTTCCCGTGGAGCCATGTGTCTAACGGGCAACGCAACGGGCTTTGCATTATCTACAAGATATATGCGGAAGTTTATCTCCCGCTTTGGAGGCAAGCCCTTCACCTCTTCGAAGACATCCGGATATTCCCGGACCACTCTAACCGATTGCAAATTGTCGGCAGAGGCATCTAGCGATTCAAGATAACTAAGCATAACCGCATACGAGGGATTACAAGTAATTTCTAGAGTGTTACCGAGTTGGGTCAGAAGCCTAACCACCCTTCTCTCACAATCAAGGATGGCACCATTACTGGATAGCCAATCCATGCCCAAAATCAAGCCATATCCCGAGAAGCCCAAAACAAAGGCACTACATCTAAATTCTACGCTTAGAATAGAAATTTTGAATCCCACACAGATCATAGACAAATGAGCTGGGCCCCCAATTGGGTTTGAAACAATTAAGGGGTCCTCTACCATACTAGTTTCTAGGTGCAGAGATTCTACTAAAGCAGACGAGATAAAGAAGTGTGATGCGCCAGAATCAAATAAAGTGCGAACTGGGTGATCATAAAGATAAACTACAATTTCTACAGAAGTATTTATACCTCGCTGTTGCAGAGGTGGCGCCTCTAGCACATGAACCTATGCCCCTGAGGTGGATCCAGCCCTCTGCCCCTGTCCTCGTTTCTTCGGGCAATCCTTAGCCATGTGGCCTGTCTCACCTCAAGAAAAGCACCCATCATTCATCTTGGCCTTCTTTTTCCGGCAATCTTTCACTAAGTGCCCCACTTTGCCACAGAAATTACACTTCCTCTTCTCTTTGTTGTCTTTCCCGCCCTTCTTAAAGTCTGTCTTCTTAGGCTGCAAACCCTCTTTCTTCCCTTGAGAGCTTTCTGCCTTTGTCTCCTTCTTGCCCTTATCCTCTTCGTTCAGCAATGCCATCTGCACCAACCTTTCATACGTAGCTCCCATGGGTATATGGGTCATGGCCAAACTGTGTAATGGCTCATTCAACCCTTTGACAAAACGGAGAGCCTTCTTGTGCGGGGTGTTGACTAGGTCCAGTCCGAACCTAGCAAGCTCATCGAACTGATTAACATACTCTTTGACTGTCATATTCCCTTGCTTAAGAAATAAGAATTTTTCCAACTGCAAACTCCTTTCAGCGTCTGAGAGAAATTTAGCCTCAAACCTTGCCCTAAAGTCCTCCCATGTTTCCACTGGTCTTTCTGCATTGGTGACTTCCCACCAGTAGGAAGCCTCGCCTTTAAGTAGCCATACTACTAGCTGTACCTTCTGCCTATCTTCTATCTCAAAGATGATGAATAAGTCTTCGGTTTCCTTTAGCCAATTCCTAGCTGCCACGAAGGACTCAGTTCCATGAAAGTCCTTCCCTCCCATAGCTTTGAAATCTTTACATATCTTAGCAAAAGTTTTCCTCGCGGAGGAGGTGGAGGAAGAGGTGTTGCTGCAGCTGGATGATTTCCTGCAGTTGGGGGAGGAGGAACGGTAGGACCTGGCTGAGTGGCCCTTGCTTCTAAGAATCGTCTAAACCAACCAGGTATTGGTATACCCTCTGGCAAGTTAAGTTCCTCGGACATGCTGAAACAAAAAGGATAGATTCAAAACGAAGGATAAAAGATAGTACCTACGGCTTTGGGGGGGACTATGCCTTTTTTAAAATAACATTTTATCTTTAAAAATGCTTCTTTAAATTTTCTTTTGAAAATAAATTTTCAAAACTTTTATCTTATCTGTTAAACCTATGCTCTGATACCAAGTGAAACACCCCACCTCCGTTAGGGTCGCTCTCAAAGGGAATGCCCTAATTTTGGTGGAGGTTTATAAGTATAAGTCACAGATATACAAGACAGATATAAGAACACATATTTTTGAATAGCGGAAAACAACAACAACTTTTATTTCAACAAAATACGTGTTACACAAACCATGTCATAATTTGTTTTACAATACTTCCAAAAACATAACATCTTCATAACTGTCTTGATTACATTATTTAAAGAAGCATAAAGAAAACATAAATAAACTGCATAAGTCCCATAATTGCTGTCCAAAGCCATAGTCCAAAATGAAAAAAAGATCCAAGCAATACATTCTTTCTCTTCAAGCTGGATGTGAAAGCTGGTCAAGCTGCGGTATTCCCTCCCTGTGGACCTGGGGGGGAAACGAAAGAAAAGAAGACGGAAGAAAAGTAGAGTCAGACATAAAGCCTGAGTAAGTCTAGGACTATTCAGTCTATGAATAAAGAACTGGGTATGATAAGTATAAACTGGAAATGGGAAAGCACCACAAACGAAGTTAAGTTGTCTGGAGTCGAATATACTATCGTACCCCATATTAATCTCTGTACCCATATAAACTAGTTCCCAACCGGCACCCCATAATCAGGGTGAAGTGATTCATTTCTGATGATCGGCTCCTACTCGCATAGTTACATGTGTCTTACGGCCCCCGATGTTGTAGTCACCTATGATGGTCCCACCATGGGGTGTATCAAGTCCCATGGTGGCGGCCCGACACAATCCTAGAATGCACAGGTATGCTACTGGTGCCCAGTGCCTTATTTTTCTGCGCCGGAGTGTGTGCACGCCCGCACCCCGTTAGAACCTACACTGCTGCACCACCGCCGTCGATTTGACCTCTTACAGTCAGCCCAGTAATCGTGCCCCACCCTGCCTAGTTCAGGGTATTCTGATACACCTTGTAGGGTTACTGCTGAAAAGGGTCCCCCGCTACTAGGTTTTCTATTTCTAGCCAACATGCTAAGTTGGTTAAGTGTTTTGTAAACCTAACCCCCAATCAGTCTGTATAGTTTCGCATGTTCCATTTTGATTAAGTTTAATTCAATTTACTTAATCCTATCAATCCTGACTCAGCCTTAATTGTCTTATTAAAGCCTTGACTTCTCACATTAGACAGGTATTGTTGTGGCTGCCTGTTGCCGGTTGGGTCCGGGCAGTCTTACGCCACAACTCAATCTAACCTCGGGTCCTTATTGGGCTCCATGTTTAACCACCCACATTGGACAGGTATTGTTGTGACTGCTGGACAGCCGGGCGGTTCCGGGCAGGTTTACATCACAACTCAATCCAACCTCGGGTTAAACACATCGTATTTTCTACATTTACATATTTTGTCTCTTTCATTTTTATATGTAAATATTTGCGGCCCATTATTCAAATTCATCTTTATAGGTTAAAATTTATTTATGCCACTTAATTATTTTCCAAGGTTGTTGGCATGCGTCAAACATGCCACACATATGTTCTATATTTTATCCCAAACGTCATTACCCCCGTTTTACACATTCGCTACAATATAAGATATGTTGGGTTTAACATTTAAACCCAACTTAGCCATATGAAAAGGGGAGGCTTATAACATGGTGTTTATAAGGTAACTTAAAAAGGGGAGTGTGAACGCATGAACTTGCAACATAATGATTCAATTAACATGAATTAGGCACATGTGAACTTGCATTGTAATAGCATATAATCATGGCATAAACAATACTTAATCATGAATCATTCTATTCATTTAATCATGGCATAAACAATACTTAAACATGAACCATTCTATTCATATAATCATGGCATAAACATACCTAAACATGAAATCATGTTTTTTAGTCTATTCATGTAAACTTGCAATTAGAATGTAAATCCAACTTAATTATGTGTCACATATATCACCATATGATTTTTTTATAACAACATAGGCCTAAACATGGTTTCAACTAGGCATAACACCAAACATAGTTTGATCATGTTCATAAAAATGCTTACTTTTGTTTCTAATACAAAAGTATGATTTGTCAATTCCAACATAGATTCATATAAACCATAGTACTTAGTCGAGTCCAATTACACACTAAAAGTGATCATAAAAGTATGTACATCATATTGGCATAATAGTGAATCATATACTTGCATGAATCCCAAATAAAATACCATAACATATGGTTGTTAACATGAATCATATACTTGTATGAATCCTAAATAAAATACCACAACGCATGGTTGTTAACATAAACCACATACTTGCAAATATCCAATCGTATACCATAACATTTCCAAATCGTTTAGAATCAAAGCAACATACAAATATAGATTATTATCGCCACAATTCCATTTCTCACTTTACACAAATCAAAACACAATTATTTATTCACATCGGAATAGCACTCTACTTACAACGTATGACGAATCTTCAATTCAGGAATCTGAATTATGAATTTGGAGATGCTATCCTTTGTTGTAGGCGTTGTTTTGATTTAATTGACGTTGCTTTAAGCTTTCGAATTGCCTCTCAATTCCTGACGGCTATTCCTAGTCTTTCCTCAGCAGCATGACGGTCTCATCTCCATTTTTGTTTGTGTGAATTTGGGTGAGTCTTAGGTCCTTTTTATAGAGTATGTGAGTTGATTTAGACCGTCGATGGAGCTTGGTTTAATAATAGCCGTTCGTTTGAAGGAGAGACCAATCAGGAGATGACACCTAGCCCTAGTGACAGGGAAAGGCTCAGAAAATCGACCAAACACAGACCAGGCCAGCCAGGGGGGCTGGGTTCGACCTGGCTCAGGGGCCAGGTCGACACGCCAGTCGACACCGTGTCGACTTGGCAGTCGACACGGGTGACCCAGGTCGACTGCCCAGTCGACCTGGGTAGCCCCAGGTCGACTACCAAGTCGACCTGGGTGCCTTGGGCGGGAAAATTCCCGCCCTGGCCAATTGGGCCTGATTTTGAATTTCAAATTGGTTTTTCTGAGCTGTTTTGGTCTGTTTGAATTTTAAACTGAATTCTGAAACTTCCGGAGGCCATATCTTCTTCATACGGAGTCCATTTTACGCAAACTCGGACTCTATCTCAAGCAGAATTCCGAGACGAACGCAATGGCGTATCCCGTTTCCCTTAATTCTTTGATTTGAAATTAGTTATACTTTAATTTGTGAATTTCACTGTTATAGAATACACGGGGTGTTACACATTGCATTACATTTTTATTTTACTTGCACTGTACCTGTTGCATTCTTTGTGCTTTGTTTTTGCATCTTTGTTTTTTATTTGCTATGTATAGATTTTAGTCTTCTTTGAATTTTCTTTTGTTCTAAAAAAAAGGTATATTGCATTCTTTTCCATTTCTTTTTAGGTTTGCCGAATTTAGCGGAAGAAAATGGCTTGTTTTGCTAAAACCGTGCCTCTTCGCTTGCTTTGAAAAAAGATTGTCGCTAATTAAAAAATGGCTAATAATCTGCACGCTCTAGTATTTTGTTCTAACTTTTGTTTTTTATTTAAATTACATTGTTGTTTGCTTGCATTTGCAAAAATAAATTCATAAACAAAATAAAAATTCATTCTTAGTTGCATTGTAATTCACATTTAATTTCTGTTTTGTATTTTTTATTTTCTATGGACATTATTATACTTTGATAAATTAGTTTATTTCTAACAAATTATTCTTGATGTCTAGACAACGGCGGAGGAATGACCATTTATAAATATAACGGTGATTCGTAAACATTATAGCGGTTGTTCCTCTGAAGTTACTCAAACCTTCGGCTGCATTGCTAGGATGATTCCTGGTGCACCGATAATTCTTGTCCGTTAAATGGCTGAGAAATCTTTTTTTGAAATTAATCTAACTGTCATTATATAATCTTAGATAATTGTAAATAAGTAATTTTCATTCATATAATTGCATTAGGTTCATGCATATATATATATGAAAAAATCTGAAATCTAAAAAAAAAAAAAACTTTCCTTTTTGTGAATATTTATTTTCTTTTCTGTTATAAGAAAAACTCAAAAAACAGACCATCTTCTTAAAAATGTCTCAATTTCTTTATGCCCACGGATTTTATGATAGTTACGAAAATTAGTATAATCCATATAATTTTACACTAAATTCATATGGATATTTTAATAACAATTATTGTACAAAAAATTTGAATTTTACACCACTAACTTTTCAAAATTTTCAAAATAATCCTGATTTTGCACCACAAAATTTTCAAAACAACGATCAACCCTCAACTTTGGAAACAAGTATTGAATCTTTACTCGAAATTCAAAGAATGAATGAATTGTATATTTCAAACTTGTGAAACAATTCCAGTCAAAGTTTTCAAAATAATCAAAATTCAAATTCAATTCCAAATTCAATGATTTTGATTATAACCCTTGCTAATTCAATTTCAGACTCCAAAATGAATCTCAATTTCAAAATGGAAATATAAATGAATTTTCAAATGATTTTGGCAAAGGGGATAATTTCAATTGTGGTGCTACTAAAAGATTTTGTTCTCAACAATTTCAAATTGAAAATTCTCATGTAAATAGTTATAAATTTGATTTTGTTGAGCAAATGAACGAAATTGACGATAATTACACGGATTGTTGTATGAAAACTACTTAAAGTTTCGTGAGAAATATAATCAAATCCAAACGTGTGACAATTCGAACATTAATCCACCGTTTACCACAATTGATGATTTTGAAATAATGACTTTCGACATTGAAAATAACGATCTTAACGAAGTTGTTAATAATACGATAATTGATTTGGATTTAATTCTTTTGAGAAGGTGGAAACGAATCTCAAATTCGATATTCCTTTTTCTAAAAATAACGAATCTCAAACAACGACTTTGGATTTTGAAAATGATACATGTTGTTAACCCTGTTGTGAAAATGTGGTTCAAAAAGTAATGCTTCGAGATCGTCTGAGTTATTCATCCGACATGGTTCTGAGTCTTTCTTTTGATATGGTGGAAAGTCGTTTAGCACGACATGCATTCAGGTCGGTAACGTGGTATGGAACTGAGTTGTAGCTCATATAACTTTTGCAGAGCATGTTCAGTGACCATGCCGTTCAATGTTCATGCCGTTCAACACGACATGGTGATAAGTCGGTCACCACAGCTTGAGTCATGTCGTTCTCCACGACTTGGAGCCATATCATGCTAAATCATACCATTAAAGCCATGTAATCCGTAATACATCATCATGTCATGAGTATAAGTTTACAGCATGATGCTTTGGCAACTTTGGCCATGCCATGCCCAGGCAAGATGTTGGATTGTTAAAGCGCTATCATGTCTCCCAGTTCATACAGCTTGAAGCGTCCCACACATAAGCTTGAAAGAACATGAGAGTAAATCATGTTGTGTAGACATGCAAAATAATGCGGCATGAATCATTAATCCAATCCTTTATCACAGCATTATATATGCACACGTGAGCTCCATACAGATGGCATGGATCATTAGCTTATCATGAGAAGCTCAATACGTTATGTATGCCAGCTGTTGTAACATGGGAAGTGAATGATTCCTACATACAAAAGCAAGTTGTTGAAAACCTGGAGTAACAACATGAATATGAGTAGCGACATAACTTCAATAAGCCAAGTCGTGAATTAAACTCTAAATCAAGTTGTTCGTTTCAATGGTCCATGCCGTAGATAACTCATAATGTTGAGAGTCATGCCGTATATGGAAACTTCAAGGCATTTCTTTTTGTTTATCGCAAGCCGTAGGACGTCAACAAGCCGTAGGCAGTCTTTGCATTGTACAACTAGGTTGGTAAACATGAAAAACATATTACTAAAAGACGTAAGGGCTTGGGTCATGAAACACCCCACATCCGTTAATGTCACTCACTAAGGGAATGCATTAAGTTTCATGAAGCGCTATAGGTAAACAGACACAGAATAATTACAAGACAGATATAAATAAAGCAGCAGCAGAAAATTTAAACTTTTATTTCAAACATGAGTCATAATACCGTGGTCCACAATTTCATAAGTCACAAAATCCATTTCAATAAAAAAATACTTCAGTCTTGCGCCATCAGAGTACATAAGTAAATAAAAAGCATCATTCCCCCAATAAAAAGAGTTAAGCCATAGTAGAGTCAAGAACTTGAGCCATACTTTAGAAGTAGCTCCTAGCAAGATGATATCTGATTCCTGATTAAGTCTGAGAGTTTCCTCCCTGAGAACTTGGGGGGAAACGGAAGAAAGAAGGAGAAACAACAGGGTCAGACAAAAAGTCTGGCAAGTCTAGTTACTTTTAGTCAGTAGATAATTAAAACCAACAAGATAGGCATATAAAGTGGATAAGAAAGAGACCACTACATAAATGGCAAGTGTGACAAGGTAAGAAAGTTAAGGTATATGTGCCTCACAATGATTACTCTGCATTATTACTAGTATAACTGAAATGAAATGATCCCTTCCACTATAAGCTTGTAGGCTTAGGACATACGTCCAAGTATACCCTAACCACTACCCCCAATCGATCGGCTCCCTACCTTGTAAATATCATGTGCTGGCCCCACAGTAGGAGGTATCCCTTCCTAAAGTGGCAACCTATGGTGTGCACAATCATATCTACTGGTGTCACGGTCGTCTTAGCCCCCTCTGCCCGGCCCATGCACGAACATGTCCTCGGTCGGTTTGCGCCGCCCACACCATCCGCCTCATTTGGATCTCTTACAATCAATCAGTAAGCGTGCCCCTTCTCCGCCTAGTATGGAGGTCTTTACTTGATACCAACTTCGGGTTACTGACTGAAATGGGTCCCTCCCAATATGATACAAGCTCTCCCCCTTGTCTTGTATCTCCACTAGGTTTTCTACTGACTATGTATACCCTTAGGTGTCTTTAATTACATAGCCCTATACTAGTTATGCTTACCCTAAAGGGTGTCTTTAATTACATAACTTTATTACATCATATATTGGTTATGTATACCACTAGGTGTCTTTAATTACATAACCCTGTTACACTATCTACTGGTTATGTATACCACTAGGTGTCTTAAATTACATAGCCTTATTGGGTTAAGTACGTAGGCCTATATATACATATTACCCATCCCCTCTAATTTACTTAACCCACCACTACCCATCCAACTTTACTTAACCCTAACTTAAGTTTATAGTCATATTAAATTAGGTTAAGTAGTCAATTTCTTTACCATGTCCAATTATAGTTATAATGGGCTAGACCTCCCACATTAGGCCTACAACATGTGGATGCTGGATATGTCGGTCGGGTCCGGGCAGTCTTATTCCACAGTTGGGCTAAACCTCGTGTCTTAGCCCGATTCGTATGTGCATACTTAGACCTCCCACATTAAGTTCAACATTAGTGGCTGCTGGATATGCCGGTCGGGTCTAGGCAGACTTCCACCACTAATGTAACCTAACCTCGTGTCATAAGTACAATTTACAGTTCCTAATTGTAAATTACTAAACATTCCAAATTAATCCAAATCTACCTATGTCATTATAGGTAACTATTTCTATATTTTCCCCATTTGAATTACATGTCCCTTTTCATATTAAACATTACATAAATCATGCCAATTATAATCCCTTTTTCCACGTTCTCTCTCTAACATATTCGTACGTAATTTTTGGCGGCATCTAGGCCATAAAGTAGCCTAGCTATAATAATAAAAAGGGAATATGACGAGGGTGGTAGTTTCAACATGTCTTGGCATAAACATGAACATAAATTGGCATAGTAATAAAGTGAATGGACATGTGATTAACATCATAATAAAGTGGACATCAAACTAGTAACTTGTGGCAATCACTATGATGTTTAAACAAACATAATGAGATCTAGATTTAATGTAATAACCCGGAAATTCTGAGCCAATTTAAAATTTTTATTTTGGTAATTTTGATGAATTTTAAATATTTAAAATGAATTATTTTAAATAATAACGACGAGAAATTTATTTTAAATAGAATTCGAACGAATATATTTATTTGAATCGTCGTTAAAATATAAATATTTATTTTAAATTATAAAAGGAATTGAAAATGGCACGGTAGTTTGAAAATTCGATTTCAAATTTCAAATGAATGTACCAGGTGCAAAATAAACCAGATTTTAGTGAAACCAAAAATATTTGGATCTAATTGAGGATATCTTTCCAACGAACCCGAAAAATTGAAATTTCATAGCGGGAATCAAAAGATATGTCCAGTTGAAGATTCAGAATAGTCACTGTGGAATTCTGGCCCTTAAAAATGGAAACTTTGCAAACGACCTTGGTTTTCAACGAAACCACTTTTGTTCGATCCGTGATGTCAAGTTATTACTAGATTCCAAAATTCATAATTTTTTGAATCAATATGTGAGCGTGTTAAAGGAAAACGCGTTTGACCAGTTTAAGTTGATTTTAATCGACTGGAAAATGACCATTTTTCAAACGGTCTAAGAATTCGTCTAAATTAGATTTGTTAGGACCGTATCGTCAATACGAAGCTAGAAAATATTTTTCGGGAATTTGCAGAGTCCGTATGTGACCCCAGTAAATTGAAATGTGCGTTCAAATTCAATATATAGAGTTATATTTTGATTTTGACGAAAATTGATCGAAACAGTCGAATCAGCCTGCGATACCTATCCCATTGTGTTTGGAATGGGGGTAATTAGCTATGGACGATAGTCGGTGGGTTCGATTTCGAGGCCAAAATAAAAAGTTACTTTATGGGAGAATTAAATTAAATTATTATATATAAATAATTATTTGGTCAAACCTATCTCTTACTCCCACTCTCTCCCATTACTTCATTCAGATCTGAAATCGAAAGAATAAAAAAAAACCATCATCACAGAACACTCCACCGCATCGCCGATCAGCCGCCCTTGCCCCTGGGTGCTTTCGATTACCACCGCGATTGAGGCTACTGAGGGGGGGCTCGAGTTCGCTGGCGCTTCCAGCGTCGGAGGAGGAAGGCGGGGGCTTTAGCATGGCGGGGTCGTATGAGGGGCCGACGGCCTCTGGTGGCCGGCGAGGGGGATTTATGAAGTCGAACCTCAGTTCGATGTTCTCCAGTAAAAAAAAACACAGAGGAAGAAAGGTATTTTTTATTATTTTATTTTAATTGAAATAACCTAGTCAGTTTCAGACATGATAAAAATATAAAAGCAGTTTGTCTTTTTTTTTATAAAATCATTATTATTAAATCAATTTTTGTTTATATAAAGTATTGATTTTCAGATTGGATTTTAAAAATATATATATTAAACATGAGAGAAATTAGCATATGTTTTATAAAAATAAATATAACATATGTTTTTGAATATAAGTATACCTTGTTTATTTGAAAATATAAAGTATTGTTTTAAATCAGTTTTTTTATTTAGCTTAATAGAAATTCTGATTTTTAATTTGAAAAGCTAAGATTTTTATATATGTAATGGCATTATAAAAATATAATCTTTACATATGTAGTAGCATCAGAAAGATATGATTTTAATTTATAATAAAAATTCGATTTTTACATATATGAAGTAGAGATAAAAATATGATTTTTATATAATAGAGATTAAAAATATGATTTTTATATAATGGAGATCAAAAATATGATTTTTATATAATAGAGATTATAAAAATATGATTTTTATTTATTGGGATAAAGCGATAAAAATATGATTTTTACTGTGAACAACGGGAAAAGACGGCGATGGTATCGACTGAAATCAAAACGAAACCCGAACCGTTCAGAAGGAAAGCCAGGAGGAGTGGAACCCTCGGTGAGAACTCCTTACTTTTATTTTAATTTCTAGTTTGAAATATATACTAGGATGCAGACGGTGTTTAGTAGCACCCGACACCCGTCGTCCACAGACCATGGACGGCTTGTATGCTTGTTTGTTTGATTTTGATGTGAAAATTGAATGTGTGTTGTGGAATGAAATAAAAATATTTTTATAGTTAAAAATATTTTATAGTTAAAAATATAATTTTTAACATGTATATAAAATGAAATATATAAATATAAACAAATCGCACGATTTGTTTATATACACACATTTGACTGATATTGATTGGGACGGTAAATTTTACACATCGCCCAACTGCACAAATAAAATCTGTGTTTGTTGTTTTGAAACCCCACACGGGTATTGGGATGATATTTGACGTACACTAATCCCGATTGTTTAGTTGTATGTCAATCGATGGATTGACAGACTGTGTAAGTGCTAATTATTTATATTTAATGCTTATGCAGTGGTGTGGTGCACTCTGGATGATGGTTGATTATTTATCGTTGTTATTTTATACATGTGTTGTAGAAAATCCATATAATTAACATTATATGGTAATTGATTGGGCCTCATTCCAGTTTTGAATAGAAATATTTGAAAAAGAAATATTGGAATAGAAATATTTGAAAAAGAAATATTGGAATAGAAATATTTGAAAAAGAAATATTTGAAAAGAAATATTTGAAAAAGAAATATTGGAATAGAAATATTTGAAAAAGAAATATTTGAATAGAAATATTTGAAAAAGAAATATTTGAATAGAAATATTTGAAAAAGAAATATTTGAAATAGAATATTTGAAAATAGAAATATATGAAGTCGTGTTGATTAGATTGACGCCATTTTGACGTGAATGATATTTATATCGATTATATTCATTTTTCAATGAATATTGAAGGTGATATCAAAATTCAAATTAAATTGAATAGAATTGAAATTCGAATTAAATTGAATAGAATTGAAATTCGAATTAAATTGAAATGAATTGAAATTCGAATTAAATTGAAATTGAATTGAAATCGATTTGAAATGAAATTAAAACGAATTTATATTGAAAAATTCAATTTTGATTTGAAATTGTATATGAAGTTGAAACCGTTTTGAAAACGAATTTAAAACGATTTATAAAATACGTTTTAAAAGGAAATCGACGAAATATATATAATATATATATTATATATATAATGGCCTGAATAGAACGCGCCGCGCTGCGGCAGTTCACGAATTTCGACCATTGACTTCGAATGAATATTACAGGAGATCCGACCGTCGGATTCTCCTAAAATCGGAACCGTTGGGTTCGTATCGAAAAGAGATTTCTAACGAATATTAGAGATTTGAAATCTAACGGTTGGATATGGAATTATGTCCAAATCAAATTTGGAAAAGGTCGTTGTAAGTGCAGTTCGATGGCCGTTGATGGAAATCGACTGTACGGGCCTTGATAAAATTATTAAAAATAGTAATAATTTGTGTAATATCTTAAGAAATGATTTGTGAAGAATTGGGATGAAAACTCCAAATTTGAAAAGATAAAAATTGATTTTTATCGAAATGAACTAGTTTTGAACTAGAATTATAATTCTATTTATTTTTAAAATAAATAAAGTGGATTTGAAATGGTTTTGAAAATAAACAGAATTTCCAATAATTGAATTGGAAGGGATTGGAATCGAAATTATCCTTGGAATATTTCGATGTTGGGTTTCGTGATTATACAGATATTGTTACGGAAATTTGAAATATATATTTATATCGTTATTTCCAATACGATATTTGTTGGTCGTAGAATTTGATATTGAATATAAGCCGATATATTTTCTATTCAGAACCTTGTATTTAATATCAAATGTGATTTGGGTTTGTCATGAATGGTCTCTTCATTAACACTGTTCTTAAACCTTGTTGAGAAAGAGATTAAATCCTTTTATTTAAATTTAATGAAGTGTATCAATTAAATGGTATTTAATTGGAATTGAATTTGAATTGATTTTTGGGTTTATCGTGAACGGTGTTTTAAATAACACTTGTTCTTTAACCCGATAATTAATGGAATGTGATTTTGGGTTGTCGTGAACGGTATCTTCAATAATACTGTTCTTAGACCCAACTGAGTTAAGAAAATCAGAAACTAACTAGAGATTAGTTAAGTTGAATGGTTTCTTGGGTATTGATCTGATGTTGGTTTCGGCCTTCAGGGTTAATGCTTAGGGAATTGCTCACTTGCTATTTTACGGTTAAAAGCTGATAGAATGGAATGTGATGTGGAAAATCAGAAACTAACTGGAGATTAGTTAAGTTGAATGGTTTCTTGGGTATTGATCTGATGTTGGTTTCGGCCTTCAGGGTTAATACTTAGGGAATTGCTCACTTGTTATTTTCCGGTTAAAAGCTGATAGAATGGAATGTGATGTGTGTTTATCGTGAACCGTGTTTTAAATGATATTGGTTCTTTAACCTAGTTAAAGATTAAAACCAAGTGGAGTTTTAATGAACCTTTAGTTAGATTGAAATGATCGAGAATGGAGTATCACCAGTATTGCTCCAGGCGATAGTTAAATCTTTAATTAGATTTAAACGTGAAACGGTAATTGAATTTACCGATAACACCGTGGTGTTAGATATGAAGTATGACCAGTTTTACTTCATGGGATGAATAGGTTGGGATTAGGAAATTAAAACAAATGATTACTTCGGTAAGGTTCGTTAATCCCGACTAGTTTGAAGTGATATTCAAAGGAAGATTAAAGAATAAATTTAAAAGAATTTATCTTTGATAAAATTAATGGGAACCTTTCCCTAAGAATGTGAAATTTAGAAACTAACTATAGGTTAGCTAAGTAGAATGGTTTCCTGGGTATTGATCTGATGTTGGTTTCGCCCTTCGGGGTTAATATTTGGGGAATTATTCTCTTGATTAATTTACGGTTAGTGACTGATGAATTGGAATGAGGCGTATGTTGTGTTTGTGTAACACTTGTTTATTATATATGCGGGTTATTCAGAAAGACCGGGTTATCCCATTCTGAATAACTGATTCGATGATGAGTCGAAGATGAAGACGGTGGTTGAAGACCGGAGGTCTTCACGTCGTTTGGGTGATTACTGATGATCTTGATTGGGCCGTACACCTAAGAGGAGGGAATCAAGTAGTGGTCGTCCAGACGTACTTGGAGATCGATGGATATGCAAGGTACTAGGTGCCTCCGGTTTCGTTCAGACCCAGAACGGACTTGTAAATGGACTGTGTGTCTGACATTGGATATCATTCTGTGTGATTGATGGATATCGGTTGCATGGAGTGGTTTGCCTGTGTGGCATGCTAAGATGCAAATGATCAAGGCTTCTGTTGAAAAGCAGAGTCTTGTGGTTGAAGATCAAAGCACGGCCTGTGTGGCATAGGTTTGCGTAGCGTGGATTCGCGAGCCTCACACTCCGGTTGTGAACCAGAAATGGGAGAAGGACCTCAGGGGGGACATGCGTTTCTTTCTAGCTAGAAGTGGCGTCAGTGGTTTTACACGCCCTGACGAGTTTGACTTATGTGGTTGTTGCTGTTGCGAGGCGCCTCGAATATATCGGTGACTATGTGAAGCCGATGGAGTCATTTGTTGGCTCATTTACGCCCCAAAGGGTGGGGAAACACAGTGTCCAGGCATTATAATCCACATCGGTGGACCGGCCCTGACGATCCAAGGGGCAGTTGCGGCTGTTCCTGAGGCTCGGGCTAGAGAGTCTCGAATCGGTTGAGGACGATCCCTGGCCTCGGTTCACAGATGGAAATCCAATTTCCAAATACGTGATTTTGCGGTTTTGATTGTAGAGCCTAGTATGGCGACATGATATATGGTACCTATGCCGTTTATGATTGATACTTATGATTGAAATTGTTTTGACACTATACACTTATCGTAATAATAAAAGATGAAATTTCACGTACCAAGCATTCTTGGCTATTATAAGGTAAAAACCATATCCTCCGGCTTGCGTTGCATTGTGTGATGGGACCTGGGTCTTATAATAGCTTCATTTTTCCTTATTTAGCATTGCGCTGTTGTTTTATGCACTGGTGTTCTTGGGAGGAAACCCGTTCCGTGTTATACGGCATGGTCCCTTGATTTACCTAACTTTAAAATAAAGATTAATAACTGTTTTAGTTCTCACACCGGTCACATGACTGACCTGGAGTTTATTGTTTTAACCTAAACTCTGGATGCCCTTATTTTGACATGGGCAGCTAGTAGTTTTGGTTTTGCAGATTTATATTCACAGGATCCTGATGTACAGCTGGAACGATACTCGGAAAGCTCTATATCCGTGTATTACTTTCAGTTGTGTATTGTATTATTTTTCCGCTGCTATGTAATTTATTGTAATCTCTGATATTTTCTATTGTATGATATTTCTTTATACTCTGTATATTCTTGTATTCTGGTGGAATTGTTGTAATAAACAATGAAATGTTCTTCTGTCTACGTTCTAATTTGTCATGTTCTCAAAACAATCAGGGGTTTCGAACGGTCTTGGTCGGTTTAGCGATCGATTTGGATCGAGCGAAATTCCTTGTTGTCACATTTGGTATCAGAGCTTTGGTTTACAAAGCTCAGAGAACAAGGCACATTAGAACCATACGAAAGAATTCATCAGAGATTGGATTAGTAATATCCAATGAGAATGACTCGTTAGAGATGGGATTAGTAGTATCCTAGAACGAGTGTGAAGGGTAGTGTTTTTGAAATAAAAGTGAAAACAAATTTTGTTTTGAAAATTTAAATCAACTATTCGTATTTGATTATTTATTTTATATTGAATTTGGACAATCCCGTATATATAGATTTTGCGTATACGTTTGATCCGCGTATATTTGGAGTTTTAATACACTGGATAGATATAGAATCACGCTCTAGTCGCCCGGAGATGGTTCTGATGATTGAAGCTTCATCATCAGAATTTATATTCGAGTTTCGAAAGTGTGATGTCTATATATTTCCTATTGGCTGGTGTGAGAACCAAAATTAGATAGGGCTTATTGTTGTGATTTGACATCAAAAATGTGATTTTTGGACTATATATCAAAATTATGAATTTGAAATGATAATCAACTAATTGATTGCTGGTTTTGTTGTTTGATTATTGTTTGAATTAATTAAATGTTGAACCTTTATCCAAATTGAACCAAGTAGTGAGTTGTATTGAAAATTTGTCGCATTTGCATACATATACATGTACTTACATTGAACAGGTCATAGCAAAGAGGCTAGAGCAGAAGAATAAAATTGTTTGCCCGACAAATAGGTACATATTTATTGTATTTCTTGGGTTTGGATGATTTTGAGAGCCGATTGGCTAGCCGCTTGCTTTTTCTTTTGGATTGAAGAAGGCCATGGGAGGCTATATGAAATATCCCGAAGTCCCCGGTGCAGAGGAGGTTATGGCGAAATTTTTCGAAAATTTAGGGTGTTAGCCAACTTTTTGAAAAAATTGAAAAGTTCTTAGAAACTGAAAAGTTGAAGAACTTAAGCCGTAATGAAAATAATGGAAGTTGAGTTGATTGGTTAAACAACTTTCGGCTTCGTTCCTTTTCGGGGACGAAAAGTACTAAGTGGGGGAGATTGTAATAACCCGGAAATTCTGAGCCAATTTAAAATTTTTATTTTGGCAATTTTGATGAATTTTAAATATTTAAAATGAATTATTTTAAATAATAACGACGAGAAATTTATTTTGAATAGAATTCGAATGAATATATTTATTTGAATCGTCGTTAGAATATAAATATTTATTTTAAATTATAAAAGGAATTGAAAATGGCGCGGTAGTTTGAAAATTCGATTTCAAATTTCAAATGAATGTACCGGGTGCAAAATAAACCGGATTTTAGTGAAACAAAAATATTTGGATCTCTTTCCAATGAACCCGAAAAATTGAAATTTCATAGCGGGAATCAAAAGATATGTCCATTTGAAGATTCAGAATAGTCGTTGTGGAATTCTGGCCCTTAAAAATGGAAAATTTGCAAACGACCTCGGTTTTCGACGAAACCACTTTTGTTGGATCCGTGATGTCAAGTTATTGGTAGATTCCAAAATTCGTAATTTTTCGAATCAATATGTGAGCGTGGTAAAGGAAAACGCGTTTGACCAATTTTAGTTGATTTTAATCGACTGGAAAATGGCCATTTTTCAAACGGTCTCAAAATTCGTCGAAATTAGTTTTGTTAGGACCGTATCGTCAATACGAAGTAAGAAAATATTTTTTGGGAATTTGCAGAGTCCGCATGTGACCCCAGTAAATTGAAATGTGCGTTCAAATTCAATATATACAGTTATATTTTGATATTGACGAAAACTGATCGAAACAGTCGAATCAGCCTGCGATACCTATCCCATTGTGTTCGGAATGGGGGGTAATTAGCTATGGACGACAGTCGGTGGGTTCGACTTCGAGGTCAAAATAAAAAATTACTTTATGGGAGAATTAAATTAAATTATTATATATAAATAATTATTTGGTCAACCCTATCTCTTACTCCCTCTCTCTCCCATTACTTCATTCAGATCTGAAATCGAAAGAATAAAAAAACCATCATCACTGAACACTCCACCGCATCGCCGATCAGCCGCCCTTACCCCTGGGTGCTTTCGATTACCACCGCGATCGAGGCTACTAAGGGGGGGCTCGAGTTCGTTGGCGCTTCCAGCGTCGGAGGAGGAAGGCGGGGGCTTTGGCATGGCGGGGTCGTATGAGGGGCCGACGGCCTCTGGTGGCCGGCGAGGGGGATTTCCGAAGTTGAACCTCAGTTCGATGTTCTCCAGTAAAAAAACACAGAGGAAGAAAGGTATTTATTATTATTATTATTATATTTTAATTGAAATAACCTAGTCAGTTTCAGACATGATAAAAATATAAAAGCAGTTTGTTTTTTTTATAAAAACATTATTATTAAATCAGTTTTTTTTATATAAAGTATTGATTTTCAGATTGGTTTTTAAAAATATATATTAAACATGAGAGAAATTAGCATATATTTTATAAAAATAAATATAACATATGTTTTTGAATATAAGTATACCTTGTTTATTTGAAAATATAAAGTATTGTTTTAAATCAGTTTTTTTATTTAGCTTAATAGAAATTCTGGTTTTTAATTTGAAAAGCAAAGGTTTTTATATATGTAATGGCATTATAAAAATATAATCTTTACATATGTAGTAGCATTAGAAATATATGATTTTAATTTATAATAAAAATTCGATTTTTACATATATGAAGTAGCGATAAAAATATGATTTTTATATAATAGAGATTAAAAATATGATTTTTATATAATGGAGATCAAAAATATGATTTTTATATAATAGAGATTATAAAAATATGATTTTTATTTATTGGGATAAAGCGATAAAAATATGATTTTTACTGTGAACAGCGGGAAAAGACGGCGATGGTATCGACTGAAATCAAAACGAAACCCGAACAGTTCAGAAGGAAAGCCAGGAGGAGTGGAACCCTCGGTGAGAACTCCTCGCTTTTATTTTAATTTCTAGTTTGAAATATATACTAGGATGCAGACGGTGTTTAGTAGCACCCGACACCCGTCGTCCACAGACCATGGACGGCTTGAATGCTTGTTTGTTTGATTTTGATGTGAAAATTGAATGTGTGTTGTGGAATGAAATAAAAATATTTTTATAGTTAAAAATATTTTATAGTTAAAAATATAATTTTTAATGTGTATATAAAATGAAATATATAAATATAAACAAATCGCACGATTTGTTTATATACACACATTTGACTGATATTGATTGGGACGGTAAATTTTACACATCGCCCAACTGCACAAATAAAATATGTGTTTGTTGTTTTGAAACACCACACGGGTATTGGGATGATATTTGACGTACACTAATCCCGATTGTTTAGTTGTATGTCAATCAATGGATTGACAAACTGTGTAAGTGCTAATTATTTATATTTAATGCTTATGCAGTGGTGTGGTGCACTCTGGATGATGGTTGATAATTTATCGTTGTTATTTTATACATGTGTTGTAGAAAATCCATATAATTAACATTATATGGTAATTGATTGGGCCTCATTCCAGTTTTGAATAGAAATATTTGAAAAAGAAATATTGGAATAGAAATATTTGAAAAAGAATTATTTGAATAGAAATATTTGAAAAAGTAATATTTGAAAAGAAATATTTGAAAAAGAAATATTGGAATAGAAATATTTGAAAAAGAAATATTTGAATAGAAATATTTGAAAAAGAAATATTTGAAATAGAATATTTGAAAATAGAAATATATGAAGCCGTGTTGATTAGATTGACGCCATTTTGACGCGAACGATATTTATATCGATTTTATTCATTTTTCAATGAATATTGAAAGTGATATCAAAATTCGAATTAAATTGAATAGAATTGAAATTCAAATTAAATTGAATAGAATTGAAATTCGAATTAAATTGAAATGAACTGAAATTCGAATTAAATTGAAATTGAATTGAAATCGATTTGAAATGAAATTAAAACGAATTTATATTGAAAAATTCAATTTTGATTTGAAATTGAATATGAAGTTGAAACCGTTTTGAAAATGAATTTAAAACGATTTATAAAATACGTTTTAAAAGGAAATCAACGAAATATATGTAATATATATATATTATATATATAATGGCCTGAATAGAACGCGCCGCACTGCGGCAGTTTTCGAATTTCGACCATTGACTTCGAATGAATATTACGGGAGATCCGACCGTCGGACTCTTCTAAAACTGGAACCGTTGGGTTCGTATCGAAAATATCTTTTTAACAAATATTAGAGATTTGAAATCTAACGGTTGGATTTGGAATTATGTCCAAATCAAATTTGGAAAAGGTCGCTGTAAGTGCAGTTCGATGGCCGTTGATGGAAACCGACTGTACGGGCCTTGATAATTTTTTTTAAAATAGTAATAATTTGTGTAAAATCATAAGAAATGATTTGTGAAGAATTGGGATGAAAACTCCAAATTTGAAAAGATAAAAATTGATTTTTATCGAAATGAACTAGTTTTGAACTAGAATTATAATTCTATTTATTTTTAAACTAAATAAAGTGGATTTGAAATGGTTTTGAAAATAAACAGAATTTCCAATAATTGAATTGGAAGGGATTGGAATCGAAATTATCTTTGGAATATTTCGATGTTGGGTTTCGTGATTATACAGATATTGTTATGGAAATTTGAAAGATATATTTATATCGTTATTTCCAATACGATATTTGTTGGTCGTAGAATTTGATATTGAATATAAGCCGATATATTTTCTATTCAGAGCCTTGTATTTAATATCAAATGTGATTTGCGTTTGTCGTGAATGGTGTCTTCATTAACACTGTTCTTAAACCCAGTTGAGAAAGAGATTAAATCCTTTTATTTAAATTTAATGAAGTGTATCAATTAAATGGTATTTAATTGGAATTGAATTTGAATTGATTTTTGGGTTTATCGTGAACGGTGTTTTAAATAACACTTGTTCTTTAACCCGATAATTAATGGAATGTGATTTTGGGTTGTCGTGAACGGTATCTTCAATAATACTGTTCTTAGACCCAACTGAGTTAAGAAAATCAGAAACTAACTGGAGATTAGTTAAGTTGAACGGTTTCTTGGGTATTGATCTGATGTTGGTTTCGGCCTTCGGGGTTAATACTTAGGGAATTGCTCACTTGCTATTTTACGGTTAAAAGCTGATAGAATGGAATGTGATGTGGGTTTATCGTGAACCGTGTTTTAAATGATATTGGTTCTTTAACCCAGTAAAAGATTAAAACCAAGTGGAGTTTTAATGAATCTTTAGTTAGATTGAAATGATCGAGAATGGAGTATCACCAGTATTGCTCCAGGCGATAGTTAAATCTTTAATTAGATTTAAACTTGAAATGGTAATTGAATTTACCGATAACACTGTGGTGTTAGATATGAAGTATGACCAGTTTTACTTCATGGGATGAATATGTTGGGATTGGGAAATTAAAACAAATGATTACTTCGGTAAGGTTTGTTAATCCCGACTAGTTTGAAGTGATATTCAAAGGAAGATTAAAGAATAAATTTAAAAGAATTTATCTTTGATAAAATTAATGGGAACCTTTCCCTAAGAATGTGAAATTTAGAAACTAACTGTAGGTTAGCTAAGAAGAATTGTTTCTTGGGTATTGATCTGATGTTGGTTTCGGCCTTCGGGGTTAATATTTGGGGAATTATTCTCTTGATTAATTTACGGTTAGTGACTGATGAATTGGAATGAGGCGTATGTTGTGCTTGTGTAACACTTGTTTATTATATACGCGGGTTATTCAGAAATACCGGGTTATCCCATTCTGAATAACTGATTCGATGATGAGTCGAAGATGAAGACGGTGGTTGAAGACCGGAGGTCTTCACGTCGTTTGGGTCATTATTGATGATCTTTATTGGGCCGTACACCCAAGAGGAGGGAATCGGTCAGTGGTTGTCCAGATGTACTTGGAGATCGATGGATATGCGAGGTACTAGGTGCCTCCGGTTTCGTTCAGACCCAGAACAGACATGTAAATGGACTGTGTGTCTGACAGTGGATATCATTCTGTGTGATTGATTGATATCGGTTGCATGTAGTGGTTTGCCTTTGTGGCATGCTAAGATTCAAATGATCAAGGCTTCTGTTGAAAAGCAGAGTCTTGTGGTTGAAGATCAAAGCACGGCCTGTGTGGCATAGCTTTGTGTAGCGTGGATTCGCGAGCCTCGCACCCCGGTTGTGAACCAGAAACGGGAGAAGGACCTCAGGGGGGGCATGCGTTTCTTTCTAGCTAGAAGTGGAGTCAGTGGTTTTACATGCCCTGACGAGTTTGACTTATGTGGTTGTTGCTGTTGCGAGGCGCCTCGGATATATCGGTGACTATGTGAAGCCGATGGAGTCATTTGTTGGCTCATTTACGCCCCCAAAGGGTGGGGAAACGCAGTGTTCAGGCATTATAATCCACATCGGTGGACCGGCCCTGACGATCCAAGGGGCAGTTGCGGCTGTTCCTGAGGCTCGGGCTAGAGAGTCTCGAATCGGTTGAGGACGATCCCTGGCCTCGGTTCATAGATGGAAATCCAATTTCCAAATACGTGATTTTGCGGTTTTGATTGTAGAGCCTACTATGGCGACATGATATATGGTACCCATGCCGTCTATGATTGATACTTATGATTGAAATTGTTTTGACACTATACACTTATCGTAATAATAAATGATGAAATTTCACGTACTAAGCATTCTTGGCTATTATAAGGTAAAAACCCTATCCTCCGGCTTGCATTGCATTGTGTGATAGGACCTGGGTCTTATAATAGCTACATTGTTCCTTATTTAGCATTGCGCTGTTGTTTTATGCACTGGTGTTCTTGGGAGGAAACCCGTTCCGTGTTATAAGGCGTGGTCCCTTGATTTACCTAACTTTAAAATAAAGATTAATAACTGTTTTAGTTCTCACACCAGTCACATGACTGACCTGGGGTTCATTGTTTTAACCTAAACTCTGGGCAGCTAGTAGTTTTGGTTTTGCAGATTTATATTCACAGGATCCTGATGTACAGCTGGAACGATACTCGGAAAGCTCTGTATCCGTGTATTACTTTCAGTTGTGTATTGTATTATTTTTCCTCTACTATGTAATTTATTGTAATCTTTGATATTTTCTGTTGTATGATATTTGTTTATACTCTGTATATTCTTGTATTCTGGTGGAATTGTTGTAATAAACAATGAAATGTTCTTCTGTTTGCGTTCTAATTTGTCGTGTTCTCAAAACAATTAGGGGTTTCGAACGGTCTTGGTCGGTTTAGCGATCGATTTGGATCGAGCGAAATTCCTTGTTGTCACATTTAATATTAGGTTTTCAATTACCTAGATCTAGCATAGTTAGGGTGCCATAGCAACATGTTTAGATCAAAAAGGTAGATTCACATGTCATGTTTACAACATATATCAATGTATCACAATATGACAGGGGAAAGGTGATTAACATAAAGGTCTAGATCCAAGTAATGTCACAATTATCCAAATTAATAGATGTACTTCCATCATAACATAGTTACAATTCAAGATCCATATAAGCATCATAATCGAATCACCACAATTATATTAGATCTAGGAAATTAGATCTGTCATGACATAGGATAAAATTTCATATTAACACATAATCATACTTTACAACATATCCAATTAATTGTCTATCAAAGCATACTTTTATTTATCTAAACCTAAAAGTAATCTAGAAACTCACAGCGTTATGTTTAGAGAATTTAGGAAGAACGGATCTAGAATTTCTGAATTGGATTTGTAGAGTATGTTGTTGTAGAAATGGTTCAGTTCGCACTCCAGCAGCATATGGTCTCCATGACTCCCAATGAAGAGAATATGAGAAATATGACAGATATATATAGTTGCTAGACCCCCTGAAACCGAGTGTCACCTCAGCCCTAGGGGTGTCGACACCCCTGTGGGTGGGTCGACCCCTAGTTCGACACCCCTTCAGGGGGGTCGACCCCTAGGTCGACACCCCTCTAGGGGGATCGACCCCCTAGAGCGGGAATTTTGCCACTTAGAGGAAAATTTCGAATTTGAATTCTCTACATAGGATTTTGACTCATCTCTGACTCACCTCTGACTCATGCGTATATATAAAATATCTCTATGTGTATACAAACTTAAAATTCTCATAACTTCTTCATACGGTGTCCGTTTTACGCAAACCAAATGTCTATTTTGACCAGAATTTCGAGACAGACGCAATGGTGCGGTTTGTTTCCTCTAATTCTGAATATTAAATTAATTATTTAATTTATTCTCTTTAATGTTGTCTAAAAATTTGGGGTGTTACAGGTCATTTTGTAATCATATCGTTCCTCACGTATTTAGTTGGACCAGAATTCTTAAGGTCGTTCAATTCACTGAATTGAGCATAGACTACATGGTCACGTGGCAGATACTGATAGGACATGATTTCACATTGTTGCATGTAGCCAACCTAAGTCGAAAGATGCAAACAGCTGGCAAAGCAAGCCAAGTCATACCGTGAAATATTCATTCCGCAACGCTGCTCCATATCGTCCGTTAAAGCATGCCGTGTGTTGATGAATCCATGTTGTGATAAGCATGTCGCCGGACCTGACAGTGAGCGCCAGCTAGAAAGTGCGAATTGACAGCTATGTACACATATTTACAAGTGTGCCACTACCCCTAAAACATTCCTATAAATACCCCACTACATCATACTTGAAGGGAACAAATTCTTCTACCCCGAAGGGCCACCAAATCATTTTTTCAACCTTCTAAGCTTCATTACAAACTCCATTAATGGCTTCCAAGGATCAATCTACCTTCATGCAACAACAAATGGATCAAATCTCCTTCAAACTACATTATAAATCTTTTCAACACAATTTAAGTGATCTCTAATCTTTGCTATCCTCTCTAAAGCCTAGATCTAGCGCTAAATCACTATGGAATCCATGAAGATCGTTCAATTGCTAAAGTGATTGAAGATTCGTACATCCACCATCACAAAGCAAGAGATCTCATTGGTTCCTTTGCAAATTCAAGTGAAATATAGATCATAAAGAGAGAGAGAGAGAGAGAAAAGAGAGAAATATCACAAAATGAATGGAGTGAATCAAATCATGTATTTTGTAAACTCAAATGTGCTAATGAGAATTGCTACCATAATTGACGTAGGTCTAAATTGACTGAACCACTCTAAAAATCTCTTGTTCTTACTTTTAGCTTCTTATTTTGAATTATGTGGCTCCATTTTCTAATCTAACCATTTAGTGAAGTGTTTCCATAACACCTTTGGTGTTGAAATCAAATTTTGGTATTAACATTTGGCGCCCACCATGGGGCTACATTCACACTTCCTTCTCTCACACTTCTCTCAAGTTTAAGAGCCTTGCATTGAAGTTCTAAGCCTACTTCTACCATAGATTCTACAAGTCTAAGATCTAGGCCAATTGACAAACTCTCTTCCAAATTCAAATCCTTGTCCGAGATAATGGTTAAGTCTAAGAAGACCGCAAGTAAAACCACTGGAGAAACCGATAACGTTTCTAATGACGAAGCTACACCACTTACTAATCGCTTTGAAGTTGGAGAAAACTCAATAGTGTTAGGAACTGCGGAATGGATCGTTCAGGCAAAGCAAACACTAGAGGGGGGTGAATAGTGTTTCTAAGAATTTAAACAAAACTAAAAACTAGAGAGGAATATGGGATGAATCAAACACTACAAACAAATATGGGATGAATCAAACACTACAAACAAAATCACAAACACAGATGCAAAATAAACAGAAATAAAAGTGCAGAAAAGGAAAGAACACAACGGATTTTATACTGGTTCGGATCACTCCTACGTCCAGTCCCGCACAACGCTGGATTGTGCAGAGTTTTATTACTATTTTCAAATAGCCAAATACAACCTCCTTGATTTCACGGCTCAACAAGGAGACACCGACTCCTATCCCTTGATTTCACGGCTCAACAAGGGCACATTAACTACTATTCCTTGATTTCAAGGCTACAAGGATAAGCCGATTACTCTTTGATTTACAAACAGGGTCTTTCAACCCAAGAAATTACAAAACATCCATATAACTCTTTAATAACACTTGATTCAGAGAGTAGAGAGTGTAGAGAGAAGTTTGATCAATTCAAAAGTGAACTCGGCAGAGTATAAGTGTAAAAACCATAAAAATGAAGAAGAATAATGATATATGAAAGAGGATGAAGATAGAGAAGAAGAGATGTTAGAAAATTTGTTTTAACCTTTTTTATAGAGAATGAAGGGTTGCAACGGTTCTGAAGCGATTCAAATAGTGAAAAGACACTTCCCTTCAAATTTAGAAAAATAGTTGTTATATGTCGACATACTCATGTGTAAATTTCATTTTCAAAGCATTTTTCAAAAAATTTGATATAAAATTAATTCTAGAAATTCTTAAGTAAAATTCTAGCATTGTAAATCAATATTATAAGATAGAAAAACATATGAAAACATATTTTTAAACTACATAAATATATTTATAAAATTATAAGGTTTTAAACTATATAAAATATAAATAAAGTATATATAAAAACTTAAGTTTGAAAAACAAAGAAGAATAAAAAATAGAAACAAGTATAAAAACAAAATAGAGAGGATTGAGAATAAAATAGAAAAACAAAATAAAAGGGATTGAGGAAAGAATTGAAAATTTTGAATTTGAATTTGAACTTGGAGTGCTATTTAGAGTCTTACAAAATCTAGACTCTATAAATATATATTATTCCTGAACTCTTGAAACCTTAAGTACTCATGAGTCTTGAATCTACTCTGAATTCTGAATCTCTAAAAGCTCTTAAACTGTATAGTCTTTAGTATTAATTCCTGTATACAAACCTGCATATGTGCGTGTGTGTGTATATATTCTAGATAAAGATGTTAGTGTATATTTTATAATTAATGGTAATTGAAATAAGGTTGTTGTCATTAAAACTCCATTCTCCAATAATCTCTCCCTTTTTTATGATGGCAACCTTAGTTTATAAAATATCATACCTGTATATACCTGTTTGATGATGATCCTCTTATACTCCCCCTGTCTATAAGAATTCTATAAAACTATGCCTATATTTTATAATTTCATATACTCCTCCTAAGTTAAACAATTGTAGAATCTAAGTAATAATCCTAGAAATATTCCTCCCAAGTTATATAATTCTCCGAATAGAACATAGATAATTATCCTAAAACTAAAGAATAATAATTAATGTGATGATTAAACTCACACCAATCCAAGTATTACTACATATGTTTGTTTAATATATACAAACCAATCCAAACTAAGCCATACCATATGTCTTAATATGTACAAGTTTCAAACAATATAATCTAATTCACACCACACCATATTTAAACAAATCAATCAAATCGTACCAAACAACTAAACGTCTCTTGGAACTTCAACCCATTCATCTTGTCCAGTAATTGGATTCTTCTGGATATCTTTCCACTCTTCTTCAATGTTATGTGATGTTTGGTTGTTTTCATTTCTGAAATGAGAAGTAATATCCCAACGAATTACATCAAAATGTTTTTCTTGATGTTTAATCATCCTCATTGGATTAACTCTAGTTTGCACTGATTACGTAGTACTATGGAGAGAGCTTTCTTGAAAGAATTCAAAGAATCATCACGGCTTTCACTTATATTATGAATAGGATTTGCCATGGATTTGATGAGAAATGATTAAAGAAGAAGGAGTAATGAAATAATAAAGTATTCTGGAAGAATTGGACTTAAATAGGGTTTGGAATTCGTTGGATTTTGAATGGACATGAGTAGTTATTTAATTTTGAAATTTGAAAAAGTTTGAAATTTTATCTGTTATATGTTGACAAACAGGTTTGGTTATGTCGACATACTATTGTGTGTCTTTTGAAAATTTTGAATTTTTGAAATCTTTTGAACTCTTGTAATATTATAATATTTTTATGATTTTTCAGAAATATAAAGATGATTAAAACATAAATAAAACTCCATTCATTACTTACTTAAAAGCAAATACATCCAACTTAACAAGACATACTTAAATATGAGATTCAAAAGCAAATACAAGGAAATATATAAAGATAGATCTAGTTTTCGGATGATGATGAGGAAGATGAAATTCCAAGCTTTCTTCCTATCTTGACTATGAATTTGGCTAATTTGAAAAGCTTCTTGTTAAACCTTTTGTTAAGCTTCTTTTGATTTTTAACGACTTTTACTTGATTTTGAATAATCGTGTCTTTGAGATTACGACTTGAGGTTGGATACTCAATGCTTTCCATAGAAGTCTCTTCTTCTTCGACTTCCATTGGATCTTGTTCTTGTTGCAATCGGGCTTGTTTGGCCTTTTATGTCTCCATAAGGTTTGAAAGTGATAGGAATTTTCATGAGATGAATGTTTGATGCGTCAAACACTTTTCTAGGGACAAATTCTTCTCCATGAAGATCAGCTCCAAAGTATGTGAAAATGCGAGTGAGATAAACACCATAGTAGAGAGTGTTTTCTCTTGAAGATACATCTATGGGCTTAAATTCATTTAGAATCATATCGGCCCAATTGATAAGGTAATTACCCATAATGGCAAAGAGATCCTTTTGGACTTTAAGAGATGGATTGTTGTAATTTCTGGAACGGGGAGTGATGGTGTGTTGAAGGAGGAGGTTGACGATTCTTGTTTTTGGATGAAAGAAACGATTTTTGAATTCCATTGGGGCACCATCTTCGAAGATATCGTGATAGGTTTCCAAATCGGTTTCATCGATGGCGAAAGTTGAGAAATCTGTGCCCTCACTTCTACAATTTAGAATTTCTTCTAAAAGATCGGCATTGACAACAATTTGAGTTCCCTTGACACTACTCCAAATTTGATTTTCATTGCCTTGATAAAATCCATGGTTGAGATTTGCATAGAACATCTTCACTAGTTTGGGATAACACACTTCGTCGTTATCACGAGAGTCAATTAGACTCAAGATTTCGTTGTGTTGAAAAATAGAAACGAGATTATAAGATGGAAAGTCGCTAAGGATGGCGAAAGCACCCGTGTTAATTTTAACATTTGCTAAATAGTCACCATAGGTTTTGATGGCCTCTTTGTCAATGTAAAGATAACCTTTTATGGTTTTGGTTATCTTCAATTTCTGAGATGCACTTGAGGAAGCCATTGATACGATAGTTTTGAGGAGGATAGATATGAAGAAAGTTGTTTTGAGTTATGAATGAGAGGTAGAAAGGATGGATATATATAGAAAATGAATAGATATGAATTGGATGAATATGAATTGAATAGGCACAACTTTTTAGATTGAAAAGACACCTTTTCAGACCTTGGGAGTTGGTGAAAAGATTGGAGGAAAGTTTGAAAGTTTAAACTTTTGAAATTCAAAATTTTAAATTTCAAAACTGATGTATATGTCGACATGTATATTTCTATGTGTCGACATACAGTGCTTATTTCAGAAAGAATTTTGGATTTTCAAGCTTTGAATTAAATTATCGATTTATATTTCAGGTTTTAATGATCTCCTGAAATACTTCTAATCCTAACGAACATACAAACAATTTTATTTTATTAATTTTTGGTTATTTAATAATACATTATTATTTTGAATTTCAAAATTCAAATTTCAAATTTGAATTTCAAAGTTCAAAGAATTTATTAAATTTTAAATTCAAACCAAAGCAAACAAACAAAGCAACCATTCAACCAAATAAAATTAAAATGTAATTAATGCGTACCCGGTTTTTTGATCCTTTTCTTCATGATTTTCTGAACTCTGAATTGTTGTAAAGCATATATTTGTATTTCCGGTTTCTGGTTCTTCATCACTTGATGATGAATCTGAATCATCTAACGTTGTTGCATATGCTTTCTTTCTTTTCCTTGATGAATTTGAGTTGTCTGGTTGTTGAGTAGATTTGTCTGGAGATGGACACATCTTCTTTACATGCCCTGGTTTGTTGCAGTTAAAGCATCGTCCATCATTTAAATTTGAATTTTCTTTATTATAACTCTTCGTTCTTTATTTTAGAAATCTTCTAAACTGATTTGTCAAGAGTGTTGTTTCTTCATTATCTTTACTATTCGAGTCAGAATCATTTGTTGTGACTTTCAGTGCAATAGACTTCTTTTCACTTGATCTATTTTCTTTTCTTTCTGCAATTGAACTTCATATGACATTAGATTCCCAATTAGCTCTTCAATCTTCATTTCATTGACATCATTGGCTTCTTCTATAGCCAAAATCTTCTGATCCCATTCTTGAGTTAACGAATTTAATATTTTTCTGACTTGATCTACTTCGGAATAAGTTTTTCCAAGTGTTGTTAGTGAATGCACTATCTTTTGAAATCTGCAATACATATCTGAAATAGACTCATTCTCATTCATTTTAAATAATTCAAATTGATTGACTAGCATGCCTATCTTAGTTTGTTTAACTTTTCTAGTTCCTTCATGAGTAACTTGTAAAGTTCTCCAGATTTCATGAGCAATTTTACATATGGATACTCTACTAAACTCATTTCTATCTAATAAACAAAATAAGGCTTTAGAATTGCTCTGTGCAGTAGCCTTTTGTTCATTTGTCCATTGTGCAAATGCAGTTGTTGGTTCAACATAATTATATTGTGTACTATTCCATGTGTCTAATCCTATAGACTTTAAATAAATTTTCATCCTACATGCCCAATATGAGTAATTACTACCATTAAACAATGGTGGTCTAACAATGGATTGACCCTCTATAAAAGAACTATTATTGCTACCAGTGTTGGTTGCCATTTTACCAAATTTTCAAAAATCAGATTATGAACTTTTTGAAAGACCTTGCTCTAATACCAATTGTTAGGGACTGCAGAATGGATATTTCAGGCAAAGCAAACACTAGAGGGGGTGAATAGTGTTTGTAAGAATTTAAACAAAGCTAAAAACTAGAGAGAACTATGGGATGACTTAAACACCACAAACACAATCACAGACACAAATTCAAACACAGATGCAAAATAAACAGAAATAAAAGTACAGAAAAGGAAAGAGCACACTGGATTTTATACTGGTTCATCATTCCTATGTCCAGTCCCGCACAACGCTGGATTGTGCAGAGTTTTATTACTATTTTCAAATAGCCAAATAACAACCTCCTTGATATCATGGCTCAACAAAGAGACACCGACTCCTATCCCTTGATTTCACGGCTCAACAAGGGAACACCGACTCTTATTCCATGATTTCATGGCTACAAGGATAAACCGATTACTCTTTGACTTACAAACACGGTCTTTCAACCCAAACAATTACAAAATAGCCCTATAACTCTTCAATAGCACTTGATTCAGATAGTAGAGAGTAGAAAGTGTAGAGAGAAGAAGTTTGATCAATTCAGAAGTGATTTCGGCAGAGTATAAGTGTAAAAACCATAAAAATGAAGAAGAATAATGATAGGATGAAAGAGGATGAAGATGGAGAAGAAGAGATGTTAGAAAATTCGGTTCGAACCTCTTTTTATGGAGAATGAAGGGTTGTGAAGATTCTGAAGTGTTTCAAATAGTGAAAAGACACTTCCCTTCAAATTTAGAAAAATAGTTGTTATATTTCGACATACATTTTTGCTACGTTGACATACTCATGTGTAAATTTCATTTTAAAAGCATTTTTCAAATTTTTTGATATAAAATTAATTATGGAAATTCTTGAGTAAAATTCTAATGTTGTAAATCAATATTATATGATAAAAAAACATATGAAAACATATTTTTAATCTATTTAAATATATTTATTAAATTATAAGGTTTTAAACTATATAGAATATAAATAAAGTATATATAAAAACTTAAGTTTGAAAAACAAAGAAGAATAAAAACAGAAACAAGTATAAAAACAAAATAGAGAGGATTGAGAATAAAATAGAAAACAAAATAGAAGGGATTGAGGAAAGAATTGAAAAACCAGAATTTGAAAATGAATTTGAACCTGGAGCGCTATTTAGAGTCTTACAAAACCTAGACTCTATATATTTTATTCTTGAACTCTTGAAATCTTGATTACTCATGAGTCTTGAATCTACTCTGAATTTTGAATCTCTAAAAGCTCTTAAACTGTATAGTCTTCAGTATTAATTCCTGTATACAAATCCTGTATATGTGTGTGTGTATATATGTATATATATACATATTGTAGATAAAGATGTTGGTATATATTTTATAATTAATGATAACTGAAATAAGGTTGTTGTCATCTAAACTCCATTCTCCAACAAATAGGTGGAGCCGGAGTAACTAGAGCTGAACTAGACGTCGTTGTCGCCAATTTAAATCAATGCATGGAAACTTCAAATAAAGCTTTGATGGATATTAATGATGCTTTAATGGAGAAGACGAATGATCCTCTAAATGGTCAAGCAAATCCCGGTCCTCCTCAAAAGGTTCATGTCAACCTCGGAGAGAACACTAATTCAGTAGCTTTTGATCATCATCGTAATGATAATATAAAAGGCCTCGATGGATAGGAAAGCGATAGGAACGAAGCTGAGATTCAGGATTCAAAGCCGAAAACTAAAAGCCATTCCAACCGAAATACCCGACGAGTTGCAAGTCCCACTAAGGGGGCACCTCCCCACGGTGGAGGTAAAATGCCTAGATCTTTTAATCGCGATCGCTCGCCAAAACGAGCATCCGAAAAAGAGATCGAAGACCGATCTCCGGAATGACACAACTCGAAGGAATATATCACGAATATGGTAAAGCAAATCATGAAAGACAACATGGCTCGCAATGACAGTGAAAGAGAATGGGACTTCTCCCCCAGCAAAAATCCATTTACAAAGAGAATTCGCGAAGCTGAGTTCCCTAAAAAGTTCACTCATCCTACTCTGTCTCCATACAACGGAACTACTGATCCGAATCACTTCCTGTATGGACATGAATGGTACATGAATGTAGCCAAAGCAACGGACGAGATCAAATGATTGTGATTCCCTCTCTATCTAGAAGGTGTCACATCATTATGGTTCACAAGGATGCCACCCAAATCCGTCGACCAATTCGATGATTTAATTCAGAAATTCAAGGAGCAATTCAGGCTACAAGCTAAAAAGTCTAAGGATGTTATTTCTCTGACATCAATGAAGCAAAATCCGAGAGAACCTGTTAAAGCATTCGTCAAGAGATTCCATACTACTTTGTCCGAAGTAGGAAATCCTGAGCCCTGCATAATCTAATGTCTCTAATTGGCGCCATAGATGAGAAGAGCGACTTTGGTAGATGGATCAAAATGAAAGAGCCAAACACGCTTGAAAAATTCTACAAAATAGCAGAGGAGTATATGAGAGTGGACAATAATCCTGTGCCTCTTCAGATTATTGACTCAAATCCACTTCTTGAAGCTCCCAAAAATGCTGCTACTCAATACAATCAGAAAAATCCAGGAGGTCAGAAAAGAGGAAACGACGGGAAATATAATCGAGATGGCAAGAAAACTCGCTTCTTTACACCTGCTGAATTCACCCCTCTAAATAATACTCCGGAAAACATCTACCTTGCTACCAAAGATGCAGAACACTATCCAAAATAGCCATCGTTGAATATTTCTAAGAAAGCAGCGAATTCTGGAAAATTTTGTCGCTTTCATAATCAACCTGGGCATGACACTAATGAATGCCGACACTTGAAGAACCTCATCGAGGAGCTGATTAGGAAAAACAGGTTACATCAGTACGTAAAGGATCCGCAATCCTCAAATTCTGCTCCAGCGCTTCAAAGGCAAAGTGCACCCACGAATCAAACCGGCCCAAGTAATGAAATTCATCCAGCACGAGTTAATACAATGTCGATCATTAACTGACTACCACTGATTGGCACAACAATCTAAATGGCTCAGAATAAGCGATCATCATCGCCACCACTTTATTCCATGCTTTACATCATGTTGTATTTGAATTTCATATAACAATATGTAATATTTTACAAATGTTGTACTAAACAATTAGCTCTATGATTAAGAGATATCTACCTGAATAAATTTCTTGCTTGCAAAATTTTATGTTAAAACAAAACTTGCTTAAAAGATGATTTCATATTATAGGCCATCTGTCGAGCGCTTGTTCCTTTAAAATCTGACAAAACATAGCAACCCCAACAAAATTAATTCAAGCATCAAATGTTGTAAGTATCAATACGCACAAATGCGGAAATATACAAGCACCGCCTTGAAAAGTGAATGGGAAGAGTTGCCAAGATTCAAATAGCGAGCAAGCGCAACGACAAGCAAATAAAAGGGTTGTAACTTTTATCGATAGGGCATTCTCCCGAATTAGAGATCCAAGGCCTCAGTTCCTAAATTGAGATAACCTGCCAAGTTAAGCGTCCGACAAAGGAACTGGCGCTAGCCCCACGAAATGATATAACAAGAAAAACCCTCCACAATAAAGTGAATGCTTCCCTAGTGAAGCACAAAGACCTCCCCGAGCGGGGGCATTCACTACGCCATAGATGGCCGAGGACAACCCAAGAGAAGTGACGCACTAGTTGCAAAAAGTGTTGCTATAGGCAAAAAATGACCTGTGGCTACACTTTTTTGGGGTTGCCTTTTGCCTCGTTGCCTTAGAGTCAAAGGCAACACCTTTGCGACCCTATGGTAACATCATAGTTACCACTAGAACAAAAAATACCCTTTTACAGCTGCAAAAAAAGTTGTAATATGTCTAGTATAGCTGGCAATTGTAATAAAGTCAACCTTTTTTACAACTGTTTCTAGCAGTTGTTAAATTTTGTTTTATAACTGCTAAAAGTAATTATGCCTCAACTGCTATTAATCGAAGATTTCATAATATTATAATAAATATTATTATTACACAGTATTTTATTCAAATAAATATTTTATTGAAATATTTCAAATGGTACAGATTTTTGGACTCCACTATTGTACATTCACTCGTATATTACACAATCATTCGTATTTACATACATTCCTCACTACATTGTCACTCGATTTACTCATATTATATACATTCCTCACTACATTCCTCACACATACAACCATAAGCAAGAAAAAAAATAAAGGAATATGATTATATAACAATAATCATAATAATATGTTCAAATCTTAGTGCTATGGATCCTGTAACAAACATTGGCATTCAAAATTTGCTGGTTATTCAAAAACAATCATACGGTGTTGTAAAGTGAAACAACAACAATATTAGACTAAGCTTAGTAACTTTTGCTATAAAAACAATCAAAGTGATACCTGAAATGAAACTGATGCAAATATTTAGCACTCGAAGGCAATTAATGAATCAAAAGAGCTGTCTGCTTTGGTTTGCTTTGTCTCGTCCAGATTTGCGGCCATGACTTTGAAGCTTCATGTTAAGATTCTGCCATGGTATGTTGAGGTTAGACTTCTTTAAGCTGCTCCCATAGAATGCAGAGCTTGGTACTGAAGCTCCCAAGCTTGTCCCCTGTTTCAACTACAAGCCAAAGTTGAATATCACGGTTCAGTTTACTCAGGTTGAAAATTATAACAAGATGTTTGTGTGGTACATATTTCAAGGATCCTCTACTCCACTTTCAATAAATAATATGATATGATAATAAGGGCTTGCTCATGATTTCCGGCTTTGTCGGTTCCATCGTTTGCCTCAACATCCTCAGGAAATTGGCAGTGAAAATTGGTGCAACCTTAGCACTGTATATATAAATAAAATGCATATCAATAATTCTTTAAAATGGATAGTGAAACCTAGTTATTGTACATTGACATTTTACAGTCTAACAGTATAGAAAGTAAACAGCTAGTCCATATGAAACAACACAGATTAAATGTATATGCTAGTTGCAACTGTTCTCTTCTACAATATAGAAGGAAACATACCTTGCATGAAAGCATTTCGATAGTACAATATTCACTTGCAGATGAGGCTGAAAGCAATGCATTCCCAAAACAAATTCTGAAAACCATCCCCAACCAATTCTGTAACAGCAGCTCTAACCAACCACAAACTATAGAATAATTCATTATCCTTACTATTTTTTGCATTAATACATGGTTTCTCATTGTAAAGAACTCAGTGGTTTCATTTTCAAAAGTATGTTTCATGTCAAACCTGAGACAGAGTAGCACTTTGCAACAGTACCCAATCAACTAAAAAAAATCATTGACTACAAGCATATTGTTGCATGCATACAATAGTCAGGTATTACATGGGCTAAGAGATAATCCAATGTTAGTTCAAGTACAAATAATTAAGCATTCTAATGCTAGCATAACATCCATGACTCTATGATAGAGAAACAATGATTTGTGCGTATTGATCAAGACTCAATAATCAAGATATGCATTTTGGTCTTGAATAGCCACTCTAAACTTTTGAAAATAAAAACTAACAAACCACCTCTTTTTTGGATGGCAAACTTTGGACTTTAATATTCCCTAAGCAGATGATTTAGAATAACCTTTTACTAAATGTATTTCTTTACATGAATGGGAAACACTGCTAGTTTTTACAATAACTTAACTATTTGAAGTAACATTAGCGTAAGAAATCTACATGTTAAAATGATTCAAACTCAAATATGCAGCCCAAAAAGGGAAGTATTGTGGATTCAAACTCAGATATGAAGCATTCTCTCGTATTCCAAGCCATCAAACGTTTAATTTATATCGATTTAATATGGTTATAGTTATGGTTATGTTGCACACTAACCTGTAGCCAATTCACGAGTAGATAACCTTCCATGAGAACATGCAGTAAGAGCAACATCAACTACAAAAGGAACAGCCTCCATGAGTTGTGGCAGACCTTTATTTGTTCTAATCCTAGGTTGAAAGGATCAGGATTATAAGCAGTCTCCATGCTTGCCAGTTTTGACCTAGAGTCAGAGTACGAGCAAGAGTTATGCCAACCTGGATCAGTTATCACCAACTGGATTCAAGGACAATGGTAATATTTATTATTTTAATTTTATATATTTTGCATGTAATGGAGAAAACATTGGTACGGAAGTTGTTTTATATGCGCATAGAAAAACAGAAGGTACCAGTCAAGAAGACAGACCCAAACATTTAATGCCTCTTCGCTGATAAATAGTCCGCATCCAGCAGCCATCAACAACCAAAAGTAAATCCACCTGAATAATCATCACAATCGGTTTTTTTTCAATTGATATTAATTTAATAACAAAGCAATTTTTGCAATAAGTTTCACACTTACACCAAGCATGCTCAGATAATCATAACGACTATACAAAGCTTAATGACAATAAATGGACTGTAAGCCTGACTAAATCGATAAACAATATATAGTGTACCCTTACCATATGAACAAATGATTAGATTAATTTCATCTATAAATACCTTTGTTGTATCAATGAGACCAGTTAGGATAGCAGTAATAAAATTAGATGCACCATAACACACTAAATAAGGGTTAATGTATTGCATTATTCGATGTGTACAAAGATAATCATTATCAAGTGAAATCATGTAGCAGTAAGTAGTTGAAGGCTTGTACATACCTTTGCGTATATTCTGGAATTATGATTCTATCACCCAAAACTGTTAAGCTGAACCCAACAGGAACTGACTCGCGATAGTCGAACTCGATTTGATTTTTCAAATCGATTTGAAGATCCGATTTTTCGAACCCAATAGGATACACAAGCCCAGATCCGATTTTTTGAATCGATTTGAAGATCTGATTTGAAAAATCGCAAGTAAATCGTTATCAAGCGGAAGTGAGTTCGACTATCTTCAAATCGTTACAATCTCAGCCAATAATCGATTTGAAGATCCGATTTTTCGAACCCAATAGGATACACAAGCCCAAATCCGCAGCAAAGGAAAGGATGTAGAAGTTGATTGAAGTTGAGGTTGGGATTTAAGATAGTTTTTAGGAAACCTAATGGCTTGAATTCACGATTTGATGAAGAGGGCCAAACCCTAGATCGACAAGATTTTTCTCAAGGGAAAAAGTAAGAGAAGAAAACAGCGTGAATTAGGTTACGGCGGGAAAATGAAAATTTGGGGTCAAAGGAGCTGAGGGGGCAAAGGAAAATCAGATTGCAGATTGCTAACGTAGACCGTTGGATCGTTATCACGCGAATTGATAATTTTACTAATTTTTTTGATTTAAATAAATCTATAGGTACTACAACACAATTTGATATCTATGCTAACACATTGAAGAGTGCGTTGCAATAGACAAAAATCAGCATGTTGAGGCAACATTTTAGCTGGAAACACCTTGGATTTTCGTTGTCGTAGGTCATCTATGGTATAGTGATTAAATTCCAAGTCCACCCCGAGCGGGGGCATGAAATCCAAAGTCCTCCCCTAGCGGGGGCACAAAATATAAGACCTCCCCTAGCGGGGGCATGAAATACAAAGACCTCCCCGCGCAAGGGCATTAAATCCCAAGGCCTCCGCGAGCGAGGGCACGAAATCCAAAGTCCTCCCCTAGCAGGGGCACAAAATATAAGACCTCCCCTAGCGGGGAAACGAAATACAAAGACCTCCCCGAGCCGGGGAATTAAATCCCAAGTCCTCCCCGAGCGGGGGCACGAAATCCAAAGTCCTCCCCTGGTAAGGGCACAACAGATAAGTCCTCCCCTAGCGAGGGCACAAAATATAAAAACTTCTTCATGTAGAAGTGTTGAACCAGTAAGTAAATTCGGAATACCTATTGTATTGACAAAGCTCAGAAGCTTCATACATGTTAGCAAGCTCGAATAGCTTCAACTAACAAAGTTGAAGCTTCTAGTATAACAATTACAATCAAGGAAAACTTGACAAACTGATCACATTGAGCTCTTGAAATTCGTGATGACCCACAGTACTGAAGCAACCTAACAACATAAGAGTTGAATGATGCACGGAAAAATACCATGGGTCCATCACGACATTGCAATGAGACAAAAACGAATATACTCTCATTGAAGAAGCCAATAAACTTGATCTTGCCCTCAAAATGGGGCATTTGAAGAATTCAGCAAAATCGGTAAGCTCGATATGCCAACAAAAATCACTGCACCGATAAAGATCAACATGGGAAACAAAACTAGAATCTCTTAGCACAAAGGCTTCCTTGCCTATAAATCTCTAACCATAAATATCTCACAAAAAATCCGATGATATCTTACTTCAAATCTAGGGATAAGAGATGCTTTAAAAGTCAACCATGCAAACGTGGCATAGTTCGCATCTAATAAGAGCAGTAACGCTTCTCAAGGAGTTGAAGCTAATATCTGTCAACAATTTCAGTGTGAGACATAAAAGGGAGATTGAGCAATAATAAAAAAACTGGGGCAAGCCATCGTGAAACGGAGATTCACAATTTTATACATCCCAGGATGATCCGTGGTGTCAAAACGAATTCAAATTCGAGTTTCTAAATCCAACTAAGCTACTGCAACAGGTCTAGAGACGAACAGTCAGCAACCCGAGATAATTCTGCGTCAAATTCGGGAATGCCAAAAATGGTACACGTTTTATAAAGTGTAAACTGTCGTACAAAATTGTATGAGGCAAAGACTTGAAATCTATAATCGGTATGCATATCGATTAGCAGGACTCAAGTGTCATTATGAATTCGAATTTGAGTATCGTATTTATGCAGACAATGTTTGACAAATTATAAACAGTTAAACAAAATAGTTCTGTGTTGGCACGTTATCCAATTCTAGTGATAAAATTCGCAATGATTCTTTTTTAATGATTAACTAATCTGTTATTGATGTTGACGATCAATAACAAAGTATAAGTCCAAAATCGTGCAAATGTTTGTTCCAATTACAGAATAGGTAGCATGGAACATATAATTTCAAAGAAAAATTTGCCATGGCAAACAAGAAAACTACAACTGGATCTCAACACCACTTGTATTAACAATGTTCAGTTCGAAACCTGCATTTTTCGCAAGCAAAAGATACAAGCTTCGAGGGGAAAATGTTAAGCTCGTTGTGAAAACGCGGTTCAAAAAGTAATTCTTCGAGACCGTCCGAGTTGTCCATCTGACATGGTTCCGAGTCTTTCATTCGATATGGTGGAAATTCGTTCATCACGACATGCATTCAGGCCGATAATGCGGTATGAAACTGAGTCGTAGCTCATATAACTTTTGCAGAGCATGTTCAACGACCATGTCGTTTATCACGACATGGTGATATGTCTTTCACCATAGCTTGAGTCATGTCGTCTCCACGACTTGAAGCCATATCGTGCTGATCATACCGTTAAAGCCATCTAATCCGTAAGACATCATCATGTCGTGAGTATAAGTTTACAGCATGACGCTTTGGCAACTTTGGCCATGTGTGCCCAGGCAAGATGTTGGGTTGTTAAAGAGCTATCATGTCTCCCAATTCATACGGCTTGAAACGATCCCACATATAAGCTTGGAAGAACGTGAGAGCAAATCATGTCGTGTAGACATGCAAAATAATGCAGCATGAATCCAATCCTTTATCACAGCATCATTTGTGTACACATGAGCTCCATCCAGATGGCATGGATCATTAGCTTATCATGAGAAGCTCAATACGTTATGTATGCCAGCTGTCATAAAATGGGAAGCAAATGATTCCTACATACAAAAGCAGGTTATTGGTAACTAGGAGTAATGACATGAATACGAGTAGCGACATAACTTCAACAAGCCAAGTCGTGAATTAAACTCTAAGTCAAGTCATTCATTCCAATGGTCCATGCCGTAGATAACTCACAATGTTGAGAGTCATGCCGCAGATGGCAACTTCAAGGCATTTCATACCGTTTACCGCAACCCGTAGGACGTCAGCAAGTCGTAGGCAGTCTTTGCATTGTCCAACTAGGTTGTTAAACATGAAAAACATATTACTAAAAGACGTAAGGGCCTGGGTCATTTTGTAATCATATCGTTCCTCACTATTCAGTTGGGCCAGAATGCTTCAGGCCGTTCAATTCATTGAATTGAGTATAGACTACATGGCCACGTGGCAGATACTGATAGGACATGATTTCACATTGTTGCACGCAACCTACACAAGTCGAAAGATGCAAACATCTGGCAAAGCAGGCCAAGTCGTACCGTGAATTATTCATTCTGCAAGCTGTAGGTACTTTGATCATGCCGCTCCATATCACCCGTTAAAGCATGTCATGCATTGATGAATCCATGCCATGATAAGCATGTCGCAGAACCTGACATCGAGCGCCAGCTGGAAAGTGTGAATTGACAGCTATTTACACATATTTACAAGCGTACCCCTACCCCTAAAACACTCCTATAAATACCCCACTACATCATACTTGAAGGGGGAAAATTCTTCTACCTCGAAGGATCGCCAAATCATTTCTCCAACCTTCTAATTAAGCTTCATTACAAACTCCATTAATGGCTTCGAAGGATCAATCTACCTTCATGCAACAACAAATGGATCAAATCTCCTTCAAACTACATTAGAAATCTTTCCAACATAATTCAAGTGATCTCTAATCTTCGCTAATCCTCTCTAAAGCCTAGATCTAGCGCTAAATCACAATGAAATCCTTGAAGATCGTTCACTTGCTAAAGTGATTTAAGATTCATACATCCACCATCACAAAGCAAGAGATTTCATCAGTTCCTTTGCAAATTCAAGTGAAATTTAGATCATAAAAAGAGAGAGAAAAGAGAGAAATATCACAAAATGAATGGAGTGAATCAAATCATGTATTTTGTAAACTGAATATGCTAATGAGAATTGCTACCATAGTGGACGTGGGTCTAAATTGACCGAACCACTTTACAAATGTCTTGTTCTTACTTTTTGCTCATTATTTTGAATTACATGGCTCCATTTTCTAATCTAACCATTTGGCGAAGTGTTTCCATAACACCTTTGGTGTTGAAATCAAATTTTGGTTTTAAAACATGCATTGAAGTTGTTGATAATTCATTAAAGGAAGACGAATTTGATGAAAATGAATTTTTTGGACTTTTCGTAGATGAACTGAATTTTAAACGAGCAGATTTGAATCACCATTTTGATTTTGAAACTGATAATTCAAAAGAAATTTTCAATGATAATTTTAAATTCAAATTGGTGAAATAAAACATAAAATTCAATTAATTATTCAACTTACCCCAAGAATCATCGAAAATAAACGAACTCATTTGATTTTTAATAAAATGACATTTGTTTTTCCAAATCTACGTCTAACTTCGAAAGCTTTTACGATTTGATTTTTAGAGCTTGAGCTGTGTCTCTCATATTTGAAGAGACAAATGAACCGGTCTTCGGAAGACCGTTTCATTTACTTCTTGTCAATATATTTTCTTACATACTGTAAATATTTTTTTCTTTTTTGTAAATATAGGGCATATTTTCAAAATTTTCTTTTCCTTTTTTTTTATCTTCCTGCCACTTGAGTTGATTGTGGGACACAGTCAAAATCAAGTATGGGGGAATTTTCATATTTTTTTTGGTTTTGCTTAGATTTCTCTTTTCTTTTCTTTGTTTCATCATTTTTTTTTTAAAAAAAAGCATTTTAATTCACTTTTAAATGGGTACGATGAAGTAAATATACACAATTTTGGTTGTTCAATTAAAATGTTTAGAAAATTACTTCTCTTAATGGATAACGCAAGAAGATTTTGAATTAAGGGAAAATTTAGTGTAATTTGTATATAGGGAGATTCGTACGTGATGAGTATGAAATGTTTTCTAAATTGTAATCCGATTAAATGAATGGTTGGTTTCGGCTACTTGTGATAACATTTTAGATCTTTTAAGTGAAGTTGTGCTAAGATATTCTCGCTTAACTCTCTCTCTCTCTTATGAAAAAAAGAAAAGAAAAAAAAAGAGAAAAAAGAAGAAGAAAAAGGAATATATATAATAATCCAAGGGTATCCAACATTGTTAGTACATCTAGCATTGGCGTGCAAACTCGCCAAGCTCCGTCTCAACTCCCATGTAAGTCGTAATGCAGTGCGTTAGTTATATCGTGGTCTCATTTCATGAGTTGGACATATAAGGATTACCGACCCTCACGTAAGTCGTAATGCAATGTAGGGGTGGTATACCTAGGTGTTTGTAAATAATAATAATGTAAATATTTTTCAAATTAAAGAGAGAGTAAGCATTTGAAATCCAAGCACTATCTTTACTTATTTGACGTAACTTGTTAACCAAAAGGAAATTGAGATGCCATTTTATGACTGTTGATATTGATTATAGAACTCATTTCATATATGCACTATGTTTCTACAAAAACAACTGGCAAAGGTGGAGGAGTTTGTAACGATAACCTAACTTTTTTTGAAGTTTTGATTGGTAACGGACTTAAATTTCATAGTGACGACCCAAACTTGTGTTAACTCATACATGTCAAATTTAAAAGTAAATTACCCATTCGTAAATATTCTTTTTAAAACTTGCATTCATCTTGTAAGTATTTTCGAATCTTGTATTTTGTAAATATTTTTTGTATATAACATTTGGATTTTGTGGGTAGTATCCGTTGAAAACCTTCACGAGACAACACTCGTCCTACTAGGGACACCCAGAGGTTTAATGGCTTGTTCCATACGCTCAGTGCAATCATGCTCCCTACGAAAACAGTTTTATCTTAGTTTTTTTTTTACTTTATTCGAGGATAAATAAAAGGATAAGTGTGGGGTTATTTGATGTGCATGTAAATATGCACATTTATTCATGCATTTATTCTTGTTTTAGTTAAATAATTAACATAAGTAGGCTATTTTTACATGTTTTAACAAAAAACCCAAAATTCTCAAATTATCATGCACACATCTTTATATTGAGGCAAAATGGTCATTTGTGCATGTATTTATTTTTGATAGCAATTACTTGTTCATTTTTCATGTTGTTTTATAGGAATTTGGCTACAAATACAAGTGGTTTAATAAGAGATATGTATGCACAAATAGGAGAACAATCAATGGAGAAGGAATTAATTCACATAGAAGATTAGTGGAGGACCCCACCTACTCTCCCTCTTTCTTTAATGGAATTATTAGAGGCTATTATATTGGCAAGTGGAGACAAAAATGCTTCATACAATTTTAATGAATCATTAGTAGCTAAAGACAAATGGAAGCTTCATGAAGGGGCATTTTTGTTAGCACACTAAAAGTTGAATTAGGGTTTTACTCATGTATAAATACCCCCTTTATTTTGATGTAAACAGTCTATGGAAGTTAGTCAAGTTTAGAGGAAAAGCTCTCTTTTTCTTTCATGGCTTCTTAGCCATTTCCCTCTTATGTAATTTTCATTTTAATGCAATTTTATTTCTTGTTCATTTAATTCATGTTATTTACTTTATGCATTAGTGTTGTTTAATTTTATGCAAGTAGTTTAGTTTTATTTTGTTGTTGTTAATTATTATTTTATTCTTTTGTATTGTTTATGTTTATGTTGAAACTAACATGTGTTGATTTGATAACACATATGAGTAGCTAAATCCCTACAATTTAGGGGTAATGAAGCTCTCTAATTTTATGTAAGTTCAACATTTGTGTGATTTATGATCTCTCTAATTTGTGCTTCATGGTAGTGGATTTTAATGTAAGTTTATACAAGTGGGTTTGATGGCTTATGTTGCATATGCAAATAAGCTGTTCTTATTCAATATAAACGCAATTTACATTAATATTTGCTAAGCGGTTATTGATTTTGAAATGAAAGTAAGAACAAAATTTGATGGCCTATAGTTTTAATTAATAGTTCATAGACCATACTTAAAATAGTTTTTGCTTTGCGTTCATTTTCATGAGAACAATGAGTGATTTAATTGATGTGTTATAATTTGATAGTTTATGTTATGTTAACTAATAATATACATAAATTATACTTATGATAAATGCAACACTTGTGTCACTTAATCTTAAAAATATAGATCATAGATCATATGTTTGTTAATTTACATAAATATGAGAAGGGATTTACCTCTAAATTGCTCTTTAATCTCATATTTAGTTCTCAACATAGTTTCTAGTTTTTGTTAGTTAAAACATTCCAAAGTTTGGTTTAATTTGATTGAGTAAGATTGAAATTATTTCTTTCCCTGTGGATTGACCCATACTCGCCCTTGTACTAACAATTGTACGTCGTGCGCTTGCGGTTTTATTATAATATTTTGTTGATGGTATTCTAATTCGATAGAAAAACCGTTTGTAAACAATAGGTTCACCAAATTAATCCATAATAGAATAACTAGATTGGAGGTTCAGGCCCTCCTTCTATCGCCAAAATGTTAACAATATTTTTTGTCAAGACCGGAGATAGGCTTAACAATGCATATGTATTGAAATTTAATGGTCATTTGATCTAAAGGATGTCGAAACGCAGCTTAGTCTCAACAAGTTTAACTTGCTCCGTTGTATCCTAGGCATCAAGATCTTAAGTCGGAAGATTAGTTACTCTTGTTTCTAAGAGGTGAGTATCACGCTTACGAGACTTTAGGATCAAGCGTTACCTTGGGATAAGGACGTTATGGGTTATCGAAGGTTGAATACCTCACTACACTGCCCATCCTTAAACTCAAGATAAAATAATATACATTATGTTGAGAGGAAACAAGCCAATGCTTCACAATAATTAGGTTGTCAACACGTCATAACGTTTGTCGACTTAGGTGATACTTCCATATTGAACCAGCCCAAGAATGGGTTTGGTTGTGTTAGTTATCAACTCGTAAGCTTAAAATAGGTTTCCTACATATGTTGCGCTTCATTAGGCTTATTATGAAAGAGTTAAGCCACATATGGAAGGATCGAAAGAGGAGTTTCTTTATTTCACTCAAAGCACTTCCTCTTCCGAAATAATTTTGATTAATCCCTTCATGAAAAGGATTAACAATCACTCCCTGTTTAAGCACGACAAACATAGTATGATTATTGAATCGAGAAATATTTAAATTCCAGACTTCTCTTTTTTGTTTATTCTGAGTATATTACAAGAATTGAAGAAATCCCCAATTTGATTGAGAAATTATGGTCTGCTCTTGAAGAAAAGAGTACAAGATTGTAGAATGAGAATTCAACCCCCAAAATGTGACCCCTGAGGTCTTATTTATAGACAATTTGGACCCCCTTTTGCTATTTACTTAGCAGGACCCCTTTTGGGTGTGGCAATCATCGTGCCCGCGGCTTTGCACCTTTCGGTTCCGGTGGTAGCGGCTTCGGCTACCTTCCCTTGTTTTCAACATTGTTTTTCAGGTTTAACCTAGCCTTCAGTTTGCCGGTATTGGCTTTCGGAAAGCCAGTCCTAGTCTTGGGAGCTTCTCTTTAAGGCTGCTTCCACCTTCCATATCGATACCAAGCTAGTTGGTAGGATAGCTTTGGGCAGTGGCTTTCGGCTTTCGGGAATAAGCTCTGGCACATCTCTTTATGATTCCTTAAGTTGTTCCTCGATGGCCAACAAGCTCTGTCTCCTATAGCAGGCTTTTCGGGGTTCTTTATTTGTGTTTCAGCTTCTTAATGTCTTTGATATCTTTACCATATTCTGTATCGACACTAAGTTAATTAGTGTTGGAAGCCCCTTCGTCATATTTTGTTTGGCTTGGTGCTTCCTGTCATGCCCTTTGGTTTCAGGTTATAAGTTTTCGTCCTTTCTTTCCCATTTGCTTCCGGCTTTTGGTGATTTGCCTTTGGGATTAGTCCATATTAGTTGATTTCGATTTTCTCATTGCTTTGCCACTAACCTTTTCGTATCGGCACCAGACTTTCCTCTTCTATGCTGGTGCTTATAGCCTATTGACCCAATCATCTCCTTCATGCTTTCGGTTTTATCCTGATGTCGGTTCCATGCTTTCGGATCATTCTTCTGTACTGGTTGCAGTCCAAGACCCCTTCACCAATAACTGGTTTCAATGATGGACTTGGTAGTAACAAATATGTTTAATAATTTGCTGTGTTAGTTTTAAATTTTACAAGACTTTTGTTTGTGAGACATTCTCCTATGTTTATTCTTTACGTATTCACCAAATGAGTTGCATACAAGCTTAATTGATGAATCATATTGGAAAAGAATATTTATCTTTGTTTCCAAAATTGGTATTTTCAAAGAAATTAACAATTTATATAAGTGCTTTATTTATTTTACATGTTCTTAATAAATAAAAATAACTATCCCATCATACTTTATTCAAATAAAACAAATGATTCAAATAAAAGGTGATGAATATTGTGTTGCATCACTTGGTTTTTTAGTTGAAATAATTCTATGTATAACACTACTGTTGAAGCGTTTAGCAAAATGAATTGTAAATTTGATTAAATTGGCTATGTCGATAGGTTTATTAATGCAACTCCCTTTATATTGAGGTAACTGATGGAAGAATATTGTTTAGTGTGTTGTATCATTTTACGAAATTTGCCAATAATGTTAATATATGAAATTATGTAGTTGAATTGAGATACCAGCTTAAAAACCAAGGGACCTTTTTCGAAACCATAAACAGTTGTAAAAAGTCTCATTTTTTGCGCCTATCATTCACAGCACTTTTGGTGTTATCTATTTGTTTAAGAATAGATGGGTTGACTCTCTTGAACCTATCTTACATAAAAGAATTTTATTATTACGCCCGATTGATTGATGCAGCTGCAGGTGCCATGTTATTGAAGGTATCCCCTTTCAATTTCCTTGTGCCATGTTTGAGAGCTTGAAATTTTCTCCCATTCCATTGTTTTTGATTGAGAGAGAAATGCATAAAAGAAGAACATTTAAAGCTGAAAGAGCAGCAATTGAATATCATGGAGATGCAGGTTCAGGAAGATGTTGATAAAACTAGAGCTCTTCGCGAAAGAACTAAATATAAAAAGACACGTGAAAGACGTTTGAAGGAAAAAAATAAGAGGAATACAAAACATGTATCCTAACTAACTGGAGAGTTTCTGGAGTACGTCTTAGCCAAAAAACATAGTATTTTGAGAGCTCAACAGCTATGATACCGAGAAAAAGGTAGTTCTAGGATGTAGATGAATAATATGTTGTTATTTCAAGCTTGTTGTTTTCAAATTTTAATTTTACATGTTGGCTATAACGTTTTGTGGGTTATCAAAAAAATTATCTCTTAATTTTTTTTTTGATGTGTATACAATTTAAAACTAAAAAAAGGGAAACAAAAAAATTTACAAAGCGTTGATACGCGTATACAATTTTAAAACTAAAAAAGGAAACAAAAAAATTTGCGGTAATTCTTTGATATGAAAACAATTTTAAAACTAAAAAAAAGGGAAACAAAAGTTTACAAAGCTTTGCTACGAAAAAAAAATTAAAACCAAAAAAGATGGGAAACAAAATAAAATTACAAAGTTTTATATGAAAACGGATTCAATAGGCCGTTTAAAGCAAAAACGGTTTTCTGAAAACCGTATAAAGCATAAATGGTTTTCATAAAACCATTTATAGCTTAAACCATTTAAGCTCCTTACAGTTGTCGGAAAACCGTATAGACATCACCACTCAAAATTTACAAATATGATGCTCCCCATTCCTGATGCTTCCCCACTGCTGCAGCACGATTCCCCCTTTCTCCCCCATTCCACTTCTTTCCCACACTGCTAGGAATGCTCTTAGAATATAGGGATCGGGTATGGAGAGCGCGTATCCTTTTTACTTGCCAAATAATTAACGAAAATAGAGACAATTCTATAATTTGTTATTTTCAAAGCAGCAGGTGAACCCCAATTTTATTATCCTGATCAATACCATAGCGAGTACACTTTATAATCGAGTGTCTTTAGGGTGCGTTAGCAACAAATAGAAACACGAAATTTAAGCGGGGCGTGTCGATATGAAAGTTGAGTGAACGAGAAATGCGTTTGCACGTTATGAGGACGATGGTTGAACGATGTATTTCAATTGCAATTTCTAATTCAATTAATTTATGATTAAACAATATTTATTTTGTTGTGTAAAATGTGTTTAATTAAAATGAGATAATCAAATCGGCCCGTTAGGGAACTATGAGAGCCAAAATCAATTTCTCTGAAGGCAAATAATGATGCCCTTTCTTCGTCGATGTTTTCTCCTCCCCGATCTTCTTCCGTATACTTTTTCTTCTCCGATTCTTCTGATCGAATAAAGCTTCGGAGTCGTGTTTTGATTATTTCTTCTTCGTTTACCAACTTCTCATTATTTTGCTAAATCTGAAGATTTCCAGTTTCCATCTCAATTGCCGATGATCACCTAATTTTGCCTCCTTCCTGTTGAGTTCCTAAATCCGACCCTAAATCCTGCGTTTAGATCACCAAACCCTAAATCCTGCATTTAGATCACCAAACCCTAAATCCGAAAGTTGCTGCCTTCATGCTATTTTTCAGCCTTCAAATCAATAAACCTTATGCAGATCCCATATCCAGGTATGGAAAAAAATTGGTTTCCATAATTTATCTTCACGTTTTGTTTAAACAGTGTTTTATGTTGACATCCGAGATTAAGTGTTAACTTAATTGAGTTTAAAATTTTAAATATCCAATAATAAATATTGATAACTGAGGCACTTCATTTATGTTTAGTTTTATGTGTATTCTTATTACTTGGTATTTGCTTAGAGCATATAATGTGCAGCCTTAAGAAGACATTGTCTCATGGAGCAAGCAGACCTGGCAGATTCATTTATTACATCTCTTTTTCATTAGGTATTGCTTTCTATCCCCTTAAAGTTTTGTTTAATGCTACCACAATTTCTCATACTTTCAGTGATGCGTCGTTTATCACTGCCTGAAATTGTCTGTGTAGAGCATGAATATCAGCTTATGAAAATCTAGAGCCAACTCAATTGGTTTGTTTATTCTGTGGAAGTATGGAACAAGTGAACTGATGGCTGTCAGTCCAAAGAATCCATGTAGAAATTCATGTTCAACGTTTTTTACTACTCTTTTTTCTAATTATTCAAAATCTTAAATTGAATTAGATGACAAATTTTTTTGTTTAATTTTCTCAGTGTAGTACTTTATTTTGTGAGTTTAACATATAATAATCCCACTCGCGATCAAGAGCATCCTTAACAAAACTGCAGTTGACATATTTTACTGTTTGTTTTTTTAATTTTAGCTTTATGAAAATTGATGAATATGGAAAGGGTAATTATCAGAAAGCATGTGACATAATTTCTTTAGATTTTGATGCTATTAACTGCAAATTGTATCATTCTTCCGATGTTTAAATTTCATCAATTCTTATATTTTCATTTGCTAGTCTGGTTAAGTGATGTTTTCCATTTCAATTAGATTATTGGGGCATTTGATGAACAACTAGATGTATTCACTGAAGTGTGGTAAAACATTTTACTGTGCACTAAGCATTTCCCCAAAGGTATGCTGCATATTCATTGAAAAAATAATATATATTATGAATATTTAACTTCTGTTAACTGATGTTAAATGATATTTCACTGTATAACTATGTCAGCAATTGTGGAACTTGAAAAGGCTGTTAAGAAGAGAGAAGGCGTCCCATTCTTATGGAGATTATTGGTATAATTTCCTTGCTCCAACATGTAGCCAAAAAAGGTATATTGGAAAATAAAAAAAGAAATATACGTTAAAAACTAAAATTGTAAATGGCTTCCTACAGGCAAAAGCCCATTCCGCAGCAAAGAAGACAAAAGCTCCTGGTTAAAAACTATCAACAGTCATGAAAAATATCAACAATTGCGGATAAATAAATAAAGCAGAATGCATATTCACTGCTTTCTCTTTTCGAAGACAAAGTTAGTCAAAATAAAATGTGTTTAGAAACATAGTATGAGAAAAAAACAATAAATATGTGTTTTCATTAGAAGGTGTTACATACAAACTGACTTGAGTGAAATAAAATGTAAACTAAGATATTAAGATGTATTTTTAATACATAAACAAAAGAAGATAAATGCATATTGTCTTTATTATCCTTTTGAAGGGTTTGATTGTTACCAACATGATGTGGCTTGTTATTATTTGAGGCACAACATAACAATTGTTGTATACTCATTTTCACTCTTACAATTCATTCATGTTGTTTAAATTGAGTCCGCCATGTATAATTAAAACCGAAGGGAGCCTAGCATGCATAGTTTTCGAGTATTCATTGCTTAGGAAAAATTCTGCCTTCTCTTTGTAATACAATGACAGCCCAACATGGTGTTAGTGCTGAACAATAGCTACCAACTATAACAGAGGTCGTATCTTTCCATTTTAGCGAATATGAAGTCCGTTCTATTTTAGACCACACGTATTTCCCTCACATGTGCTATTATATGCACTGAACTTACCAACTCCAAGTCACATTCTTTTGCTGTTGGGCCTAGTTAATTACTGACTAAGCCCAATATTTTTCTTGATAAATTTCAATAACTAAACAAAAAAGAAAACGAAGCAGCTATGATGGAATATGTGTAAGTCTTACACTGTTAGAACTAAATTATGGAAATAATTTGGATAAGCTTATGCTTGGAGTAAGTTTACTTTATTTTCTGATTCTTTATCCGCGAGAACATCTATTTTCCTTTGTTGGCGTTAATATTTTGGCAAAAGCAATTCCAAAAGATATTTTCGTGCTCTTCTCTTATTGTGACACTGTTGATAATTGTTATATTCATGGAAAATCCATATACAATCACTATAAAATTAATTAGATTCAGTATAAGATTAAAAAGATTGGTTGTGGGGAAACTGGATGGACTTTTTTTACTTCATTATTTGAAGAGGGAGAGAATAAGTAGAGTTTTGGTTATTAGAAAGTTTTACGGTTGTGTGTGTGTGTGTTATGTGCATATATACGCTCGCACGCACGTATACATACATATAAATGAACAAAAGTCGAGAAACTGAAGAAAAAAAGATTTTGATCGATTTTCCCGTTGGATAGTGGAATGGTGGATGGTGAAATCGGATCCCAGTTTCTCCTCGGCATAGTTCGGTCGCTGCTCCTTCTCGGCATAACTCAGTAATCATTTTTTATTGTTTTGATGTCAACTGTTTTGCTAATTTTGATTCTCTTGTTGATTTTTTCTGTTTTAGAATTTTGGTTGGCAATTGTACGGATGATAACGTTTCGGTATTAAAATCAGTTTTAATATCATATTGAGCATAATGAAATTTCTATTCCAGAAACTGGTGTTGCTTATCAAGTTTTCAAAAAAGAAAAAAAATCATTTGGTCGCTCTATACCAGTCGTTCTTTTTTTTGCAGATTGATATAATATCGGCCATCAAAAATACCTGGACTATTCTATGAAATTGTTTAAAATATTATCATTTCCTCCCAAAGGGCAGTTGCTTTGCAGTGTTAAGGGGTACAATATTTTTATAATGCTAAGTTCAAAAATCTTGGTTACTAAATGATAAGTGAGATGTCCTTACGTGCTTGTTGGGTACAATAATGTGTTGTATGATTTTTGTTTGATGATAACAAACATATAATATTATTTAAATGTGTTTGTATTTGTACTATTTTATATTTCATTTCACAGAAATAAATATTTATTGAATAATATGTTATTATACACAATTGACCATATTCATAGTATATTTATTCATTTAAATTATTTAAAAATCTGAAATAGTACAACATTTTAACTCCACTATTGTATATTCACAATTATAATATTTTACATGGAATTGTACTACTGAATTAATTTGAATACGATAGACAGTTTGATTTGAACACAATAAAATAATATTTTATTTCAATCAAATTTGTCTATTACAAATATCAGTACAATTTTCTCATACTGTACATTTATTCCTCACTACAACTCTCATCACTCTGTACACAGTTATTGCCTCACTACAGTTACACTCGTTCACTCATACACAGTCACTGCCACACATATTTATCTTGATGTACTCCAGATCCAGTCCAGCCACTTGTACATCTATCACATATAAAAAACACACAGTAGATTGCAATAGAAATAAAACCGAAAACAAGCAAATATAAATTTATTTAAAAAAAAATTATTTGCCTAAGAATTTTGGTGTGTTTCTCATCATTTTTCTAGACTTGGTCTGATATATATATATATATATATATATATATATATATATATATATATATATATATATATATCCATCTCTGTCTAGATAGCTTGTGATATTCACAGTGATACACTGTAAATACCACAAGGCAGTCAGTTTGTAAATATATAATACAGGGACAGAAAAACTGGTTTGATCGACTGCATATACACACGTGCACAAATACATACACGTGTGCACTGCCTCGCCAATCAAAATACAGTGTGCAACTGAGGAGCAACCATGTGGACCAACTCGACTCAGTGCACAACGCAAATCAGTGTGCAAATGTTCAACTAGCATGTGTGGTCGAGCACAAGTAAACATGGCATGGTCGAGCCAAATTAACATTCCAAGTAAACATGTCATGGCAACAAAGCTGATCGGGCCAAGCAAATACAAGCTCATGTGTAACTGGTCAAATATTATATGGCATAACATGTGTGCACTCAAACTAATAGTGAACATAGTGGTCCGGTATGCAAGGCATTAACAAATATACAGGTCATGGCAAAACAAGCAAGTATACCGACTGTTCTTATCAGTTCAAAATCAAATACACAACAGGCAATAAAGAAAAAGACCCAAGTTCATGGTACATGGTCAAGCCAGTTTGAGAGTTCAAAGACAAGTTCAAGTATGTTGGCATTCAACAACATAATGAAGAAGTAAACGACAAGATGCAAAATGTACAAAGTTAAACAAGAATGGACTTGTGCAAGTATCAAAAACACAACAAGCATGGTTGGCTCAACATTAAACATGCCAGAAAAAATAAAACAACTCTGCAAGTTTTTTTTAAAAACAGAAATGCAAGTACATGGTGGAAAATAGTCATGAAAATATCCAGGTTACATGTACTACAAACATGACATAGCATGATGGTACAAGCTTTAATATTAAACCATGTTCATATATCAAATAGTAAACATCTTCAGATCCACTCAAAACATAAAGTGAAGTACTAAGTTCAAGACCAAGGAGTATCTATTCAGGCCTGCCAATAAAATAGAGCAGCAAAAGGTTCCAAGATTACAGGTTCAATCAACAAGTATAAGGGAGCAATCAAAGCAATACAAATTGACATGTATACAGGGGTGCACCATTAAAGCCAAGTACATAAGATAACAGCCACAACAAAACTGAGTTCAGAAAATGGAATGAGATGGACTAGTACATATAGCATGCCAAACTAGTCATGGATCAGTTTAAAAGCCGAAACAAGTAAATGTGGAATATCAGTTCTAACTAAACAGTGCATTTTTGATAACAAGGTCGAATACACCAATGCAACAGTAAAAGGGGGCGTGATCAAGTGAAGCATTTGTTCTTAAGCAAGGCAACGTCAAGAAAAGTATCTATTTTTAAGCAGTTCAATGTTACAAGCAATGATTCTTGCAAATAAATTTCAAGTGTAGCATCAGTTATACTTGTTTAAAATTAGAATTTAGCATCAGTTCGAACATTTAGAAATCAAGGCATAATATCAAGGATAATTTAGCATATAGCAGTTCGACCCAAAATAAGGAAGCAGTTTTGAAAAAGTCAAGCCAAAATAAGGAATCAAAATTTTAGATTTCAACATGCAAGTTTCCAGATGCTTGAAATTTTCAACCCAAAAGTTTCGTGAATATCAAGCCAAGTCAAATATATGAAATCAGAGCATATATCGGATTTTAATCCTATATATATACACCTATCATCATCGACTTTCAAGAATTGAAAATCCAAACAATAAAATTCAAGCAAATAATTTTAGAAGGGACTCACTTATATTTTGGAGATTTTTGATCAAGCAATTGACCAAATCAATCGACGATAGAGCAACACAAATTCGAGCTTCAGAGAATCAACTAAATCACCATCAAAGTCACGATTTGAAGCATCAGAGAAAACCCTAGAAATTTTCCATAGCCGCCACCATTTTATTCTCTCAAAAGGAAAGGGATCCAATTAATGAACTATGGTGCAATCAAAAGGATAAGGGAGGTCGGTCTATTTATTTTAAAGAGGACTAAGGTTTTTATTGCTTTATTTTTTAAAAGTGTTTTTAAATGTTTTAATTTCATTTTGTAATTGCATTGAATAGTTTTCTTGTTTATCTGTAAAACTAGGGAGACGAATTACGGGGTTTGTAATTCGAGGAAATCTTGTTTCAGGGATAGAAATCAGTGTAGGGTTTTGAGCATAGGGATAAGAACAGTTGGGAGCGAGTGTCGCAGGTTTACAAGGAATTGTAAGCGTAGAGATTGTTTTAACTTCTAGTAGAAACCTTGGGCAATGCAGCAGTAGGTAGAGTTTTACCGAAGCTGGATATATCTATGTGTTATTATTTTCCGCATTTACTCTGATTATTATCTGTGATTGTTATTATTTAATTATTCAGTAACAACTACAGTAAACCCTATTCACCTTCCCCCCCCCTCCTCTAGGATTAACTTAGATCCTACGCTGCTCTCGCAGTAATAAATATGCCTTGCTTTATTCAGTTGCATTCAAAGTCTCATGTCATTATTACTTTTGTACATGCATAACTAGTTAGAAGTAGCTTTGGGTTAGCAACTTTGAATGTTCCAAGAGATTGGTAAAAAGCAAAGGCTTTGAGCGAACAGTTGAAATTTCGATAAAAGTCTGTCAGAAATGAAATGATTCATCAATATATGTTTCTTATGACTAATCCATTTTGCCAATTATATTTCATTCATACGTGTCCTTGTCAAAATATTCAAATGCAAATGAATGACTTAGTTATAAGCTTTTTTAATCTTTGTCTTTGACTTCTTGTACAAGTAGTTACTCCAAAAGCTTTTAGTAATTTCAACTTCTGTTGTCATGTAGAAAAACTATACTTGGTTATGGCATTTCAAGCATTTAGTGTTGAAGGCATTGGATGCTGATTTATATTCTATCAGGGATTTTATTGATGTTGTTGCTACCAAAAAAACCAAAATTATCTGGTTTGTACAAAACCACTTTTATTATTGAATAACTTATTGCTCTTGAATTTTATATAATGCGGTATAATTATTAGGTTCCTATATTTTGTTATCGAAATATTCAAATACAAGCGTGTAACTTAGTTATAAGCTTTATTTTTTTATTTTTTTGACCACTTGTACATATTAATACATATTGGACTATGTAATTCAAATAAAAGTTTTGACTTTGCTTAAGCAATGACTTCATTTAGCTAGAAAATCAGTGGCTTGGACCACACATTTTAAGTTTAATACAATATGCCAACTTAGTTTTATCGTTTCTAGATCAATTTACCTTGCCTACTTTGTACATATTGGACTATGTTTTCCCATGTATGTTTTATTCTTTCTTTTTAATTGGGTTAAAAATATAGGAAGCAGCTTTTCTGTTTGTCACATTATTTACATTTCGGAAGCTTTAAATTAGAATTTGAACATTGATTTTGCTGGAGAAGACATGAGAAAATTCCAATTCACTGGCAAATCTGAAGTTTGTTCATATCAATTACATAATTTGAATTAAATTATTTATATATGTTTGCTTCAAACTCAGAGTAAGTCAGGTTTTTTTTTTCCTTTTTTGACATAAGAATGATACAAGTATTTGGGCATTTGAGCTCTTAAGGCACATGCAGGTATGGACACGCAGGGTGTTAAAACTAATCAAATCCTATGGCAAAGTGAGGTTATATCTGGTACTGGATGATGTTGCCTGTCTGCAAAACAACTGCATGCTCATCGTTACGTTCACTTTGTACATATACAGACAAGTAAATACTTTCAAGGGCGACATGACATGCACAAGCACAAGTAAGCACATTAATCTTTAGAACATAACCTGAAGTGTTAATCTTTTTTTATCAAGCTATGTCACTTGATTTTCATCATATTATTCATGTTATTTATAGCCTATCGTGCCTTCTACCAAAAGAGGGATGCTTCGTTTGGAGACATTAGCGCGACAGTTAAAGATCTTGAAACTGCAACCAAAGGGTTTGTTGTAAAAGACACCTGCAAATTTGGCATCAAATTCATAAAAATCGAAGAACCCAAAGTTGATTTTTTTCGATGGCTTTGAGTACTTCAGCGTTTAAAAAGAGCATGACGTTCTTTCAGCCAATTGCACTCAGGAGTTTGATACTCATGGCGTTGATCAACCTCTCGACCACTGTTGGCATATTGATATTGAAGATAGGAATTGTAAATGGTAATTTTGAGAATTTTCTCTTTATTTTCTTTGTGTTTGTTACGATATGCTAAATGCTACTAATTCGTTTATTGTAGGGATCTTAAACTTAGAAGTGATAAAGGCTGGATTAGTGTGTATTTGGAGTTGGATAATGCATATTTCCTGGAAGTTACTACCGACGATCCAAGTCATGGTAAATGTATACTTCCTGGAAGCGGTAGGAAGAATGCATGCATCATATGTTAATGGTTCATATATGTTTCCTTCTTTCAATTCAACAAATGAGGTTTCAGGATCCTCTATAAGTTTTTCTGTAACAAGATATGTTGTCACAGGAATATTGTACTGGAGCCCATTTTCCATGCAATGTCTGTGTGTGTTTTGACATTTTTCAGATCATTATGTTCGTGTAATATATAGATTAGTTTTGTAGGTGGAGACGTTCCTGAAAATATTGTAGTTGACTGATTGATTATGAAAAATTAGAAGTGGCTGAATTCATAATTGAGAATCACAAATGAGAAGCACAGAGCATATGCCACTTGGTGGATTCTAACCCAATTCTTTTCCATAAATTTCTCCATAACCAGTTGACTTCTGCAAGCAAAAGGACAGAGAGGAACAGCTCACTGAAGAATATCACAGTCAAGTATAGCTCCAAGTACCCCCCCCAACAGTGGTATTAAAAGAGTCACAGCTGTGACCGCGTAAATCAACAGTAGAAAAACACCCGTTCTTGCTTAACTTGCACCACAAGTTTCGCACTGCACTTTTGTATTTGTTCAGACTTCAGAGACAGCAAACCGACACTGTGATATTGGGCTAAATCAACGTTGGCGTCCAAAGGCCTTCAAGTTGTTCGGCCCAACCCACGTCACTCTGATATTGTCTGCCGCCGACGCTGAAGATGTTGATATATGCATGCGCCATGTATTGAGAATGGGAACCTTTGTTCACCCATCGTTGCATGCATCATCGCGTTGGGAGAAGACGATCTGTGTCCGTCCACCGTTAATAACATGCGTGGAATGTATTAATCGAACCATATAACCGTTAATAACATACGTGGAATGTATTAATCGAACCATATCCTCAGTTTTTATTTTCACTAAAATGAAAGTTGGAGTGTACCTTCATGAATCAATCATGAACGGTAAAGCAGTCATTAGCTTTTCAACAATGCTATGGAGCCCGAATGTCTTCCTGACATTATGTGCGGCTGACGTGTATTTTGGGGCACATTCAACTTTTTTCCGACACGTTTAATTACCTTTTACCCAGAAATCATGCTCCTCTTCTTCTTCTCATTTTTTACTTCCGATTTCCGTATCAAATTACTACTGCTCAATAAACATGGAATGCTATTAGCCTGCCAAATCTTTGTAATTCATCAACTATTAACTTGCCAAACTTTGTACCTATTCATCAACTGAACTTCATCGCAGTATCAATAAACATGAGTTATGCACGGTTGCTTGTTTGTGCCATATGAATGACAGACTTCATAATTTGAGCATGATTTACAATTTTCTGCCGAAGTCTGCAATGGTATGGGTCCTGTGGACATTAAAGGAGTTTGTCTAACATGAAAAATAAAACTTTGCTCCTGTTTAAAATAAAATAGAAGGCATAGAAGGCATCACAGTTTGTAAACTGTTGCTGCATTGTTTACCAGGTGTAGTGTTTTATAGTTCATGACTTACACTCAAATTGATGGTTGCAAAAATCAATTACGGAGCATGTTTGCGGTGAAGTATACATTAGTTCTTAGCATACAAATAGTTCATGCACATTGTCTTGCAGCCTCTTTCTGACAATGCTCTTTTACCACCCACATATTCTTTCCTTTTGTGCATTTTCAGTTAGACAGAACATAATTTGGAACACAGTCCACAGATGAACAATATATATACGTACACCGCATGTAGGCAGTCCTTTTATAATCATTAACAACACAAATTTTATTCAAACTAAATTTAGCATCACAGACCAACCGGCTGTCAGGGAAAACAAATTGTATTCGTTCAGACAAAAAAAAAAAAAAAAAAAAAAAAAAAAAAACACTATGATCTTACAAATATTTGCCAGCAATTTAACTACACAGCACAACACATGACCATAAACACCTAAACTTATCTCCAAACACAAATTTCGATCGATGGAAGTCATCTTGAAGCTAGCTTCAGCTAAGTTTCAACTAGGATTATCATGAAGTCGAACAGTTATTGCGGGAGGGCAGTGTCATCTCCGACAATTTTTTCTTTGTCAAGTTCTGTATGTTCATGGCATCCCTGCATCACAAATGATATTCAACATCAGAGTTACAAAATGAAGTGTAACAATTTAAAATTAGAAGCATGCAGTCATATTGCTCACATTATTATACTGCTGTCCTAGACTGTATGTATGAAGCAACCCAGAAAATGTTTGATGCATTTGATTGGCAAAGCAAGGTCCAAAGACAGATGAGTTAATCATGTATGGACTGTTGATTCCAAGGCAATGCGGTTCCTGACATGAATACCGAACTTTAAGGATACAAATTAGGTGTATTAGTGTAACAAATAACAGATTTTTACCTGGACAGTAGGTTCATCAAACACGGACTGCATCGTTTTTCCACATGCCAAGGTAGAATTAACATTCGACTGCATTAGAGTATATGTAGAAAACAACAATATAAAAGTTGATACTTAAACATAATCGATGATTACTATTGTTGGAAATAATCTTGGCTTTTCAAGAAACAAATAATTGTATTGCTAAATTAGCAATTGTATTAATGAATTGAATAAAAGGCAAAATCTACAATATCCTATTTTAGATATTCTAGATAAGGTATTCCTAGAATACTCTAGAGAATACAATGCATTATAAAAGCAAGGCAATAAAATTGATGTATGTAGGCAAAAAAATTTGTAATCAAAAGAAAATCAATGAAAAGTTCCTCCCCATTAAAATAATCCTCTCAAAATTCCTTCTTCTTCTCTTAAAAAAATATTCCTAACAGTGGTATCAGAGCCATAGATCCTTGCAATTAAAAAAAAAAAAAAAGTGTAAAGTAATGGCTTCTCCAAGCAATACTTCAGCAAGCATCAACTCCACCTATAGCAATGTCCAAGTTCCTTTATTTGAAGGAGAAAACTATGATTTTTGGGCGGTAAAAATGGAGACTTTGTTCATCTCCTTGGATGTCTTGGAGTTCATCAAACAAGGATATGAAGACTCAACAGCTGTGGCAGAACGTACAGCAGCTCAAACTGAAGTATTAAAAAAGAAAAGAATCACAGATGCTGGAGTTCTTGGAATGATTCAAAGAGGAGTGTCAAACACCATATTCCCAAGAATTATGAGAGCAAAAACAGCCAAGGAAGCATGGGAAATCTTGCAACAAGAGTTTGAAGGGGATTCAAAGGTGAGAACTGTCAAACTTCAGTCTCTAAAGAGAGATTTTGAAAATGAAAAAATGAAAGAAAATGAAAGTTTGAATGAGTAATTTAATAGGCTGTCCGAATTAGTGAATCAAATGAAGTCTCATGGAGATATAATTGACGATCGTAGAATCGTTGATAAAATTTTGATAAGCTTAACTGAAAAATTTGATCCTATGGTGGCTGTTATAGAAGAAACCAAAGATTTGTCAAACATGACCGTTCAAGGCTTGATGGGTTCACTTAGATCCTACGAGCAAAGGTTGTTACGCCGTATGGAAAAGACGGTTGAAAACGCATTTCAGTCCAAACTCACCACTCAATGCAACAATGACAAAACAATAAAACAAAATAATGGCGAGTCTTCTAGAGGTGGCAGATTTGGCAAAGGAAGAGGAAGAAATTCACGCGGAAGAGGTCGAGGCACCTATGGCGGAAGAGGAAGAGATGAAGGAACAAATAAATGGTGTGGAATTTGCCAAAAAAGCTCTCATGAAGAAAAGGACTGCTGGAACAAAGGAAAGCCACAATGTCATAATTGCAAAAGGTTTGGGCACATTCAAAAGGACTGTCGCCTTGGTAAGCCACATAACACAGCATTTGCCGGAGCGGAAGATATGGAAGGAAGCTTGTTCTTTGCTTGTCAAAAGGCAACTGAAGAATATAAGAATATATGGTACCTGGACAGCGGATGTAGCAATCATATGACAGGAGACAAAAGTGCATTCATTGACATAGATCCTTCATTTGGTTCGAAAGTTAAACTTGGCAATGGAGAGTATGTTGAAGTTGAAGGCAAAGGCAGCATTGGAGTTGCAACAAAGCAAGGAGGTAAAGTTATTCATGATACCTTTTATGTTCCTAAATTAGATGAGAATTTGTTGAGCATTGGACAACTTTTAGAGCATGATTATTCTCTTCAATTTGAGAATCGAGAATGTAAAATTTTTGATTCAAAAGGAAAAGTTGTTGCTGTAATAAAAATGACACAAAACAGAAGCTTTCCCCTTCATCTCAATTATGAGAAAAATCATAGCTTCATGGCAAAAAAGGAAGACGGCACTTGTTTATGGCATAAGAGACTTGGGCACTTAAACTACAATAGTCTCGCATTGCTTTCACAAAAGAAGATGGTGTACGGGTTGCCAACAATAAAAAAAGAAGAACATGGAGTATGTGAAGGCTGCGTACTTGGCAAACATCATCGGCAACCGTTTCCAAAAGAAGGATCAAGGAGAGCCAAAGAAGTGTTGGAATTAGTACACACGGATGTATGCGGTCCTATGAGCACATTATCTCATGCTCAAAACAGGTACTTTATTTTATTCATTGATGATTTGACCCACATGACATGGGTTTATTTTATGAGACAAAAATCTGAAGTGTTTGTTATATTTAAGAAGTTTAAAGCTTTTGTTGAGAAACAAAGTGGCAGGTCCATAAAAGTTTTGAGAAGTGACAGGGGAAAGGAGTATAACTCCAATGATTTTGATAAATTTTGTGAAGAAGAAGGTGTGGAGAGGCAACTAACCGTTAGGTATACACCTCAGCAAAACGGTGTATCCGAAAGGAAGAATCAAACAGTGATGGAGATGGCTAAATCAATGTTGTTTGAGAAAGGCATACCTAAAGAATTTTGGCCCGAGGCTGTAAATACAGCTGTGTATTTGCTGAATAGATGTCCAACAAAAGCTGTATGGAACATGACGCCGTTTGAAGCGTGGAGTGGAAGAAAGCCTTCAGTGAATCATCTTAGAGTCTTTGGGAGTATTTGCTATGCTCAAATTCCTAAAGAAAAAAGGACAAAGCTTCAAGAAGCAAGTGAAAGATGCATTTTTATTGGCTATAGTTCTGTGTCAAAGGGCTATAGACTTTACAACTTGAAGACAAAGAAAGTAATCATCAGTAGAGATGTTGTATTTGATGAGAAGACATCTTGGAATTGGCAAAAGGAGAAAGTGGAGGATAAAACCATTCCAGCAGTAATTTTAGAACAAAATCCAACTACACTTGCAAATAACCAATGTGATTCATCTACACCAAGTTCTCCATCTAGCACTTCATCCTCAACAAGCCATAATTCATCATCTCCAAGCTCAACCCCAATAAAAATGAGGAGTTTGGACGATATTTTTGCTAGGTGCAACTATTGCACAATGGAACCAGAAAATTTTGAAGAAGCGGTTAAAGAAGATGCTTGGAGGAAGGCAATGCAAGAAGAGATTGATGCACTTGAAAGGAACAAAACATGGATGTTGGTTGATAAGCCAAAAGACAAAGAAACCATTGGAGTAAAATGGATCTACAAAGTGAAGCATAATCCAGATGGTTCAGTTCAAAAGAACAAAGCGAGACTTGTTGCAAAGGGCTATTCTCAACAGCCCGGTATTGACTACGAAGAGACATTCGCTCCAGTGGCACGTCTTGACACCATTAGAGCTTTAATATCACTTGCAGCCCAAAAAGGATGGAAGCTATATCAGCTAGATGTAAAATCGGCATTCTTGAATGGAGAATTGAAAGAAGATGTGTACGTGGAGCAGCCTCAAGGATTTGAGATTAAAGGACAAGAAGGAAAAGTTTACAAACTAAAGAAAGCGCTTTATGGGCTAAAACAAGCACCACGAGCATGGTATAGCAATATTGACAACTACTTCATGGAGAAAGGCTTTGAGAAGAGCAAAAATGAGGCTACTTTGTATGTCAAACGACAAGGTATGGACGGTATTCTAATTATTGCACTTTATGTAGATGATTTAATTTATACCGGAAACAATTTAAAGTTGATTGAAGATTTTAGAAAAGAAATGATGAAAAAATATGAAATGAATGATTTGGGCTTGCTGCATTTTTTCCTTGGAATAGAAATCTCTCAAGGTGATGATGGAGTTTTTATTTGTCAAAAGAAATATGCTGAGAAAATATTGAGAAAGTTTGGGATGCTTGGGTGTAATCCGGTTGATACACCGCTAGTTGTGAATGAAAAGCTAAAAAAAGAAGATGAGGGAAGGAAGATTGATGCTAGTTACTACAGAAGCCTAGTTGGTAATTTATTTTACCTTACTAATACAAGACCTGACATCATGTTTGCAACCAACCTACTTTCTCGTTTCATGAATGATCCTAGTCATATCCATCTAGGTGCAACAAAAAGGGTGCTGAGATATATTCAAGGCACTTTGGACTATGGGATCAAATATGAAACTAATGTTGAAACTAATTTAATTGGGTTTTGCGATAGTGACTGGGCAGGAAGTATAGATGACATGAAAAGCACTTCTGGATATGTGTTTTCTCTTGGATCAGGAGCATTTTCTTGGTGTTCGAAGAAGCAACAAACAGTTGCTCAGTCTTCTGCAGAAGCTGAATATATTTCAGCTGGCCTAGCTACCCAACAAGCAATATGGTTGAAGAAAATACTAAATGATTTTGGTGAGAAACAAGAAGCTGTGACTATCCATTGTGACAACAAATCAGCCATTGCTATAGCTAAGAATCCAGTCCATCATGGAAAAACAAAGCATATAGCCATCAAACATCATTTCATTCGAGAAGCAATTGAAAATGAAGAGGTGCAGCTGAATTTTTGCAAAACAAATAATCAAGTTGCTGATATTTTCACAAAAGCATTAAAGCCTGATAATTTTAAAAGATTGCGAGATCTTCTTGGAGTTCAAAAACCAAGCTTACGGGGGGAATGTTGGAAATAATCTTGGCTTTTCAGGAAACAAATAATTGTATTGCTAAATTAGCAATTGTATTAATGAATTGAATAAAAGGCAAAATCTACAATATCCTATTTTAGATATTCTAGATAAGGTATTCCTAGAATACTCTAGAGAATACAATGCATTATAAAAGCAAGGCAATAAAGTTGATGTATGTAGGCAAAAAAATTTGTAATCAAAAGAAAATCAATGAAAAGTTCCTCCCCATTAAAATAATCCTCTCAAAATTCCTTCTTCTTCTCTTAAAAAAATATTCCTAACAACTATTATGAAAAAATATTTTTATTGCATTTTTCATAGCTTGGTCTTGATTGGTAATTATTCCTTGAGGAGCAACATCAGACATGCAAGCAAGCCAAGTTCGAAATAGCCATACAAAGGTATTTGTTGTCTCACCTGAAATCAGTGCACATCCTAACAAAATTAATTGTCCATGATGGTTAATCCCGACAAATGGAGCAAAAGGCATATCGTATTTGCTTGTCAAGTATGTTGTATTGAAAGTAACTACATCACCAAACTCTTTATAAGCCTCCCTACTTCTGTCATCTACCCAAAAATCATTTTTTAGACGTCCATTATCATCCAAATCCATGCTAAAAAAAAAATTGAAATTTTGTGCTTGCATTTTTTAAAAATAATTCTGAATTGCAAGAGCATCCCCTTCTCCAAGACGTAACTGTCTCGCCTTGTCCAGATAGTTTCTACAGTCCTTTATGTACGGTAAGTTCTCGTGTCCACCAGCTTCTACTACCAATGCTATAAAACTTTTCTTCGCACCAATTCCTGCAATATCACAAACTTCGAGCTGTCTTCTAACATCGTCATCAATCTGTCTATAGCATCGAAAGAACCGAGCTTTTGTAGGACTTAACTCATGATTGTGATCAAGAAATCGCTTGTTGATGCGCCATTTTCCATTGGGACCTAAACTAGAAGTGAGTTTTACATTGCAGCCTAATTTAGTTGTTGGTTGAGGCGTCAATGGGTTTTCGGTTTTTAATTCAGGCTTGAACTCAGGCTTCCTACATCGACTACAAGCAAATGTCACATATCTTAAGTTTCCATCTTCGTCTCTCTTACTTGATCTTCTTCATGCTGCAAATCCCGTTTGTTTTGCGTAATCTTTAAAACATTGAAATACTTGTTCCGTGGTATCAAATGTCATGCCAATTTCAGGTGTGATTACTTCTTTTTCAAATACAAATGCTTTCTCATTTACCGTCTCATCGACAGCCGAATTTTGAGATAACTCTTCGTTTAATGTAGAATCAGTAGATATAGCAATTTCATTGCGTGATAATTCTGTACTGGAATTATCACAAGATTCAAGATATGGTTCTGGAAAAAAAATGTAGGTAACAGTTTAGCAACATGTCATAAAACATATAATAATATGAACTACAAATATACTACAAAGTTGGCTAGGGAAGAAAAAGAGCATACTGTAACATTTCAAAAATTATAATGTCAACAACTTGTCCGGTCTTGGACTTGATGCAACACTGCATAACACATGCTAATTGCATAGTGGGTTGAATTTACTATTCCTATTTTGTTCTGTAGAATTTGCAGTGTCTCTGAGACATTGCGTCAAACAGGATAATTGCAATAAAATCAATATGAATAACTGAAACTGAACTGCAAAGATGAAATTTATGACAGTAAACTAACTATAAATTTGAAGAAACAAGAAGTTTAAATTTCACTTGTGTATAGCATACAACAATAGAACTGTTGAAACATTATGCATAATTAGAAGTTGCACCGTCAGGTGGTTCGTGTGATCCAAAAGAAGATGCAAAGTTGGAGAAAAAAAAATCTAACCGCTGTCCATGGGAGTTGCAGGCCTGTCCTGCAGAGATAGAGATGTGAAATGTTGAGGCAGTGGTAATTTTAGAAGGAAATTGGGGAAAATATATGGGAAAAGAAGAAGACATGGATTTCGGGGAAGATGACAGAACGTGGTATCGTTTGGGAAAAAATTAGAACGTGGCCCAAATACACATCAGCCGCACATATTGTCAGGAAAACGTTCGGGCTCCCTAGCATTGTTGTTAGCTTTTTGGAGGGAAGTTGATCACCCAAGTTTGCTCTCTTTTTTCATATCGATCTATAACATTTAAAAGCAAATTTGAATGAAAATAATATAATTACATTGAAACCAAATACAATAACCAAATAAAATAAATAAATTCCAACTTATTGCATCATTTCATTATGTACTATTAGGATATTAATATTTGTTGTCCAAAATTTTAGCTTGTCAATCAGAAGTTATTCAAATTGGCATGACTCGTCAATAACCAAGGCCAACAGCCAAGGTGCATCTTTCGAAGGCCTAAGGAACAAGTCCGGCTAGTGTCACGCGACAACAGTCGCTTCAGTCCATCTAAACAGTACTGGAGAACGCTTCCAATAAGGAATTGGTCTAATCAATATTGGGGTGTCGATACAACTTCGAGACCGACTAGTAGAATAACTCAACCACAACAATCTAATAGCAACAGCTCTCCAATCATTGATACAAATAAGATGAAACTTCAACAAGAAATTCCAGAAACAAGGTGGGATCCACATAAGAAGTCATGCATCTCATTCCCTCGTATCTAGGGATCGTTACTAATCCATAAAATGGGATCGGGACTGATCCCTCCCTTATTAAGATATGGGCTTGGATCTCCTAGTTGTCTTCTACGAGAATCCTCTGATCTTTCCGACAAACCTATATCTATAAATACCGACTACATAGACAATTTTGGTAGTTGTTCACGTTGGTCTGTATCATTCGAAATCTTACCGATCTAAGGACTTATATTCACATTGACAACAAAAGATGAACAAAATTCCTAAGCGGACATAGGCACCGCAACATCGAATGGCTACAATTCTCATGTCACTTTCTATTTCATTTTCTATTGATTATTTCCTCATTTTTTATTTATTTTCACAGTTTAACTATTCGCTGAACTCTTTGGGCGTTGCGCTAATTTTTGATGTCAATATTCAAGTGCTTTTACCAAGAGTAAAAAACTCAGTTCTTTTGAATCTTCTCATGTTCTCGTAGATCTACCTAAGAAGTTTAAGCCAAAGTGAAAACGATGAACTCTCAAGCTGTTGGACATTCTAATCCCGATCGTGATGATGCTTCCATCCATCAATAACTTTCTGGAGATGCTAATGCTTTTTCCACGAACGAAGTGGCCACCACATCTAATCCTAACGCTTCGCTCACTCAAGATCAGATCCAACTTATGATGAGGAAATTAAAGAATAGACAAATTCAGCTCAACAATCAGATTAAGAAGATTATTAGCTGATGTAGCAGCTGCAACAAACTATAGATGGACATATCATCCAACTTGAGGGAAATAGGAGGGTTCCACTCCTAATAACTATGTCTTTGAAAGTTCTTCATCCGACCCACACCGTAGAGACTGAAACCAGAGGAGAAAGATTTCTCTAGATAGCACCGGAGCAATCACTGAAGAGGGAACGAATCAACCTGTGTTTCGTACCCGATATCATTTGTGGGACCGACCGCGAATCCCTTCATAGGAAGCCATACACTGCCACAATCCAAAACTTGGTTTCTGGACTTTCTGTTGCTAACCATAACTAAGTAGCTCCTGCTTAGCCTCAGCAAAACCAACGTAATGATGTTATTTGACTTGATGATGATGCCCATCCAAGGAGGCGCGCCACAGAACCCTCTTAGAGTTGGATCACGACCAAAAAAATCCGATGGATATCCAAATACCGACCTTTTCGTCATGATCCGAACAATCATGAGAGAGTCACAAGGTTACACCGATTATGATTAAGAATTCAATTTCAGGCGTAATTCATTCACTAAAGTAGCACTGAATGACAAATGGCCTTGGCAATTTAATATGCCATAGCTCTCGACATACTCAGGGAAGACCTATCCATGAAAATTTCATAATCGTTAAAAGTGGCATATGGACTCAGCTCTTACCAGCGATGCAGTAAAGTTCAAGTGGTTTCCTTTATTTCTTGAAGGCGTGGCTCTATTATGGTTCTATTCAACTCCCACCGAGAACAATATCTTCTTTTGATAAACTTGCTAAAAAATGGTAAAGCAGTTCTAGATGCATACCACCATACCAAAGGGTATCCTGACAATATCCAACATATTCCAAAGGATTGCAGAATCACTCAAAAACTTTATGGAAAGATTCAACAGAGCTCTTGCAGAGGTTGATGATCCTCAATCGAACGTTTTTCTTGTGGTGGTTATTAAGGGTATTCACTCTGAAATTAAGTTCACGGATTGACTTGATCGAAAGCCTCCAAGGAGCTTAGAGCAATTTTATTAAAAATTCAACTAATACCTACGTCAAGAAGAAGTACATAGGAACCGAGCTACAGAGGGTTATCTCCACAAAATTCATCAAGAACCCACGTAAAGCGATGTCGTTGTCAATCATACTAGAGAGAGCTCTGAAAAAGTCAAAGTGAATTTTCAGAATAATCCCAAATATGGCGATAACAATTCTATATGCTACTACAAAAAGTTTGAACCGAAGAAACGATCTATTTTTCCTTCATATAATAACTATGCTCCTTTGAATTCTTAGTTGGGCGCTATATACCCTAAAACATGTAATATTATACAATATAAGAAGCCCAATCTAACGCAATCCGAGAAAAAGGAGAAATAGTCATGCAAGTAATGAAGATTCCACGAGATGTTTGTCCACGACACCAATGACTACAAACGTATTAAAGACACTATATAGAAGCTCATACGTGAAAAGCGCCTTAAGTAGTATGTCTAAGCTCCAAAGGATGGAACACCGGGTCTTTCAGCACCCACACCGGGTCAGATGACACCAGGGCTACTAATTTCAGATCTTCTCAACGAGAAATTGTCATTAACACCATCTGCGGTGGGCCTCACTCCGTAGATAGAAGCTTGTCAACTCTATCAAGCATGTTGGACATTAGGAATGCTTAAGTGCGGACGAGGGTATCCCAACCAAATTTCAAAATACAATTAATAACGATATTGTCTTCTGTGAAAGGGAAATAGTAGGGTGTAAGCCTCGACCATCGTTTTCTTCGTTATCTTGGTCAATATTGATCTTGCATATATTCAAAAAGTCCTCATGGACTCGGGGAGTTCTGTCAATTTCCTATTTAAAAAGGCATATGATAAAATAAATCCCGAGGCCAAAGACCTAAAGCCATGTACTACTAGAACCTATGGTTCCAATGGCATAACTAATGAACTAGTAAGAATTGTCGACCTACTTGTGGAACTTAACAATTGAGAGCACCGTAGGGTCTAAATCATCTCCTTCATCGTCATTAATATACACACACCCTATGATTCCTATTTCGTTTATCTTGCATTTTTCGACTTTAGAATCAGCATGGCACCTTGGTATCTATTATTGAAAAGCCTAACTATAAAGGAGCCAGAACTATCCATAGAGACCAAATTATAGGGAAAGCTTGCTACTTTGAGGAATGGAAGGATGATGGCCGCCTTGAAAAGGGAAAGGGTATGGAGACTAGTATGCACTAAAAACCTTAACGCCTAGCAACTAACGTCTGAGGCCTGACTCATACAAAATAGACGTCTTTACCAAGAAATTGACCCAAGGAAAGACGAAGAGCTAGAATATGAGACATCAACTCCAGCTGAGAAAACTATCGATGTTCGAATCAGTCACAATGACTCGTTTTGAGTCTTGAAGATTGGATCACATCTCAGTCCTGCTATGAAGAAGGAACTCTCTAACTTCTCATGTGTCAATCTTAATGTCTTACTTAGACCCACTTTGATACATGTAGCATTGCACCATGAATTGCAAGTCACGTCCAGAATATCGATCTAAAGTTCCTTTCAATGAAACAAAAACAATGAATCTTGCTAGTAGAGAGATCGATGGTACTTAACGAGGATAAGCTACTTAACAATGACTTTATCTGCAATGCTCTCTATCATATTGGATCGCCAATCCTATAACCATGAAATCACGGCAGTCAGATGACTACATTGATGATATCGTGGAGTTGATCAATGTTCACAAGTAGGGCATGAAACTCAATCCTTTGAACTGCTCTTTTGGTGTTGCATTAAGAAATTCTTGGTTTCATTACCACCTCACGTAGGGTTGAAGCCAATCTCAAAAAATGTTTTCGTCGTCAACTCACGTGGGTTTAAGACAATCTCAAAAAATGTTTTCATCGTCAACTCTCGTGGAGATCCAAAGTTCCTCTGCCCTTTGTCCTTCTGGGTAACCTTGTACTCATCTAGATTTCCTTCTTTCAACAACTTCTCAATGATATCTCTAAGATAACGGGCATATTTTTCGTATAGCCATAGATCTCATAAAAAACCGAAATTTCTGGTCTACACCTCCTTCTCAGTCGACTCACGTGTAGTTGGCTTCTTAAACTGCACGGTATTGCACATATTAAGATAAATATTTTCTAATGTATCATTTAACGGAGTGTAGGTGTCAAATGTTTGGAATTGGGGTTGCTTCTTAGCACCACCTTTCTACTCTTGCTTCCTCTATTGTTATTCCTTCACTGGTTACTACTTTTCCTGTTACGATTTCAAACGTTCACTTCAACCTTACCGGAATTGTCTGCTGACTGCTTTACTGCCCCATTACTTATATCCCATCATCGTTGATTGTGTCATCCTCTCTCCTTTTTTGATTACTCCTTGCCTTTTTAATGCACAAGTGTACGTTTGTCTTCTCATAAAACACGTTCAAGCTTACGGGAGGCTTTCCAGTTAAATATTTTCCAAACTTAGTCTCGACATCAACTCCGTCCGCCAACACCATCAACACTCACTCTAGATTAAGGGTGGTGACTTCCATAATGGCTGTATTGAAATAGTCGAGATAACTTCCGAGTGTTTCTCCTTGAGCCTGAGTTACTAGGGAGAGGGACATCTCATTTTTGGACTTAGTAGTACACAAATGGAAATGTTCAAAAATTTCCTATTTAAATCTTTAAATTTTGGTAACGACCTTGGAGGCAAACTAGTAAATCACATATGCGCAACCGCATCGAGGTAAATAGGGAAGGATTTACATTTGATGGCATTTGGGGCTACCACCACATTCATGTACCAAGTATATCTTACCAAATGATGGCCCGCGTCAGTCCTGCCAGAGTAATGATTCATTTGAGGTAGGTTGAACCTTCTCGAGAATTTAGCTTCCAGTATGTTAATAGTAAATAGGCATGTCTACGCTCTAACCCCCAATACTCATTGGTATATCCTTTACTATCTTTCATGATTTGTCGCATGATTGCAGCAATCTCGGCATTAGTTTGGACATACTCAGGTTCCGTACTTTCAGCTCGCTGAGTCGCTCTTGCTTGGGCTGCCATCCGGAAAGTACTTCCTTAACTCTTGTTGTCTCGGTCATTTACAGGACGCAAGGGAGTAAATGCAGGAGTGCGTGTGGCTCTAGAAGTGTCTTGGTTTCTTGGAGGGGGAGAGTTCCGAGTCAGCCTAGGATTGGGCTCGACATTCCTCGATTTGGCCATCCTCGGCTCAGTGTTCCTCGGTTCAGCAATGTCGACCAGAGCCGACTCGACTCCTTGAGGTGGCATCCTACCAAAACCTAAGCTTATGAAAGTTTTTCGGTCTCTTGTATGGTCGATGCTTCCTTGACTGATTCTGACTCCTTCCAGATGAATACGATCCTTTAGTGACTTGTCGATTTGGTGGGGAAGGTGATATTTGCCTAACTCCTCCCATTGTCTCGCCATTCGATCCATTTCTTGTCTCATCATGGCGTTCTCACACGACTGAGCATCCAACGCTGTTGTGGTCTCACTGAGCTAGTCCATCAATAACCTAAGATCAGCTCGAGTGGCAAAGGCCAGAGTTGGATCTTAATATGCTGGCGCAATGAAGGTGGTAGAAAAATTCTAGGATCGGTTCGAATTCGACCCGGTTCAGTTCGAGTTCAAACCAGGAAGTGGCAGGGTAGCTCCCCTTGCTGCGTGTTGGTCATGACTAAAGGAAGGCCTGGAAGCAGCTCGGGTTTCTTCAACTCTTGTAGACACCATTATTGCCAAGATTGATGAAAATGTTTAAATCATAAGAAATTAAGAAAGATAGGATTTTCTCTCCAAACTTGGTGATTAAGAAAGTAGATGTAAAAACCCTTAAATGCTGAGAAATCTTAGTTTCTTAGTGAAAGCACCAAAGTTTTGACGTCAAAAAGTGATAGAACACCCAAATAAAAAATATATAGAGAATAAAATAAAGAAATATAAATGAAAATGAGGAAAATACGCAAGCAACACGCAAATTTATAGTGGTTCGGCGTTAGCAAGCGTAAATCTCTGTATAATATGAAAATTTCAAATATAATGCAAGTGATTATGATAATCTCGAATTACAATGATTGAATCTTATGAATAACTCGAGAATAGTTCTGTTATAATTGCTTGGATGTAGAGAGAATGGCCAAAAGTTTTTTCTCGTAGCTCTAGGGGGCTATTTATAGCTGCTTTATGTCCCGGGTGGACTAAAGCATGTGGCAATCTACCCGACAAAGTAGAAAGTATGGAAGAAGCCTTTTTTGTGCGAGATGGCCTGACTGGCTATAGACACGTGGTTGTCGATCCATAGTTGTAGAGATATTTCAAGCAGTCAAAACGGAGTTACGCCAAATCTTTAGGAAGATATTCTCAAGTCATGACTAGGCTCGGTTCAACTATGTCGAAGCAGGAGTCCTTCGACCCAGGCCTTCTCATCTAGTTGACTTTGATGGTGGTTGTTCGAGTCGAGTCCATTCGACCCGAGGGTTTAGGAAGTTGATGTTATCAGGCCTGGTTGAGCCTAATGTATATTTGGTGTTAGAGGGCTTGGTCGAGCCCAATGGTGATCGAGCCGGGGTTTGGTCGAACCGAGAGTTGGGCTCGACTGTGGTCTGGATGCTTGACATTTTGGACTTTGAATGAATACTGCATGCATGCTATTGACCATGACGGCCTTGCCAAGAAGCACGTCAACAATGCCTAATTTAGTGGTGGAATAGACGAACGGGGATCGAGTTCACAATGGGTAGATCCACGGTGACATTTTACCATGTGAATCATACTTCTGTAGTAATCATATCCCTTTGTAGTAATTAGATTGTTATAGTAGTTGAATAAGTTTCAGATAATTGAATAAGTTTAATTATCTATGAAATCTTCTTTAGTTGTGCATGAATAATTAATTTACAACACTTGAACGATTACTAAGATTATTACCTTTATCTTTCTTAATCATGCTAGAAAATACCTCATTCACCAAAATTTATATCTGACTCATTCCTCTTTCTTCCTTTTTCTTCCACCTTTATAGGCAGTCTGGATTCATTCTGGGTATTTCATTTCTATTCAGATGTATTTTTCTTCTTTGTATCTTTTCAGTTTTCTTGGGTTTTACTATTAATACTGAGAGAGGTTACTATTGTTGTACTCTGACTTATGAGACTGAGATTTTATTTTGATAAGACATGTAGTGGTTTGACTTTATGTTTATGACCGAAATAAAAGGTTGGGTTTTGAAATAACAAGTTATGTTTCAGTTTAATTGTTTTTCGTTATGTTTTATTATTATTTTCATTCTCGTGCATCTTAGTATCTATGATTTGTTTCTTTATATCTTAAAATGCTCATCTCTTGGTATAGCCTGTTTTGGGAATGCCAAGACGAGCTCCATACTTCATATAACTTTTCATATTATTATATATATACTCTTTTCGCTATTTTCGTTGTGCAACATTAAGGGATTTATTAACACTTTATGTTAGGAGATGGTATTTGTGAGGTACATTTGGGATGTATAACTCTATTGATTTTACTTTGTACTGTTTGGATCTATCACTCTGATGTTGGGATTCACTTTATTTATCTAATGTCTTTCCAATTTTATATCAGATATGTCTGTTATTTTATTTTATGCAATGTGAGGTATACACGATAGGTTATGAGTTGTTTGCTGCCTTTTTAATTTTGATGATTGTCGTGCATCGTCCGAGCACCCTAAGAACGCACTCTTCTGATATCATGGGTGCCATCAGAGCTTAGGCTACTTTGTTTTACCAAGGGTTAGGTCAAAAATGTATATATAGGAGTGCGTATTTGTTATATATTTTAGATTTCAAAGCTATATAGTAGGATATATATTATAAGCTGCACTACGCTTGAGCACAATTAAGTGGGATTTCCAGTAAAAACCGTCCTTATCTCTAATTGAAGGATGAATCGTCATAAAAGAAACATCGCTAGGAATACTAACCCATAGGTAGAACATACGTAGGACATGGAAGATCATATCATAAGGGTAGGAACAACGGTTGCTAACATGGAAAAGAAATGACCTTGATACCCAAACGTTTTTCTTGGAGGACCGTGCAAAGTTAAAGGTCTGTAATCCCATGAAGGTGGTGGTTCTTTTATGATGGAATCTTAGCTTGTTTATACATCCTTAAAAAAGGAAGAGTCTGGTTTGACCTTGGAACATCTAGGTCATGGAAAACAATAGTCAGCCTGATCTTAAGGCTGTGGTTATTTGGAAATAGCACTACGCCATAAATAACCTTCTGCAACACAAAAAATGTTGAGTCGTGCCTAAAAAATGTTGGCATAGGTCTTTGGCAACACTTTTCCTTTGTTGCAATTTTTACCGTTGCCTTAGACCTCAAAGGAAACATTTTGACTATCTAAGTCAACATAATGAATATTGTTGCAATGGAACGCTATTTGGGTCTATAGCAACATCCATAGGTGTCTGTAGCAACATTCCTCCAAAAATGTTGCTATAAATATTTATATTGATTTTTTTAAATATATCATATAACAAAAGGGTGAATCAAATGTTACTACACATAATTAAATATTCAAATAAATATTTTATTCCAACATTTGAAATAGTACATATTTCTAAATCCACTATTTACAATTCACTGTTAATAACATAGTCAATCACATATACAGATGTTCTTTACTACATTCCACTTGATTCACTTAGTTATACATACTTAATTACATATACATTCACTGATACTGACACACTAAGTCTTTTTATGCTCCAATCTAGTCCAGTCACCTGTATATCTGTCACAAAAACATACACAGTAAACTGGAACAAAATAAATTTAAATACAAACAAATATAAAATTATTTGCCTCGGAATTTTGGTTTGTTTCTCGTCATTTTTCTAGACTTAGTTTGATATATATATATATATATATATATATATATCTGAGTCTGGATTACTTGTAACATTCACAGTGACACACTGTAAATACCACAAGGCAGACTATATCTCTAGTGCTCACAGATTAGCCCCAACATAATTATGTTGGTTGGTTTGCTGAACAGAACCAACATATAAAATTATTTGATTCTGAACAGCCACAACTCAGCTACAATGGTCTGCTGATTTCTTTTTTAAATACTCAAATTTTAAAATTTGTTTATAACATAGGAGTGCAACAGGAATAGTGTGCATGTCGAGCTAACAAAAATGAAAAAGCTAGTGGAGCATGTCAAAGTATAGTGCACCAAGTACCAATGCAACGAGGAAATGCCAAACATAATCAGCTAAGCAAAGACAGTGACAATTCCAAATTTATGTGCACCAGCCAAACACATATATATACACATAAATGTGTATATACATGTATATATATGGAAGTACCAAGAGCCAGAGAAGAAGCAAATACATGCACAACTAATGAAGAAATGGTAATAACAACATGTGTAATAACCTGGAAATCTGAGCCAATTTAAATTTTTTATTTTGGCAATTTTAGTGAATTTTGAATATTTAAAATGAATTATTTTAAATAATAACCATGAGAAATTTAGTTTAAATAGAAATAGAACGTATATATTTATTTGAATCATCGTTAGAATATAATTATTTATTTTAATTTATAAAAGGAATTGAAAATGGCGCGGTAGTTTGAAATTTCGATTTCAAAGTTCAAATGAATGTACAGGATTCAAAATAAACCGGATTTTAGCAAAACAAAAAATATTTGAATCTATTTTAGAATATCTTTCCAACGAATCCAAAAAAATTCATAGTAGGGATAAAAAGTTATGCCCAGTTGAAAATTCAGAATAGTCGCTATGGAATTTTCGGCCCTTAAAAATGGAAATTTTGCAAACGACCTTCGTTTTCGACGAAACCACTTTTGTTGGATCCGGGATGTCAAATTTTTTCTAGGTTTCAAAATTCATAATTTTTGAAATCAATATGTGAGCGTGGCAAAAGAAAACGTGTTTTAACAGTTTTAGTCAATTTGGATCGACCAGAAAATGACCATTTTTCAAACGGTCTTCAAATTTGATGAAATTAGTTTTGTTAGGACAGTATCGTCAATACGAAGCTAGAAATATATTTTTCTGGAATTTTTCGAGTTAGTATGTGACCCCAGTAAATTGAAATGTGCGTTCAAATTCAATATATAGATTTATATTTTGATTTTGACGGAAACTGATCGTAACAGTCGAATTGGCTTGCGGGGCATATCCCATTTTGTTCGGAATAAGGGTAATTAGCTAGGGGAGACAGTCGTTGGGTTCGATTTAGAGTTCGAACGGAAAAGTTACTATTTGAAATTTAATTATATAATTAAATAAAATTATATAACTATATTAAAATTCCCTTCCTCCTTTATCTCCCCCCCTCTCTCGTTGACCAAATCGAAATGAAAAAAAACAAAAACAAAACCCGACCTCGTTCAGACGCGCCCCCTCCTCTCGCGCCGCCGCGCAGACCGCCATCGCCCCAGACCCCCTTGCCTTTGGCCTCCCTCCTCGCTCTTCTCTCTCCTTTCCCTCTCACGTGAAGCCGAATCCTAGAAGACCCCGCCTCCTCGGCTGTAACCACCGCCGCCGACGCCAGTGTGGGCCCCGACCACTGCAGACCCCCTCCTCCCATTGCCGACGTGGAAACCCCCCTTCACTGTTTAACTGTAAGTTTTTATTTTATTTTATTTATTACTTTTATTTAAATTAAAATCTGGTTTACATTTATAAAACAAGGTTAGATTTCTATATAAAACAAGGTCAGATTTCTATATAAAACAAGGTTAGATTTTTATTTAAAACAAGGTTAGATTTTTATTTAAAACAAGGTTAGATTTCTATATAAAACAAGGTTATATTTCTATATAAAACAAGGTTAGATTTTTATTTAAAACAAGGTTAGATTTCTATATAAAACAAGGTTAGATTTTTATTTAAAACAAGGTTAGATTTCTATATAAAACAAGGTTAGATTTCTATATAAGACAAGGTTAGATTTCTATATAAAACAAGGTTAGATTTTTATTAAAAACAAGGTTAGATTTTTATTTAAAACAAGGTTCGATTTTTATTTAAAACAGGGTTAGATTTTTATAGTGTTAAAGACTCGATTTTTAAAGTGATAAAAACTCGATTTTTAGAATGATTAAGACTTGATTTTTATGGGATAAAGATTCGATTTTTAGTGATTTGAGATTTGATTTTTATAAATAAAAAGAAGTGATTTTTTTTTGATCAAAGAAATGATTTTTATTTATATATATAGAAGGTAAAGATTGGATTTTTACCATTTTTTCAAGAAGATAAAAATTCGATTTTTATATATATGAAGTGAAGATAAAAATTCGAGTTTATATATAAAGTAACGATATAAAAATGTGATTTTTACTATGAACAGCGTGAAAAAGGATTGCGTTGATAAGACGAAAAAATTCAAATGGTTCAGAAATTCAGAAATGAAACGGCGGAGTGGAACCCTCGGTGAGAACTTCTCACTTTTAATTTATTTTCTAGTTGAAATATATACTAGGATGCAGACGGTGCTTAGCATCACCCGACACCCGTCGTCCACAGACCATGGATGACTTGTTTGTTTGATTGATGTGTTGTGAAAAATGATTGTGTGTAGTGGAATGGAATAAAATATTTTATAGTTAAAAATATAATTTTTAACATGTATATAAAATAAATATTTATAAACAAATCGGGCGGTTTGTTTATGTACACACATTTGAATGATATTGAGTGGGATGATAAATTTTACACATCGCCCAACTGCACAAACAAAATCTGTGTTTGATTGTTTGAAACTCCACACGGGTGTTGGGATGATATTTGACGTACACTAATCCCAATTATTTAGTTGTATGTCGATCAATTGATCGACAGACTATGTAAGCGTTAATTATTTATATTCAATGCTTATGCAGTTGTGTGGTGCACTCTGGATGATGGTTGATTATTTATCGTCGCTATTATATACATGTGTTGTAGGGAATCCATATAATTAACATTATATGGTAATTGATTGGGCTCCTTCCAATTTGGAAAATAAAGAATATATTTATGTGTTGAATAAAAGAAATTTCATGTGTTGAATAAAGAATATTCATGTGTTGAATAAAATATATATTCATGTGTTGAATAAAAGAAATTTCATGTGTTGAATAAAGAATATTCATGTGTTGAATAAATTATACATTCATGTGTCGATGAAAATATTCATTTGTTGAATAGAATAACGAAGTTATTGAAATATATAAAGCCGTGTTGATTAGATTGACGCCATTTTGACGTGAACGATATTTATATCGATTTTATTCATTTTTATAATGAATATAGAAAAGGAAGTGATTTCAAAATATAACGTTTTGAAAATATTATCGTTTATAGATTAATAATATGGAATATTCAATTTTGATTAGAAATTGAATATGAAGTTGAAATCGTTTTGAAAACGAATTTAAAACGATTTATAAAATACGTTTTGAAAGGAAATCAACGAAATATATATAATATATATATTATAAATATATAATGGCCTGAATAGAACGCGTCGCGCTGTGGCAGTTCCCGAATTTTGACCATTGACTTCGAATGGATATTACGGGAGATCCGACCGTCGGATTCTCTTAAAACCAGAACCGTTGGGTTCGTATCGAAAAGAGCTTTCCAATGAATATTAGAGATTTGAAATCTAACGGTTGGATTTGGAATTATGTCCAAATCAAATTTGGAAAAGGTCATTGAAAGTGCAGTTTGATGGCCGTTGATGGAAATCGACTGTACGAGCCTTGATAAAATTATTAAAAATAGTAATAATTTGTGTAAAATCATAAGAAATGATTTGTGAAGAATTGGAATGAAAAATTCCAAATTTGAGAAGATAAAAATAGATTTTTATCGAAATTAACTAGCTATGAACTAGTTATGAACTAGAATTATAATCCCATTTATTTTTAAAATAAATAAAGTGGATTTGAAATGGTTTTGAAAATAACCAGAATTTCCAATATATAAAGTGGAAATGGATTTGAATCGAAATTGTCTTCGGAATATTTCGATGTTGGATTTCGTGATTATGCAGATATTGTTATGGGAATTTGAAAGATATATTTATATCGTTATTTCCAATACGATATTTGTTGGTTGTAGAATTTGATATTGAATATAAGCTGGTGTATTTTCTATTCAGAGCCTTGTATTTAATATCAAATGGGATTTGGGTTTGTCGTGAATGGTGTCTTCATTAACACTGTTCTTAAACCCAGTTGAGAAAAAAATTAAAGCTTTTTATTTAGATTTAATGAAGTATACCAATTAAATGGTATTTAATTGGAATTAAATTTGAATTGATTTTTGGGTTCATCGAACGGTGTTTTAAATAACACTAGTTCTTTAACTCGATAATTAATGGAATGTGATTTGGGTTGTCGTGAATGGTATCTTTAATAATACCGTTCTTAGACCCAACGGATTTAAGAAAATCAAAAATTAACTGGAGATTAGTTAATTTGAATGGTTTCTTGGGTATTGATCTGATGTTGGTTTCGGCCTTCGGGGTTAATACTTAGGGAATTGTTCACTTGCTAATTTACGGTTAAAGGATGATGGAATGGAATGTGATTTAGGGTTTATAGTGAACCGTGTTTTAAATGACATTGGTTCTTTAACGTAGTTAAAGACCGGATATGATTTCCCAAGTTAAACAATCACTGATATTGATTTTTGGGAAGATTAAAACCAAGTGGAGTTTTAATGAATCTTTAATTAGATTTAAATGATCGAGAATGGAGTATCACCGGTTTTGCTCCAGGAGATAGTTAAAATCTTTAAATAGATTTGAACGTGAAATGGTAATTGAATTTACCAATAACACCGTGGTGTTAGATATGAAGTATGGCCAGTATTACTTCATGTGATGAATAGGTTGGGGTTGGGAAATTTAACAAGTGGTTACTTCGGTAAGGTTCGCTGATCCCGACTAGTTTGGATAAACAATAATTTGGTTTGAATTGATATTCAAAAGAAGATTAAAGAATAAATTTGAGGAATTTATCTTTGATAAAATTAATGGGAACCTTTCCCAAAGTATAAGAATATTTGAATAAAAGAATATTCTAAATTGGAATGAGGTGTATGTTGTGTTTGTGTAACACTTGTTTATTATATACGCGGGTTATTCAGAAAGACCGGGCTTATCCCATTCTGAATAACTGATTCGACGATGTGTCGAGGATGAAGACGGTGGTCGAAGACCGGAGGTCTTCACATCGTTTGGATAATTACTGATGATCTTGATTGGGTTGTACACCCAAGAGGAGGGAATCAGTTGGTGATCGTCCAGACGTACTTGGAGATCGATGGATATGCGAGGTACAAGGTGCCTCCGGTTTCGTTCAGACCCAGAACGAACTTGTAAATGGACTGTGTGTCTGACATTGGATTTTATTCTGTGCGATTGATTTCTATTAAATATATATCTGTTTGGTGGCGGAGAATTTATTTTCTTGCTTAACGCCCTTCTCTGAGACGTACGAGCTTAGAGGTTGTATATTGATGAATATCAGTCACATGGAGTGAATTGCCTGTGTGGCATGCCTAAGTGGCAAATGATCAAGGATTTTGTTGAAAAGCAAAGTCTTGTGGTTGATGATCAAAGCACGGCCTGTGTGGCATAGCTTTGTGTATGGTGTTAATTTGCGAGCCTCACACCCCGGTATGAACCAGAAACGGGAGAGGATCCAGGGAGAACATGCGTCTCTTTCTACTTAGAGGTGGTGTCAGTGACCTACCAGCCCTGACATTTAAATATTTTTCACCTGTGTGGTTGTTGGAATGCGAGGCGCCTCGGATATGGAGTCATTTGGCTCATTTACGCCCCATAGGGCGGGGAGACGTATTGTTCAGGGTTTCATTTTAATCCGCTACGTGTGGACCGGCCCTGTGGCTCCTAGGTGCAGTTGCGGCTGTAGCTTGAGACACGGACTAGAGCGTCTTGAATTCGGTGAGGACTATCTTTTGCCTCGGTTCGTAGATGGAAATCCAACTTCCAATACGTGACATTTGCGGTTTTGATTGTAGAGCCTAGTATTGGCGACATGATATATGGTACCCATGTCGTCTATGATTAATACTTATGATTGAAATTGTTTTGACACTATACACTTATTGTAATAATAAAAGATGAAATTTAGCGTATCAAACATTCTTTGGCTATTATAAGGTAATACCCTATCCTCCTGCTTGTGTTGCATTGTGTGATGGGACCTGGTACTTATAATAGCTTCATTGTTCTTTATTTAGCATTGCGCTGTTGTTTTATGCACTGGTATTCTTGGGAGGAAACCTGTTCCATGTGATACGGCGAGGTCCCTTGATTTACCTAACTTTAAAATAAAGATTAATAACTGTTTTAGTTCTCACACCAGTCACAAGACTGACCTGGAGTTTATTGTTTTAACCTAAACTCTGGGTGCCCCTATTTTCCACACGGACAGCTAGTAGTTTTGGTTTTGCAGATTTATATTCACAGGAACCTGGTTTACAGCTGGAATGATATCCGTATATCTCTTTCAGTTGTGTATTGTATTATTTTTCCGCTACAGTAATGTATTTAAATCTTTGATATTTCTCTGATGTATAATATTTATTCATATTCTATATATTCTTGTATTCTGATGTAATTGTTGTAATAAACAATGAAATGTTCTTCTGTTTGTGTCCCGATGTGACTTGTTCTCAACTCAATCCGGGCTTTCCTTCACGGGGAAGTTCGGGTCATTTCAAGATGTGTGTAAACAAGTAAAACAATGATATGCAAACTAGACCAGTATATGCAAGAACCCAAGACTGACCAGAATTGCAACAACAAGGATATGTAGCAAATAGCAAGATATAAGGCAGAGTGCTCAAACATGTTCAAGTGCACAAGCAAAAGCAATAACAGGGCTCAAGTAAGTAGGCACAACCAACAACAGTGAAACACAAGTGGACATGGCAAAATTTTAGGTGAAAATAGTAAAACAATAATGCACATTTACACACCTATGCACAAAGACAGTAAAATTTCCAGTTTTAAATGCACAAAAGTCAGCATATAAAATGTTGATAAATACAAGAATCGTCCATATTCAGCTTATAAAATCGTTAAACTTATTATTGATAAAATCTGCAACTTTTATTATAGAGATGAGGTTGAATTCAGTCATAAAACAAATCTGCAACTTTCATACCATAAAGTCTGGAGTTACTCATTTAAATCATGACTATTTCATTCAATAGGCTTAGATGAAACAAGCATTTGAATTGCTGGTCTTTAGAAGGCAGGTGTACATGCACATGCCATCACAAGACCAACATATCTATGCCAAAATCATTTGCATTATCTTCTGTCATTCCTTATGAAAACATGTCAGTTGTTGAGTATTCATCTAAAATTTTTACAATCTTCTTAGTATATTTGTAACTCCTGTATTCTACCTAAATATGCTAGTTTACACAAACGGTAGTTGAAAATGCTTCAACCAAACCTACATTATTCTTTTTTGGAAATACTTGATAGTTAATTGAATCCTATGTTTATAGGACACAATATATTCACAAGAGGTTTTCATTTGGAATCTATTTGCATGGATATAATAAGATGTCCCCATCATACCTATATGAATGTACACATAGGCTTCAATTTACTATAAGAAACCTTCATTTACCACTGAATCCAAGTGGAATCTTGTAGGCAACTTTACATCATTCTAATAAAAGATGCATACTAGTTTTCATGCAAATATTTACTTCGCCAAAATACATGTATTCTTGCAGTTCATTCTACAAAAATACGTCATTACTCCTTCATGTTTAACATACTTTCAGCAAATAAAACCCTACATTTTCTAATACAATTCCAGGAAATATGTAATTCTTTTTATAGTGATTCAAACAACAGATTCTATAGATATAAACTGATTAATAATACATATCATAAACCAAGCAACTTACCCATTTATTCAACCAGTATTTTAACTTCTTTTTCCTAAGCAAACATCTTCAAAGTCATTTTTTACTTAGCTTCACCATATGCCAAAAGGATTATAAGGAAGGTTATAATTTTACAAATCAAGAAGAAAAAAAGGTAGGTCGAATGGCAACTTTTTTTGGTCAAGATTGTCAGTTAAATCATAGTAGTCCAAAAGCATAAAGTATAAACCAAAGAACCATAGAGTTAAATCATAGCAGGATAGAACTCGCAAGTTAAAACATCAAGAATTCGTGAGGGCAGCATCATCGTTTTAGTAACCGGAAGTTTGGAGATGTCCACAACAACGACAAGTCTAATGTTGAAATCAGAGATTATTTAGGGATTCGAAACCATATAAATTCACATGAATTCATCACAGGAAAACGTGCGATTGAAATCGAACAACCAAACAATAACCAAAAGTTAATAAGCGCAAAATCATGTACTAATTTCAAAGATCGATTTCATCTCAACAAGACCAGGATCAAGATTATCGGAGCACCATGATAGAAGATTATCATGATTTGGGGAAGAGTACAAAAACCCTAATTTTAATCAATTCGACCACCATTGAAGTTTAAAGGAGGAAAGCGGCTGAATGAAAATAAATGTGGGAAATAGAAATAGCTGAGGGATGGATTGATGGTGTGGATTGATGTATGAAATTTTGTTTTTAACGATGATGTGGATCACTAAGGTGTAAAATTTTATATTTTGAATATATTTAAAGCTACTGTAACATCTTGCTGATATCTATGCTACCATCTTGAAGCAAATGTTGCAATAAAACCAAAATTTTATAGCTATCGTAATATTTTAGCTGCCAATACCTTGCAAATCTGTTGCAGAAGGTCATTTATGGCGTAGCGTAGCTACTCATGCCCCCAACTGGTTAGCATTGAGAAACAAAATGAAGTAAGGGTGAAAAGAAAATATTCACCACTTTGCACATAAGAGAGCAACCAGGTGAAATACTGCTTTGCATATAATTGACTAGATGGGCTTTGGCAACAGGCCTCACCCTCGCTACAAAAGGAAGCAATAACTCTACACTATTTGGCAACAGGCCTCGCCCTCTCTATAAAAGGAAGCAATAACTCTACACTATTTGGCAATTAGACCGCATCCGATGGACCCGGACCCGGACCCGACCTAACGGGTCTTGATTTTAGACAGGTCGAGATTTGTCAGGTCTAAACTATACATTTCAAAAATCTGAACCCAACACGATCTAACTTCGGTTCGTATTGGGTCAGGTTGGTTCGGGTTCAGTTGGATAGTAACATTAAAAACACGTATATTTCAATTCTTTAGGTTGGGTCTTTCGGGTCAGATTTGATTGGGTCTTAATTATATTTTTCATCACTTAGAGCCGACCCAATACCCATTAGGTTCAGGTCGATTTGGTCCAGGTTTTCGGTTCTTGATTCTAATTACCAGCCCTAACTAGTTCCTTGTAAGGATGCACAAACAACGTTGCTCATATGACAAAGGTGGAACTTTATAGAAAACATTCCTTATTTTTTCACTTCTACACTGAAAATGCTCCAATACACAACTGCTCCACACCTCTCCCTAACCAATTCATATTTCTTATGGAAATCCAACTTATGATCATAGAAACCACCTAGTCCTGCTATCACCCTAGTTGTCACACATATTATGATTAATGGACTTTGGTAACATCATCTGGTCTTCCAAATAGATCTTCAGAGGTTATAAAAACAATATGCCTTGCATTTATGCAAGGATTGGTCATTCTTGAACTCTTGAGTGCCATTTTCTTATTATTATCTGTTATAAACCAGATTATTATAGGGGAAGCAAGGTAATAAGAAAAAAAATACTATAGTACATGTTACTCTTAAATCTTGTCTTTATACTTACTATACCATTATTACCTATTTTTTCATTTCTAAATCAAGGTATTACTATGTAACCTTTGCTCGTATCGAGAGGCAACTGCAAATCCGAGCTTTGCTAAATTTTTAGTCAAACGAGGTGAATTCACAATGATGTGGAAGGAAAATATGGAGGTTTGGCATGCAAAATAGGGAGTATTTTTATGTACATGCATGTGTGTGCGCGTGTATACACACAAACACTACTTGAAAATGATGAAGAATGCAAGGAGTTCTCAAATTAGAGTTCAACAGGAAATTTTGTCTAAATGAAGGTGGAGCATGTGACGGAAATCAAAAAGCCTGCATAGAGGTCCTTGTGGTATTGAAAGCGTTTTTTTATTGATTATATGCATGCACAATTGGGGGACATGCATAATTATGTGGTTTAGAGTTAGGATGATTTTATTTACTTTGATAGAGACATTTGTTTCCATGGTGATTTTGAATCTTTCTCGGAGCTCGAGTTGTAAGTGGATTTTTAGACGGCTTGTATGAAAATATAGTACCAAGAAGGAAATTGTTGGAACTAGTTGGTACGGTAATTCTAGGTCGAAGGAGTCGGTTGGAGTAGCAAAAGAGGAGGAAGACGAGATACATCGAAAAGGTAGGACTAGAGCATTATTAGGTTATAACAAAAGCAAAGGCTTCCAGCCCATAGGAATGAGCTACCAATCGATTGGAAGATTAACCTGGTCAACTAGTGTTTGGCCATTTTTTGACTTGAGGAGAACTCTGCCTTTCGGATAGACCAAAAGACTCCTACCAACCGACTAGGAGTGTAAAAAATGTATCTGGTCCATTTACCCAACCCAACTAACAATAAAATTATTGGGTTGGGTTAAATCTATTTATTTAGATGGGCTTATTGGGTTAAACCATTAAACCCAAGCATCCTCATGGGTTACACGGTTTTAACCCATTAAACTAATTTATTCATTTAACCCATCGATAAAAAAATTAAGGTTACTTCTTGTTCATATTCTTATTGATGCATTAATAAAAACTACTCACCCGATTTATGCGACACTATTCAGTTTAGGGATTCTACTTGATCGACGTCTTTTCTGTATCAGTTGATCGATTCTTTTCAATTTCGGTTACTCGCAATCCTCTCAGATTTTCTAGCTCTAATTAATGAATTCTAAATCAATTTAAAGTGAATTTGCAGGTAATGATCTTTCTCAGCTTCTATTTTTTGATTTGATTTTGAATTGAAGTTAATTTATTGTATTTTGGGCGTTTGAGAAGTTGCAGACATAATTAAAAGCCTGACTCCATTTCGGTCTCCAATTACTAGATGTTTATAGTTATGATTTTGTGCAATTACTAGATCAGATGTTTGTGTTTTTATCAAAAATAGGTAAGAATGATGAACTGAAGCACATAACTCATCACCTACTCAGGCATATAAATGATATTAAATACCAATTAATTTGCAACTAAGTTTAGATATTCAACCCTCTTCCCGGTCAATATAGATGGGAGGGGCCAACATAACCAGCCTCTTTGTATGTACACCTTTGTTTCAGGGTGGGACCGTCCTCCTGCTAATCCGGCCATTTTCGAACCCACCCGGTACTTCTAAATTCTTTCTCTTCCCGGCCCGGTGCGAAGCGTGGTTATGTACATGTTCCGACTCGCCGGTCATTCATTATAGATCTAGTGGCATGGCGAGGCGAAGGGATTGGATTTCACCTATGATCAGACCTATAATATACTGGGGGCAACCAACGTGTACTTTTTCGTGTTGTTGACGTTGACTTTCAAGCTCATTTTTGAGTAGGCCGGGATTTTGGGAGCTGGGAGCAGCTCACACTATGGTGGTCTTCGGTGCCGCCGTGAAGATCTAGGAGTGTGAGCAGTACGAGCTGAAAGGCTCTCATACTGTTTGGAGGGCAGGGGCGAAGGAGCCAAACCTGACCCCTATCTATCGTCGTAGAAGCTGTTTCTTTGAAAGATTATGGTTCTCGGGTATCCAATCAATTCATCCTCCAAACCAACTAAACCGGGGAAGCGGAAATGAAATTGTAGGGTGAGGGGGAAGCTCAAGGAAGGCTTCACTCGCTCAATTCGCTCGTTTAGTAGACAGCGAGGGCGTAGCATTGAAGGGAGTATTATGTTGCAGCCTTTACACCACATTTATATATCCTAAATACACAAAGTAGATGCAACTTACTCAATAGGAGGTCTGGTACATAAGTTCGCGTAAGAAACTTACAAGTTCAAATAGCAAAAAGCTGAGAACTAAATTCTGCATTTTGAATTTACTCATCATTATTTGGAGCAGCCAAAATTACCAGGGTTGCTAAAGCTGCCAGCGTTTACAAACTTCATTTTTCGTCCCTTTTTTTTCTTTCTGTCCTCTCTGATGTTTTGGCTGCTTTTCTTTTTGCAGCCAGAAACCATATTTTAACTAGATGAAAAACATTACAAATGAATAAAAATTATTGGTCTTAATTTTGTTTGTAATATGTCTCTCGTATCACCTTTTTCATATAACCTAACAACTATCAACAGAAAATCAATAAAAGCACTTGAAAGAATTTCTAAATTTACACCCAGAAAATTCCCAATGTTATGCAAGTGTAGGATTCCTAAATTTATTTCTAACTCATAACAGCTAAACTTGTCTTGCTCAAGAGAAAATGAAAAGCGTGCCATCGTTATATTTTTCACCACAAAAAACGTATTGGATTTATAGAATCATATTCTTTCTCTTGGCATCTTGATGATCAACAAAAATAATTCGGTCTCCAATTACTAGATGTTCTTAATTTATGGTTATGCTTTCGTCCAGTTACTATTACGGCGCATTTTATGTGTATACTAACTTTAGTTTCTTTCCTACATATCTGCAAGAGCTGTTTGTGAATTGAACTTGATTTCTTTGCTTTGCTGCAGTTCTGAAGTGTGTCCTTCAACTGAGGTTTAACTCCCATCTTTCTATTTTTTACTTATTTTTTGTTTGACGTTATAATATCCTATGCTGTCTGTTTTATCAAACACTAATCAATTCCATGTTATTATCTTCACCGCATATTGCATAGATTATTACTGTTTTTTCTTGAACTCTGGATGATGATCATGTCTTTTAACCTTCATTTTTAAAAGAAGTTTGATTATGAGCACATTTTGTTGTACAGACTCATATATTGCATAAAGAAAATAGTTTATGACCTGAAAGTCTTTACTTTCCTCTAGTTTTTTCTTGGGTCATTTCAGTCTACCAAGTATCAAGATTGAAAATAATACACTATATCATTGGACGTAGGACATGTATATGTAGCTTGTTGATTTTAAGTTTGCTTGCTTTATAATATATGTTGATAGTTCTTGATATCTTGGTTTTGGGATTTAAGTTCATTTCAGAAACTACATCACTGGAACACATAAGCGTTTAGTTAAAGGGTCTATGTTGTAACGAGGCATGTTAGTAATTTAGAACTGGAAAACACAAGTTATCAAACTTGTGTTCGTCTTTGGATATTGTTTTATGTCAAGATAACAAATTTTAAATCCTATTTTGCATTTTGTTACTCAAATGTAGAACGAATAAAGCTTTTCTATGCTAATATTTTGCAAATGATATGTTGATGTTTAATGCAGAGGCTGATGTGCAAGCTAAAGTGATGTTGTGATCAAATCATTCATATGATGTGCAGGCTTTTCTATGCTAATATTTATGTAGATTTCGAAGGAACTAATGATATTTTGATTGCAGATGTTATGTATTTTTTTTGAATATTTTGATTACTATTGTATTATGTGCTGCGTAAGTTGTTCTTTAATGATAGTTCCAATATTCCAGTTTGCATAATATTTTCATTTTATGCGATACAATCTATCTTCATTTTATATGTTTTTTACAATACTTTCAATCAAATGGATTTAGTGCGTTGGGTTGATTTGACCCACTAAATTGTTGAGTTAGGTTGGATTTACCCGTTTATTAAATGAGTATAATGAATTGGGTTATTTTGTTTGTTAAATGGGTTCAATTAATCTTGAACCAACTCATTCATACTCAACTCAACCCATTTAACACCCTACACTGACTAGAAATAATCAATTGATTAGTTTTCCAATCGAGATTTTGCGGAAGAAATTGGCCTTCGAGATTTCATGGGCATTTTTCATCATTTAAGGGGTGTTCTAGTGTTTCCAACCTAGATTTTTGGATATTGTTGGCTAGCTTTTTGACCAAGCCACCAAGGTCCGCACACATGAGAAAAATATGAAACTTCACACCTTTAGCCTTCGAAGACCCGATCGGATCGCCCTACCTTACCACGATCGCGATCGCCCCCGTCACCTCGATCTGACCCGTCCTTTCCTACGCGATCCGACCTGTCCTTTCATACGCGATCCGATCCAAGCCCAGAAGACATGGTGAAGGTTATGACCAAGTCCACCACGATCCGTGAATGCAGGATCTGACAACACCTGTCCACACGGCCATATTGACTATTTCTCCATCAAGCTACGAACCAGTCCGAGATTCTCGGGATTTGTGCCACGTATGACCACAATCCGCCTGAAGAAACCAGCTATAAATCGCCCAAGACTTGGCATTTTGGAGGATCTTTTTGGCAATTCTGAGCTCTAACTCCACTATTATTATATCTCTATTATTGTTATTCAGAGTTGTCTCGAATTTATTGAGTGAATCAACATTGTAAAAATGAGGTTGAGGGATAAATCATCAATTGTACTTGAATTTTAAGTATAATCATAGATATAAAGTGGACGTAGGCTCGTTAACGCCGAACCACTATAAATCTCGTGTCTTTCCTGTTTTTTCTTGCATTTTTTCTGATATTAATCTCTGCATAATTGAACAACTTGGGTGTTGGAGCCAATTTTGGATCTAACATTTTGGTGCTTTCACTGAGAACAAAGTTTTAGCATATTGGATTGTAGTTCTACTATTCAGACGATCAAGTTCGAAGAAAAAAGTCCAAAACTCCATTGTTTCAATTTTTGAAGATTTTAGTAAAGCTTAGATATCATGGCGGGAAAGATGTCTAAGGAAGTACGAGCCTCCCAAGCGACTGAAACTACGAACAAAGCAATTGAAGAGAGCGTTCGTGAGCAGATCGAAGTTCTATCCCCGGATTGTGGAGAGGAGGGGGCGATCCGATCTGATGAGGGCGTGGCGATCCGAGCAGCTGAGGGTGCCACGACCCGATCCCAAGATAACATCCCCCTACTAACCCTTCCGCGATCCGATCCCAGGGTACCACGAGCCACCAGCCTAGGAGGACCACGATCCGAACTGATAATCGGACTACTACCCGACCTGGGAAGGAAATTATGGCTCGTTCCGCTCGTGCTGGTACTTCTGTTCAACCCGGTTCAAGTTCCTTCCGTGTAAGAGAAAATGAAGATAACCAGTTCGACCCTTCTGCCCCAGTTACCGAAGGACATCTGACTCGAATACTTGAAGCATTGGATAGGCAAACTGATGAACTGGTCGCTCAAAGGCAGGAGAGCTCGTTGCTACGTCAAAATAATACTACCCTAGGCAGAAGAATTGACGATATTCAAAGGCAGGTTTCACCCCCTCCAGCTCACCCTTTCTCTCCGGAACATACGTCGTCGTCTGAAGAACCCCGAAGGAACCGACGATGGCCCCCGTTAGAAAGAGCCGAGAACATAGAGCAGCTTCGATTTGGGTCACTTCCATCTCGTGAAGAAGAGGCACTTAATCAGGGAACTAATAACTGTAACTTAAATGAGCCCGCTCTACCACCAAGAAACGACATGCCTCCCGCTCGTCGCGTGATCGACTGCGGCAATAGGGGGCAAGGGAGTTCTGCTCAGGGCCCGGATTTTGTAGCAGCACGTCAAAGAAATGCTGGAGGAGGCCGTCGGGCAAGAAGTGCTGATCCCGAAACTACCCTGACCCATGCAGAGGTTGAAGCAATGATTAGGCAAGTCATGGTAGATAGCCGTGGACAGAGGAATGAAGATTGGGGCAAAGATCGTAGTCATACGCCTTTTACAAATGACATACTGGATGTTACATTTCCGAGGCGCTTCAACATGCCAACCATGAATCGCTATACGGGCAGAACTGACCCCATCCAGCACCTAATGCGATACTCCTGGTCAATGAATGCCACTGCAGCTACAGACGCAGTAAAATGTAAAGCATTCCCTATATTCCTGGAAGATGTGGCGTTATTGTGGTTTACCCGCTTGCCGGCACGGTCTATATCCAACTTCAGAGAATTGAGTGACAAATTCGTGAACCAGTTTCGTCTTCATGCCCGGAGGTCTAAGAATGCAATTGAGCTATCCCTTATTAAGCAACGACCTGATGAAAGCTTGAGGTCGTATTTGGATCGTTTTAACTTGGCCGTCACAGAAGTCAGAGATCCGCATGAGAAAACTGTATTGATGGCCCTGATCGATGGCGTCGATAAAGATACCGAGTTTGGGAGATATATGTCGGCAAACCACCCCCGACCAGAGAAATATTTTATGAAAAAGCTAATGTTCGCCTGCGTCAGGAGGAGATATACGCTAATCGAAAAAGAAAGGCCACTGATAAGGAAGATATCCAAAGCAACGTGGCCATCAAGCAAACGGAAGATAGCTCAGGAAAAGTTGAAGTTAACGTTGGGAACAAGAATCAAGGCGAAGGTCACCAATAAGGGAATAATAACAACAATAATCGGAAAAGAAATCGAGGAAATGACTCTCAGAGGAGATCCCGGCCCAGACCGTTTGAGAGCTTCACACCGTTAAATGACATGTTGGAAAACATCTTCCTGGATAAATATAATGTCCTCCAGTACAAAAGGCCTCCTCCGAGAGATTCTACAAAGAAAGAGCGTGAAACTGGAAAATTTTGTCTTTTCCATCATGTAACACCCCACACCCGCTAAGGTCACTCACTAAGGGAATGCCTTAACTTCGGTGGAGTATTTTAAGTGAATATAGAACAGAAAAATTACAACAAGACAGATATAAATAATACTTGAAAATCTAAAACATCATTTCATTGCAGCAGAAGATAAACATGTTTGGTTACAATACCAAAACCAACTAAAACAAGAGTCAAGTACTAAATATCCATCCTGATAAAAACATAAGTACATAATCCCACTACATAACTAATAGCCATAATAGAAAAGATAAACTGAGCTTTACATCAACGGTCCAAGCTCCAAAAGATAGATAAAGCAATCTGATCAAAGCCCACTAGTGCTAGGCCCACTCTGAGAACCTGAGGGTTGGGAAAAAGATAAAAACAACGGGGTCAGACATAAGTCTGAGCGAGTCCTATAACTTTAACAATACAACCATTAAAATAATTAGGGTATGATATAAACTTGGTACGGTAATGACTGGGGATAAATGACTACACTAAGCAGCCAACTATACATAGGATGAACTAAGATATCGGTAAAGACGCATCTACCCACCCAAGGGTAATTACTACACTGCACCACACCAGTCATTCCTAACTTGAAGGTTGATCCCACCCAAGGACTTAGAAAATTTAACTAGTAGTTTCGTGTACCCCTAGCTGACCACATAGGTGTCGTCTGCCCCCTATCTCCACTAGGTGTACCCACTACTCCCCAAGCGATCGGCTCCCTAACGTAGATACCCGTGCTGGACCCACAGTGGGGTGTATCACTCCCCAAAGTGGCAACCCGATACAACCAACGGTGCACGGCTTATACCTACACGATGTAACAACGTCTTACCGACCAGCCCGGGTCCACACACGCATATGAAACCCGTTGGACTTGCGTTGCCACCGCTAACCCGTTTTGGCCTCTTATAGTCAAACCCAGTATGCGTGTCCCGTCCTCGACTTGGGTCGAGCCCACAAAGATACGTTTTGGGTTACTGGTTGAAATGGGCCCCCACAAGCTACCCACCTAAGCTTGTCCCTTTTCTAGTGCATCCCACTTAACCCTTTAATCATGTTTAATTACATGTTTCCACTTATTTAAGTATTCTAATCGTATTTTCTATCGCCACCCAAGGCAACCCACTAGATTTCCACATGCCACCCAAGGCATTTACTTGATTTCCTCATGCCACCCAAGGCACCCACTTAACCCCTCATGCCCCACTACATGCTTATCTGGTTAAGTGTTTCTTAATTGATTAAGAACGTAACCTTTGTAAAGACCTCTCACATTAGACTGTCTTTTATGGCAACTGGATTTGCCGGTCGGGTCCGGGCAGCCTTACGCCATAACAGAGTCTAACCTCGTGTCTTTACACTTGTCACGTATTTAGTTTATGCCTAAGACCTCTCACATTGGGCCAATCATTTGTAGCTGCTGGATTTGCCGGTCGGGTCCGGGCAGTCTTATACTACAAAAGGGTCCAACCTCGTGTCTTAGTCGATTAATTACACCTAATTAATCACCCCCATATTTTGAATTAATTTTCCCTAATTAATTCCAATTTAATGATGTACATAATTGACTCAATTATGTCCATCCACTTATGGTATGCAACATCATACCCATTTCACCACAATTTTGTTAACATGAATATTAACCCCATCGTTCCCCACGTAATACGCTAACATGACATACTTAAAAGGGAAGATTCATCACAAACACAATGGGTTCCACTTTGCATAACATTAGCATCAACATGGGTTTTAAAGGTGTCAACTTGCATATATGACCATAGCATCAAACCCAACTAGCATAAATAACCAACCCAAACTTGCATGAATCACATATGTCATAAAGAGGGTAACTTGCATAAATGTTCATGTCATAGACCTATCATAAAGGGATAAACTTGCATACATGTCATAGGTCTAAAAAGGGATGAACTTGCATATGTTACTCATGTCATAAAAAGGGGTAAACATGCATATATATGCATGACATACAAAGGGGTAAACTTGCATATGTATGCATATCATACAAAGGTGTAAACTTGCACATGTTACTTGCATATAATCAAACACCAAACTTGCATAACATGTCATATATGAACTTGCATATAATCAAACACCAAACTTGCATAACATGTCATATATGAACTTGCATATAATCAAACACCAAACTTGCATAACATGGTGTCATAATGGATCAATGTTTATCATAGTGATTTGCATAACTAGCATCATGAACATATAGCATAAAACTTGCATAACTAGCATCATGAACATATAGCATAAAACTTGCATAACTAGCATCATGAACATATAGCATAAAACTTGCATAACTAGCATCATGAACACATAGCATATGATAACATAACTTGCATTGATCCACATACATAACCATAACCTCATTATATCCTATCATAATTAGTTTAGCAATTGCTTGCTAAAGGCATAGAAACTCATAACTTATTGATTAGCACTCCTATGAAGAAGATTTAGTTGCTAGAGTTGATTAGAAGTTGATTTGAGAAGCTATCTTCCTCTTTAATTTGTGGAGGCTCCTTCTAAGTTGCATGTTGACGGTATGATGACGTTGTATCTATTTTTAGTATGGATTAGGGTAGTCTTAGGGTGTATTTATAGATTTAGGATGTAATTTAGGCCCTTAGATTAACCCTAGATTAGGTTAGAGCCGTCAGATTTCGTCACAAGCCCCAAAACACAGCCCAAACCCCTTCAGATTGCACCCAGGCCAACCTGGTTGACTACCCAGGTCGACACCCGTGTCGACTGGGCAGTCGACATGGGTTGGGGTGGTGTCGACTGGGCAGTCGACACCCCTGTCGACTTGGCCTGCGCGGGAATTTTCCCGCCTTCCCCCTATGTGTTGAATTTTGAATTTGGCTTTAGTTTTAAACTGTTTTTAAACTTGAATTTTCTGAAAACTTCGTTGGGCCATAACTTGGTCATACAGACTCCGATTTACAAAAACTCGGACTCTATTTCGTGTATTTTTCCGAGACAAACACAATGGCGCAACCCGTTTCCCCTAATTCCCACATCTGAGATTAGTTATTCTTTAATTTGTGAATGTTAATATTAACTGAAATTCGGGGTGTTACATTCTCCCCTACTTAAAAGATTTCGTCCCCGAAATCTCTAAGTCAAGAAGAACGTATCCTACCAACCAAACAACCATCTACTAAACCATCAAACACTGGCATCCATTGTCCTTAAAGTTTCTAATGCTGTATGAACATATGCAAAAAGTGTGTGTATATGTTCCCTGTCTAATGCAAAATCAGGCGGTCTACTGATTCAGTTGACCTCCTTAATGCAAACCATGATAGTGCCATGCATCCAATATGTATGCGAAAGAACCCTATCGACACATACTATTTCCACATGTGTGCACAACCATACACCAAAATGCATCATCCATATGACAACACAACCATTATACATCCATTAATATAGCTACCTACACACAATTATATGCAATATGCAATATGAAGTGACTGAGCCGATCTAGTGTCTAAAGTGTGTGTATATGCATCCACGAGCAACCACTAGCAAACACTTGCATCCACATGCATCCAGCAATCATAACATGTCTCAAACACATGTTTCAACAATAGGTTTACCCTATCTACAGGTCAAAGGTACTAACGAGAGGACATACTAAAGATAAGATAAGTACTAGACAAACGATAAAGGAGAAGTTAAAAGACATACCCTCAAAACGAAATGGGTACAGTGAACGCATCTTCACTTCTGTCTCCCAAGTAGTGTTGCTCTCATCATCCCCCCATTGCACTTTGACTAGTTGAACCTCTCTGTTTCTCAACTTCCTAATCACTGACCCAAGGATGCGGGTAGGAGCTCGTCGGATCGTCGCATCACGCTCTACCTCCACTTCTCTAAGCAAGCTCGGCTCTACCACCTCTGCGGTCTCATGTAGGCACTTCCTCAAATATGACACATGGAATACGTCATGTACACCACTAAGTCTCTCGGGAAAATCCACTCTATATGCCATCTGTCCAATCCTTTCCTTAATAGGAAACGGTCCTACAAACCTTGGTGCTAACTTCCCAACGGACCCAAAGCGAACAACATTCCGTAATGGAGATACTTTAACAAAGACCATGTCCCCAACATCAAACTCCAGATCCGTCCTCCTCTTATCCGCGTAAGATTTCTTCCTATCTTGCGCTTCTTTCATCCTTCTTCGAATCAAATCAATCTTTTCTGAAGTCTCTCTAACCATATCGGGCCCAAGCAAGATCTTATTCGTAGATTCCCACCAACATGTAGGTGATCGACAAGGCCTTCCATAAAGAGCTTCAAAAGAACCATACCAATACTAGACTGAAAGCTGTTATTATACGCGAACTCCACCAATGGAAGATGCTCTTCCCATGTACCTCCAAAATTTAAGATACATAGCCTCAAAAGGTCTTCTAGAATACGGTTCACCCTCTCGGTCTGGCCGTCCATCTGAGGATGATATGCGGTGCTCAAACACAACTGAGTCCCTACCGCCTCTTGCAAACTCTTCCAAAACTCGCTAGTGAAGATAGGATCTCGATCGCTCACTATGCTAGAAGGTACACCATGCAACCGAACTATCTCTCGAAGGTAAACTGAAGCTAGCCATGGAGCAGTCCTCTTACTCTTCACGGGTATGAAATGGGCGCTCTTAGTAAGTCTGTCTACCACAACCCAAATTCCCGTATTACCCTTCCTTGATCTCGGTAACCCATCAATAAAATCCATCGAGACGCTATCCCACTTCCATTGCGGAACTTCCAATGGGTGAAGCAACCCACCGTGTTTCTTTTGCTCCGCTTTCACTTGTTGGCACACCAAGCATCTAGCGACATACTCGGCCACATGTTTCTTCATACCGGCCCAAAAGAAAACTCGCTTCATGTCTTGGTACATCTTGTCCCCACCGGGATGAATGGTCATCTTCGAACAATGTGCATCATCAAGTATAGCCTTCCTCAAACCCTCATCTTGCGGTACACAAAGTCTACCGTCTCTACGCAACCACCCCTTATCATCTAGGGTGTACCTACTCAAATGGTTGGACGACTCCCCCCTTATGAGCCTCTCTACCAACTCAACCAACTGTGGGTCGTCCCGCTGTGCCTCGCCAATCCGTCGCAAAAGAGTAGGTCTGACCTCTAAGGATGCTAGCAAACCGGGTACAAAGTCAACGGAAGGTCTGAAATCAAACATCGAGATAAATTCCAAGCTTCGTCGTTCCACGAACAATGGACTCAAGGACAACCTTTTTCTGCTTAAGGCGTCCGCCACCACGTTACCCTTGCCAGGGGTATACGCTATCTCGAAATCATAGGATGCTAAGAACTCCATCCACCTTTGTTGTCTTAAGTTCAAATCCTTTTGAGAAAACAAGTACTTCAATGATTTGTGGTCAGTGAACAATTCGAACCTCTCGCCAAGAAGATAATGGCGCCAAGACTTAAGCGCAAAAACAATAACAGCCAACTCTAGATCATGCGCAGGGTAATTTTTCTCATGCACTCTCAACTGCCTTCCCCCATAGGCTATTACCCTTCCCTCTTGCATTAAGTCTGCGCCTAGTCCTATCCCACAAGCATCGGTATAAACGACAAATGGCTTACTCCCATCTGGCAATACTAAGACTGGAGCTGTGGTTAAAGCTCTCTTTAACCGTTGGAACGCATCATCACAATCTATGTCCCATGTGAAGACTAGATTATTCTTTGTCAAGCGAGTTAATGGGGCTGATATCTTTGCGAAGTCCTTGATAAACTTCCTATAGTAGCCAGCCAACCCCAAGAAACTCCTCACCTCGGTAGCATTCTTCGGAACCTTCCAATCTTGGATGGACACTACCTTCGCGGGATCCACAGCTATCCCTTCCTTAGAGACCACGTGCCCTAAGAACCGCACTTCCTTCCTCCAAAAGTGACATTTAGAAAATTTAGCCTTAAGGCTATGCGCTCGAAGAGTCTCCAACACTTCCCTAAGATGTAGGGCATGCTCTTCTTCACTCTTAGAAAAGACTAAGATGTCATCCACAAAGACCACCACAAACTTATTAAGGTACTCCCTGAACACCCTACTCATCAGATCAACAAAGTATGCGGGGGCGTTCGTCAAACCAAATGGCATCACAAGCCACTCATAGAAACCATCCGGAGTCCTAAAGGCAGTCTTGTCTATGCTATCCTCAGCCACTCTCAACTGATGAAACCCCGTGGCTAAGTCCAACTGCGAAAACACTGAGGCGCCAACCAACTGATCAAAGAGATCATCAATCCTCGATAATGGGTGTCTATTCTTCTTTGTAAGCTTGTTGAGTTCTCTATAGTCTACACAAAGTCTGAGGGACCCATCCGCCTTCGTGGCAAAAACCACTGGAGCACCCCACTCCGATATACTTCGTCATATGAACCCCTTCTCAAGCAACTCCCCTACTTGCTTATTGAGTTCCCTCCTCTCACGAGGAGCTATGTGGCGCACTGGCAAAGATACTGGTTTAGTATTGTCTACCAGATATATTCGGAAGTCTATCTCCCGCTTCGGAGGTAAGCCCTTCACCTCCTCAAACACATCCGAGTATTCCCGGACCACTCTAACAGATCGCAAACTCTCGACCGAAGCGTCAAGAGATTCAAGATAACTTAGCATAGCAGAATTCATGGGATTACAAGAGATCTCGAGAGTGTTACCCAAGCGGGTCATGAGCCTAACAACTCTCCTTTCACAATCAAGAACGGCACCATTACTGGATAACCAGTCCATGCCCAAAATTAACCCATAGCCCGTGAAGCCCAAAACAAAAGCATTACATCTAAACTCAAAGCTAAGTATGGAAATCTTCAAACCCAAACATATCATGGACAAATAAGTGGAGCCCCCAATTGGGTTTGAAACAACCAAGGGATCATCTACTAGACTAGTGTCTAAGTGCAGTGACTCAACTAATGATGATGAGATAAACGAATGCGATGCGCCAGAGTCGAATAAAGTACGGACAGGATGATCAAACAGAAAAACCAGACTTTCAACGGAAATAGTTCTACCTCTTTCCTGAATCGGTGGAACCGCAAGAGCCTGAACTTGCCCCCTTGCCTGACCTGGTGCCATAAGAGCTTGCACCTGTCCTCCTGAGGTAGATCCCGTCCTCTGCCCCTTCTTGGGGCAGTCCTTCACTAGATGCCCTGCTTCGCCACAGTGGAAGCAGCCAGTCTTCTTCTTCTTCCGACAATCTTTGCTTAGGTGGCCTGGTGTCCCGCAATTGAAGCACTTCTTCTTTCCCTTGCCACCGTTGCCTTTCCCACCCTTGTTTTGCTGTTGCTGTTGAGGTCTCTTCTGATCTCCTTTCTTCTCGGGTGCCTTATTAGCATTGGGACCCTTCTCTTCCTCATGCATAAGTGCCATGTCTACTAGCTTCTCAAAGGTGGCCCCCATAGGGATGTGAGTCATAGCCAATCCATGCATCGGTTCATTCAAGCCTTTAACGAACCTCAAAGCCTTCTTCTCCGGTGTATTCACCATGTCTATGCCAAACCTTGCCAACTGATTAAACTTGTTGACATATTCCTTCATTGATAAGTTTCCTTGCCTTAGAGTCAAGAACCTTTCCATATACAGATTTTCTTCCGCCCTTGAAAGAAACTTTGCCACAAACCTTTGTCTGAAATCCGCCCAAGAGTCAACAGGGCGCTCTCCATTAGTGACCTCCCACCAGAACGAGGCCTCTCCCTTCATTAACCAAGCAGCTAACCTGACTTTCTTTCCTTCTTCCATCTCAAAGATATCTATCAACTCTTCCACCTCCTTAAGCCAATCCCTAGCTTCCACAAAAGTTTCTGATCCTTGAAAAGGTTTCCCTCCCATAGCCTCAAATTCCTTGCAAGTCTTAGCAAAAGTATCCGCGCGAGGAGGAGGAGGGGGAGGAAGATCGGGTGCAACTGGTGGTGGAGGAACATTTGTTGGACCCGCAGCGGCGGCCCTAGCCTCCATCAACCTCCTATACCATACTGGTATTGCTACACCCTCCGGAAAGTTAAGATCTTCAGCCATGCTGAAACGAAAAAGGAAAGATTCAAAACGGAGAATTTGAAAGGTAAAGATATGGCTACTAGGGATTATGCTTTTCTTTCAAAAACTTTTCTCTTAAAAGATATGTTTTTGAAAATACTTCTTCCAAAAATGTTTTTAGAAAAATAGTTTTTCTAAAAAAATTATCTGTTCTGGTAACTTTCGGCTCTGATACCACGTGTAACACCCCACACCCGCTAAGGTCACTCACTAAGGGAATGCCTTAACTTCGGTGGAGTATTTTAAGTGAATATAGAACAGAAAAATTACAACAAGACAGATATAAATAATACTTGAAAATCTACACCTATGTGGTCAGCTAGGGGTACACGAAACTACTAGTTAAATTTTCTAAGTCCTTGGGTGGGATCAACCTTCAAGTTAGGAATGACTGGTGTGGTGCAGTGTAGTAATTACCCTTGGGTGGGTAGATGCGTCTTTACCGATATCTTAGTTCATCCTATGTCTAGTTGGCTGCTTAGTGTAGTCATTTATCCCCAGTCATTACCGTACCAAGTTTATATCATACCCTAATTACTTTAATGATTGTATTGTTAAAGTTATAGGACTCGCTCAGACTTATGTCTGACCCCGTTGTTTTTATCTTTTTCCCAACCCTCAGGTTCTCAGAGTGGGCCTAGCACTAGTGGGCTTTGATCAGATTGCTTTATCTATCTTTTGGAGCTTGGACCGCTGATGTTAAGCTCAGCTTATCTTTTCTATTATGGCTATTAGTTATGTAGTGGGATTATGTACTTATGTTTTTATCAGGATGGATATTTAGTACTTGACTCTTGTTTTAGTTGGTTTTGGTATTGTAACCAAACATGTTTATCTTCTTCTCACTACTCCCCAAGCGATCGGCTCCCTAACGTAGATACCCGTGCTGGCCCCACAGTGGGGTGTATCACTCCCCAAAGTGGCAACCCGATACAACCAACGGTGCACGGCTTATACCTACACGATGTAACAATGTCTTACCTACCAGCCCGGGTCCACACACGCATATGAAACCCGTTGGACTTGCGTTGCCACCGCTAACCCGTTTTGGCCTCTTATAGTCAAACCCAGTATGCGTGTCCCGTCCTCGACTTGGGTCGAGCCCACAAAGATACGTTTTGGGTTACTGGTTGAAATGGGCCCCCACAAGCTACCCACCTAAGCTTGTCCCTTTTCTAGTGCATCCCACTTAACCCTTTAATCATGTTTAATTACATGTTTCCACTTGGTTAAGTATTCTAATCGTATTTTCTATCGCCACCCAAGGCAACCCACTAGATTTCCACATGTCACCCAAGGCATTTACTTGATTTCCTCATGCCACCCAAGGCACCCACTTAACCCCTCATGCCCCACTACATGCTTATCTGGTTAAGTGTTTCTTAATTGATTAAGAACGTAACCTTTGTAATGACCTCTCACATTAGACTGTCTTTTATGGCAGCTGGATTTGCCGGTCGGGTCCGGGCAGCCTTACGCCATAACAGAGTCTAACCTCGTGTCTTTACACTTGTCACGTATTTAGTTTATGCCTAAGACCTCTCACATTGGGCCAATCATTTGTAGCTGCTGGATTTGCCGGTCGGGTCCGGGCAGTCTTATACTACAAAAGGGTCCAACCTCGTGTCTTAGTCGATTAATTACACCTAATTAATCACCCCCATATTTTGAATTAATTTTCCCTAATTAATTCCAATTTAATGATGTACATAATTGACTCAATTATGTCCATCCACTTATGGTATGCAACATCATACCCATTTCACCACAATTTTGTTAACATGAATATTAACCTCATCGTTCCCCACGTAATACGCTAACATGACATACTTAAAAGGGAAGATTCATCACAAACACAATGGGTTCCACTTTGCATAACATTAGCATCAACATGGGTTTTAAAGGTGTCAACTTGCATATATGACCATAGCATCAAACCCAACTAGCATAAATAACCAACCCAAACTTGCATGAATCACATATGTCATAAAGAGGGTAACTTGCATAGATGTTCATGTCATAGACCTATCATAAAGGGATAAACTTGCATACATGTCATAGGTCTAAAAAGGGATGAACTTGCATATGTTACTCACATCATAAAAAGGGGTAAACATGCATATATATGCATGACATACAAAGGGGTAAACTTGCATATGTATGCATATCATACAAAGGTGTAAACTTGCACGTGTTACTTGCATATAATCAAACACCAAACTTGCGTAACATGTCATATATGAACTTGCATATAATCAAACACCAAACTTGCATAACATGTCATATATGAACTTGCATATAATCAAACACCAAACTTGCATAACATGGTGTCATAATGGATCAATGTTTATCATAGTGATTTGCATAACTAGCATCATGAACATATAGCATAAAACTTGCATAACTAGCATCATGAACACATAGCATATGATAACATAACTTGCATTGATCCACATATATAACCATAACCTCATTATATCCTATCATAATTAGTTTAGCAATTGCTTGCTAAAGGCATAGAAACTCACAACTTGTTGATTAGCACTCCTATGAAGAAGATTTAGTTGCTAGAGTTGATTAGAAGTTGATTTGAGAAGCTATCTTCCTCTTTAATTTGTGGAGGCTCCTTCTAAGTTGCATTTTGATGGCATGATGACGTTGTATCTATTTTTAGTATGGATTAGGGTAGTCTTAGGGTGTATTTATAGATTTAGGATGTAATTTAGGCCCTTAGATTAACCCTAGATTAGGTTAGAGCCGTCAGATTTCGTCACAAGCCCCAAAACACAGCCCAAACCCCTTCAGATTGCACCCAGGCCAACCTGGTCAAGTACCCAGGTCGACACCCGTGTCGACTGGGCAGTCGACATGGGTTGGGGTGGTGTCGACTGAGCAGTCGACACCCCTGTCGACTTGGCCTGCGCGGGAATTTTCCCGCCTTCCCCCTGTGTGTTGAATTTGGCTTTAGTTTTAAACTGTTTTTAAACTTGAATTTTCTGAAAACTTCGTTGGGCCATAACTTGGTCATACGGACTCCGATTTACAAAAACTCGGACTCTATTTCGCGTATTTTTCCGAGACGAACACAATGGCGCAACCTGTTTCCCCTGATTCCCACATCTGGGATTAGTTATTCTTTAATTTGTGAATGTTAATATTAACTGAAATTCGGGGTGTAACACACCAGATCCATGGTCATTCCACAAATGAATGTCGTCACTTGAGAGACATGGTTGAAAGGGTGCTCCGAGAAGGGGAGCTTGATGAGTATAAGGTGACTCCTAGGGACAGGGGGCAAGCCTTACAAGCCCCGAACCAAAGCCAACCTCCTGCCAAACCGACAGCTCAGCAAAAGGGGAAAAATATCGTTATCAATACCATAATTGGTGGGCTTCACCTAGCAGGGCACAGTTTCAGAGCTATGGATCACTACATAAATGCAGCTAAACAGCATTTCGAAGTGGGAGAATGTAGTAACCCCGAAGACAACGCTCCGATTAAGCAACAAAAGACGATGTCCGATGATGTCATATTTCGCAAGCGAGAGAGTATTAGAGTACACTCCCCAACTGAAGATCCGTTGGTGATCACCATCACCATCGGCTCGGCTGTAGTTCATAAAGTCTTGGTAGATAACGGGAGTTCAGTTAACATTTTGTTCAAGAAAACATTCGACCAAATGAAACTCGAGCCGAAGGATTTGAAGCCATGTGAAGGGTCGATACGTGGATTTAATGGGGCCTCGACCGCTCCAATAGGATACGTGGAATTATCGGTAACCCTTCGGGAAGGAGAACGCCAGAGAGTGAGGATCCTCCCCTTCGGGGTCCTGGATATTGAATCGACGTACAATGCCTTCTTAGGCCGACCGGCCCAAGCCAAATTCAGGGCCTGTATTGCACCCTAGTGCTTATTGTTGAAATATATAATGACCCGGATTTTTGTCAGTTTATTTTAAATATTTAATATTGTTTTAAAATATTTAGTTGATAATTTAAAAGAATTTTTATATTGAATTATCGATTTATGATCGATATACGATTTATTTCGAATACATATAATTATCGAAATACGAGAACTGAAATAATTCAATTCGAAGTTAGAATTAAATCAAAACAATTTAGATGATCAGTATTAACTGTATTTGAATATACATGATAATAAAATATTTTATTATCAGAGAATTTATTTGTTTTGAATATATCGAGTTAATATGGTCATTTATATACACGTTCAAATTTATTTATTTTAAAATATAGTCAACTCAGTTTAGAACAACGCTATAATATTGAAACGACGGTCGTTACGCTAAAATAGCGGTTCACGATTTTTAACTGTGAACCCCGAGATATTTTATTGTGGATAGGATCGAAATCAAATCAACATCTGTTTAAAAAGAAATAAAAATCTTTTTATATCAAATCGTATTTAATACAAATCAAATCAAATTAATTAGAAAATCTTTTTAAAATAAATAGAAAGATTTGTTGTGTACTTCCTATCCCTCTCCACTTCTTTATAAAACCGTGACTCCTCCCTCTACTCCTTCACAAATAAAAAACTTCAATAAATAAAAATGGCCACTGTCCCCTCTAAAATTAAATCCATTTCATTTCGAACGAAATCAAAAATCGTTTGTGAAGACCGCGAGTTCCTGGAGCTCAAATCGATGAAGTATAGGGGCGCGATGACCTTGGGAGGCTCGATTTCGAAAAGCTGTCGGGTTAGGGTGTCGAGCTGGGATCGCGTTCTGCCTCGTGGTGCTTGGAGGATGGTGGAGGTGTTAGTGGAACTCAGGGCGACGAGGAGTTTCACTTAGCCTCACTGGGGGAGCGCGACTCTGTATTGAGGTCATCGACGTGGGGGGTATCGCGATATCAGGTTTGGTGGTAAGTGACGGAGACAACCGAGCTAGGGTTGCGAGTGTAGGGCTTAACGTCGATTTGGAGGTTCTGGTCTTCAATGGCGAACTGCTGTGACGATATTTTGGTAGAAAGGGGGTGTGATGGATTATTGGAGGTGAACTAAGATGTGGTGGGTTCTGTACAGTAGAGGAGCAAGCGCGAGTGAAGGAAAAGGTCAAGACTGACATGATGATTGGATGTGGTGGTTTCGGTGATTCAAAGTGGAGAATTTGGGTTGGCGAAGATGCAGTGAAGTTGCTATTTAATTCAACAATGGGATTAGGGGAAAACAATAGCTGTATAGTGGGAGGCCGCAAGTCTGAAGGGAAGATGAAGGCTTCATGGATTCACGCACAGGGAAATGAAAAGGGGGACTCGTTAAGGCTTCAGTTAAGGTTAGTTTAGTTTATTTAATTAAAGCTAATAGTTTTTAAATTAAATTATTTTGATTTAGATCCACGCTCGTAAATAACATTGAATGGTTATTAATAAGGTTAACATTAGACAAGGGATAGGAGCTAACCAGGGGATTTAAATCAAATTTTTGAAGTCGTTAATTTTATACATTGTTTTTAAATAAATAAATTTATAAGTTAGATTAGGTGGTTAGGGTATGAATTTATTCCAAGATAAGTAATTTGCTTAAGTATTTTATTCGTGTAAAATAATTTTTATTTAAAAGCATGAAAATTTGGTTATATAATTGGTAACTTAGTTTATATAATTAGTTTATATAAAGATATTTAGTTAGCGAAGGAATAAAATGTGTAGATTAATCGTTTAAGTAAATCAAGGTTTAAATTGGAATTATATTACATGAGTTATTAATTAAATTGAATTCGTAAAATTTAAATAACTGGATTTTTTAATATCGTTTTACATTGGAAACAGACTAATGGAGGAATTGCGGTGGATGTACATAATAGACTCCATCGGGATTCAGCACAAATAAAATCACGGTGAGTAAATCTCACTCACCTTTTATATAGAATTATTTTTATTTGTTAAAAATAATTGTTTGATGCTTGTTTGAAATGCTTCCTGGTTGATTTAAAAATACTAGTTATATAGGCTTGCTATTATATATATATATATATATATATATATATATATATATATTGGTTTGGTGATTGGTTGGATTCCCGCAGTATCATTAGTGGATGCCCGCAGTATCATTAGCGGATGACCCTACGTCCACGTATATAAGTGGATCCCCTTTTATACCGCGATATCCTACCACGAAGCAGGATGGGTATTACTATGTTGACTAACGTCTGTGGATGCAGGAAAACAGGTTGGAGGAATCCAACTGGATTCCTCAAAAATATATTATCTGTTTGTTTGCTTGCTTGATTTCATATATTCATATATGACATGTTAAAAATCAAATGATTGAAAATTGGATGATTTGATTGTTTTAAATATCACTGGGCTAAGTGTTAATTTATTTAAATATCGTGGAAAGGATATTTGAGATTTAAAGGGGAGATTCTATTTTTGAAAATAGAATTTGAATTTTTAAATAGATTTGAAAAATAAACTTGTTTGAAAAGTAAAACAAATAGTTCTTTTATAAAAGAAGTTTATAAATAGTTCTTTTATAAACGCAGTTTATAAATGAAGTAAGAAGAATTATCATTGGATAATTCAGAAATGAAAATACGAGTGCGAAATTGAAAAGGGAAATCAAATTTCCAAAAGTAGAAATATCGATTTCAAAAGGAATTGAAATCAAGACTTGTTTAAAGAATGAATATAGAAAATATAAAGGAATTCAATATAGAATTTGAAAATCGAAAGTAAATTGGAATTTGAATAAAGAAATTTTAAAAATGGAATTTGAATATAGGTGATTCAATTTGATTGAAATTAGATTTGAATATAGAAATTCAAATGAAGTTTTGAAAATATATTTGAATATATAAATTCAAATAAGGATTTGAAATAGAATTTTCATTCAAATGGAGATTTGAAATAGAAGTTGAATTCAAAGGAATTGAAATAGAATTTGAATTCAAAAGGAATTCAAATGGATTTGAATAAAGGAAGTTCAAATGAAATTTAATATATAGAATTTGAATATAGATATTCAAATGGAGTTTAAATATATAATTTGAATATAGAGATTCAAATGGGATTTTAATATAGAAATTCAAAGAGAATTCAAATCTAGAATTTGAATATAGAAATTTGAACAGATGTTGAATATAAAAAATTTAAAGGAAATTCAAATATAGAATTTGAATGTAGGAATGTAAATTGAATTCAAATAAGGGAATTTGAAATAGAATTTGAATAAAATAGAATTTGAATAAAATAGAATTTGAATAATAGAATTAAAAAGGAGTTCGAATATTTGGAATTTCAAAAAGAATTGAATCAGAGTTTGAATATTTGATATTTAAATAGAATAAATATGGAATTTGAATTCAAAGAGAATTAAATAGGGAATTTGAATGTAGAATTCAAAAGGAATTCAAATGGAATTTAAATTATAGAATTTGAATATAGCATTCAAATGGAATTTTAAAAGATGGGATTTAAATATATAATTCAAATGGAATTTAAAATAATGAAATTTAAATATAGGATTCAAATAGAAGTGAAATTTGAATTTGAATATAGAATTCAAATAAAAGTGAAAATGGAATTTGAATCAAGAAAATTCAAATAGCGTTAAAATGGAGTTGAATTCATTTTAAACGAAGTTTGAAAATTATATATATATATATATAATTAAAACGAACTCGCCATAGCGCTGCAGTTCGTAAATTAGCGATTTGAACTTCAATTGAGTATACAGAACTCAATTGAAGTCGGAATTCTTTGAAACAATAAACGTCAGGACCGATTTGATAATAGTTTTCTAATGGTGGAGAAAAATCTGGATTCCGTCGAATAGATTTTGAGATATGTCAAAAACAAATTTCTAGAAAAGCAGCGCCATAACCGTTTTAAACCATAACGGTTTATTTATAGAAATAAAAGGATTTTAAAGAAATAAAATCCGAATTTGCCATTAGAAAAATCCAGACTGGAGATATAAAATAAATATGAACTCTAGTGAAATAAGTGAAATGATTTTTGAATAAAAAAAATTAGATTTTTAACTATTTAATAGTTTGAAAAATAAATAGTTAAATCGAGATTTGAATTGAAATGGTGAGTTGAATAAGTGAAAGAGATTTGAAAATTTATTTTCGAAATCGAATATGTAACTCGAGTTGAAATGGAATTAGATGGGGTTCATGAGTAGATTAAAATATATTTGAATGTGATATGTTCAAATAAGCAGTGAAATAAGCAAAAGAACTAACTAAAGAATAAAATTAGTTAATTTAGTTAAGACAACTAGATTGAGTTGAAACAGAATGGAAAACAGGTGAACATGTGTTAGACAGGTATGGGATGAAGTATATAAAGATTTTTATTTGTGTGCCCGACAAAAAGGTACATGTTTAAATTCATATATGAGGTTTTATGCGCTGTATCGGCAAGCCGCTTGGCTTTTTTCTTTTTCTTTTGGATTGGTGAGGGCCATGGGAGGCTATTTGAAATATCCCGATGCTCCCGGTACAAGGGAGGTTTTGGCGAATTTTTCCGGGAATTTAAGGAGTAAGAATATTTTTAAGATAATTTGATTGTTAGAAATCAATGTATCGATAGATATTGAATTCTATAAGGAAACGAATTATAAAAATAGAATATTGTAAACAAAAAGGGAAATCTATAAATGAGAAATAGAAAGCGAACCATATACATGTTTTAAAAATGAATAATTGGGTTTTATAGTGTGTTTATTCGAGGTAAGTGGTTTTGCCGTTTTGAAGTTGAAGATGTTTTCAGTCAAGGTCTGAGAGGTAATATTACCCCCAACTTGATTGATTTCATTTTTAATTGATAAATAGCAGGATCCAGCCTCGAAGAGAAGTGTTGAATAATAGTTAGTTGAATAAAATATTTTGGGTTGTTGTAACGATGTTTTACACAGCATTCGTTTTAACCCAAGTGATGGAAATTTTGGAAATATATAAGTAAATATTTCCTGAGTATAATTAAAGTAGTCGGGAAAGAGATAAGTGATTGAAATTGTTTTCAATTTCAAATAGTGATATTTTCTAAATATAGAAAATAAAAGAAGTTGATATTTGGAAACGTTTTCCAAATGGCATAAGGGACCAAGATGATTATTGAAAATATTTGGCAAACAAATGCTGATAAGGAAAAAGCAGTGGTGATTTAATTAATGAATGAAATATTTAGTAAAGGCCCAGTGATTGTTTGATGTTTTGAATGGATGTTTGTTTTCTTTGATAGTTAAATAACCGACTATCGAAGTATTTGCCAATATCGTTGTCAGTATGGAGAGACCGGTTGGATTATTATCCGAGAACCACTCTGTATTGGCAGTAGCGTTGCGAATCAGATTATATGAAGATAATCGAAGATGGAGTAAAGTGCAAGGGATTTTTCTATTAATAGAAATTGTGCCTTCGGTTTCGTTCAATCCCAGAACGAACGTAAATGGACGAATGTCTGACAGAGTATTTCCAATGATCATATCAGTTGGTCTGTATAAATATATATGGTTGCAACGGATTTATTCCCTTAGCACAACATCTAAAATATTTGTGCAAATCAATTAGTGGTTAACGGATCTGACAATGTGGCATTCAAAGTGATTGTGCTATCAATGAATAGAAAGTAATCGTAGCCTCAGGCCTCAACAACCGGGAAATGACAAAAATCGGGCAGGCAGCATGGCTATGTGGGACGCTCCCATTAGGATGTATAATCACCTATCTAGAGATTCATTTAATTTCTTATTCTATTCGATGTTGTCCCAGCCGGGAAACGGTTGCTGATCCCAACCGTTGGTGATATACATTTGATAAACTCAAGCGAAATGAGTGGTCGGTCATGTGTGGGTCGGGTTACAAGATGTTCTTATTGAACCCCAGTGTATCACCTCTAGAGTACACTAATCGGAAGGTGGTCCCATACCTTGTCATAGTTGGAATCCAATCTCCAATAAGCGCCTTGCGGTTTTTGATTTTATACTATATATGTAGAGCGTGAGATGCAAGCGTTCTACTATTTGGTTATTTATTTGATGTAGACATTATTATAATATCACTGGATTTTGTATCAAAGAGTTTTAGGTTATAGTAAGGTAAAAAACCGTCCGTGTTTATGTGTGGGCTGGTCTTACTATTATCTTTTCTTTCGAAAGGAATTTGGAAGTTAAACAAATGGTTGGAGTTTTCTCACACCAGTCCCATGACTGACCCAGAGTTTATTTTGTTTGTTTTCCCTAAACTCTTGGGTGCCCAAATTTGTACGGGCAGTCAAGTAGTCGGGATTTTACAGATTCACTTGGAAGAGCTGGAAGCAGGAGGCTTCACCAGTTAACCATAGACTATCATATATTCCGCTGTGAACCATGTTTGTATCTGGAAACAGGTGTTTATAACTGTTCCAGGAATAACTGTTGTGCTCTGATGATGGTATGTATATACAGTTACTGATTTGTATTTAAAAAAGTTATGTTATATAATATATTTTATTCGTTCCGCTGTGAGTTGTGATCTTCATTTTCTTCTATTCTAATATTTCTTTCTTTCTATTTCTCATCCTCTAATTTCTTTCTAATAATGATTCGTATTTCTGTGCAATTTGAGTTGGACGTGTGGTGTTATTAGTCAACTCAAATAGTACGGATTTGCGGACCTTTACGAAATTCCTAACAGATTCCAGTGTGGGTATAGTTATATGAGATCAAGTTGTTGCCCGAGCATGCTACATTGCAGAGTTAAAGTTGCTCCGCAGAGGGAAAGATGTAGAAGCAAAAGGTGGTTCCTCCCCTCCAAGGGAGGAATCGTCATAGCAACTAAAGGAAATACCTTCGGGGGGTCGCCCAGAGAGTTGCCCAAGGACATAGATCCCAGAGAGGATGAAGAGCCTGGGGGTAGAATGGCGACTCCCAATGAAGCGACTGTGGATGTACCAATCGATGATAGTGACCCAGAGAAGGTCCTAAAGACCCCAGTTGGATCTTGTTCGAGCCAAAGAATTAACAAATTTCCTGAAAGCTAACTTGTATGTATTCTCCTAGACCCATGCGGACATGTGTGGGATATCTCCCTCGATTATGAGTCATTCGTTAAGCATTAACCCGAAACATCCTCCTGTCAAACAAAAGAGGCGGATGCTTGGCTCAGAGAGGTCTGCCGCCTTGAAAGAAGAATTCGAAAAGCTGAGAAGTAACGGGTTCATCAAAGATTCAACTTACCCTAACTGGATTTCAAACCTGGTTTTGGTAAAAAAAGGCCAATGGAAAGTGGCGAACGTGCATCGATTTCTCTGATCTAAACAAGGCATGTCTGAAGGATAGCTTCCCATTGCCTAGAATCGATCAATTAGTAGATTCAACCGCAGGTCATGAACTCCTTTCTTTTATGGATGCCTATTCGGGGTATAATCAGATCCCCATGCATGTCCCAGACCAAGAGCATACAAGCTTCATTACAGATTTGGGATTATACCGCTATGTGGTGATGCCTTTCGGTCTGAAAAATGTCGGCGCTACATATCAGCGGTTGGTGAATAGGATGTTCTACAACCAAATTAGGAAAACGATGGAGGTATACGTCGACGATATGTTGGTAAAGTCCAGACAGTCATCCGATCATACTAACGATTTAGCAGAGATGTTTCAAATTCTCCGAAAATATGGGATGAAACTGAATCCTTTGAAATGCTCATTTGGGGTAGCATCTGGAAAATTCCTAGGGTTCATTGTAAGCTCGCGCGGAATTGAGATTAATCCGGACCAAATTACAGCAATCCGAAATATCCAAGAACCAAAGAAGATTAAAGATTGCAAAGCCTTGCTGGAAAAGTGGCAGCGCTCAGCAGATTTATCTCAAAACCTACAGATAACTGCATCCCGTTTTTTTAATCTAATAAAGCGAGGCAAGCGCAACTTTAAATGGACTCATGATTGTATAGAAGCATTACAGAATCTGTTGAATCATCTGGAAAGACCCCCGATCATGTCTAAGCCTATGGATCACGAGGATTTATTTGTGTACTTGGCAGTGTCATCCCACGCAATCAGTTCGACTTTGGTAAGAGAAGAGGATAAGGTGCAAAGACCGGTGTACTATGTGAGTAAGAAATTGGCAGCTGCAGAACGAAATTAACCAAAGATAGAAAAGCTTGCGTATAGTTTGCTGATTGCATCTAGGAAGCTTCGTCGCTACTTCCAGGCTCATCCCATTACTGTTTATACTGATCACTCGCTTAAGCAAGTCCTACAAATGCCAGAAGCATCGGGAAGGTTGCTCAAATGGAACATTGAGCTGAGTCAATTCGACCTGAACTTCCAACCCCGGAGGTCGATAAGAGGGCAGGCACTTGCAGACTTTATAGCAGAATTTACCATCCCAGAAGATGATGCAGTAACCGAAGAAGACGATTCGCCAAAGCTACTCCTTGACCCTAATGCCTAGAAATTATACACTGATGTAGCTAAAAATGACAGACGATCAGGTGCCGGAGTGGTTCTTGAAACTCCAGAGAAACGGCTAATATATTACACTCTTAGATTGGAGTTCCACGCAACTAATAATGATTCCGAGTATGAAGATCTAATTGCCTGGTTGAAGCTTGCAAAGGAACTAGGGATATCAAAGCTAGACATCTTTTGTGACTCCAATTTGGTCGTGAACCAAGTTAATGAAAAGTTTCAGGCTAAGAGTCCAAGGTTGATATCATATTTGGAAAAAGTGAAGAAGTTGCTGGATGGTTTTGATTACCATAGTATATCTCACATTCCTCGAGCAGGGAGTCAAAGGGCAGACAAGTTAGCGAAGATGGCTAGTTCCGATAATCCAGAATATACGGAGCTAGTCCTGATTGAAGTACAACAGTTCCCTAGCGTGGATCAGATGGAAGTTGATCCAGTACTAGAGATTGAACCTGAAAAGGAGTCATGGATGACCCCCCTAAATTTTTTTTGATGAATGGAACGCTCCCAACAAAGAAAAGTGAGAGGCGTGCAGTTATACGGAAGGCTTCCCGATATATGTTGCAAGGTGAGGTCCTGTACAGACAAGGTTTCTCGATGCCTCTCCTCCGGTGCATCGCCCATGACGACATCAAGCGTGTACCGAAGGAAGTCCCCTAAGGTGAGTGTGGCGACCACACTGGAGGGCAAACATTGGCAAAGAAGATATTGCGATACAGCTATTTCTGGTCCACCATAAACAAGGATGCAGCCAAGTATGCACGACGTTGTGATGCTTGCCAGAGGTTCTCCAAGATTCCTAGGGAACCACCCAACCAGTTGAAGACAATGACAAGCCCGTGGCCTTTTTTTATGTGGGGAATTGACATAATTGGGAGCCTTCCCATAGCAAAGGGCGGAGCAAAGTTCGCTATTGTGGCCGTGGATTATTTCACTAAATGGGTAGAAGCAGAGCCTTTGACCACGATCACAACCAAGCGAGTGATCAGCTTTGTCGTTAAGAACATTATATGTCGATTTGAAATTCCAAAAATCATCGTAACAGATAATGGGACCCAATTCGATAGCACAGAGTTTCAAAATTTCTGTCAGAAGTATCACATCGAGAAAAGATACACCTCTGTGGCACATCCACAATCGAACGGACAAGTTGAAGCGGCAAACAAGGTGATCAAATCCATTATAAAGAAAAGATTGAAGAGGGCCAAAGCCATGTGGGCTGATGAATTACCCCTGGCACTATGGGCCTATAGAACAACGTACAAGTCGGCGATGGGTAACACCCCGTTTTCCCTTGCTTTCGAAGCTGAAGCAGTTATTCCGGTCGAGTTGGAAGTACCATCTCATCGAACCACTTATTACGATCCGATGACCAACAATGAGTTGCTCCTTGAATCCCTGGACATGGTTGAGGAAAAAACGGACGAAGCCGACTTACGTGCCCTGAGGCACAAACAACAAATAGCTCGGTACTACAACAGAAGAGTCCGAGCTCGGACATTTGAACCCGGAGACTTGGTTCTGAAGTGTGTCTTTCCGCCCCCAGTACATATGGGCCCGAAATGGGAAGGACCATACTCCATTTTACGAAGGCTTGATAATGGAACCTTCAAGCTGGCAACCATAAATGGAAATGAAATCCCCAGAGTGTGGAATGCCCAACATTTGCGGCCTTATCTGACATAAAAATGTCAGTTTTACTCTTTTGTTTTTAGAACCATGTAAAAAGGCTCGACTTGCCTAGAACAGTCTGGTTATTTGAACAGAAGATTATAAAGTGGACGTAGGTCATGATTCGACTGAACCACTATAAAAATATCGCGTGTCATTTACCTTTACTGCACCATTTCTTATCTACTCTTTTATTTTGATAAATATAAATTGTTACCATTTCGAGATTTGTTTTAAATTTATGCAGTAATTTCAAAACAGCTGATTCAAAATGTCGTCTGTCAGATCGAAAGGCTCACGGTAATTAAAGCTCCAAAAGGTGCAGCGAGGTAAATCGCACTACTGCTTGCACTCTAACTCCCGAGATTAGGGAGTGAGTATAAAGGACGCGGAGATAACGTCCCCAAGGCGTGAAGGTGCACCATGATAAAACCGCCTTGATAACACTCTAACCCGCTGAAGGATTGGGAGAGTATAAAGGCACTAGAGACTTAGCACCCCTAGAACTTCTGCCCCACTGAAGGATCGGTGAGCAGACCAACCGAGCACAAACTCTAACCCGTTGAAGGATCGAGAGAGTATAAAGGCGCTAGAGGCTTAGCGCCACATGAACTCTAACCCGCTGAAGGATCGGGAGAGTATAAAAGCGCTATAGACTTAGCGCCGCAAGAATCATTACCCCATTGAAAAATCGGGATAGTACGAATATAATCCTAATCGATCGCCAATAAGCCCTGGCTAGGCACTATAATGAAGATTGATTAGGGGTATATACGTGCACCACCACACATTTACTTAGCACATGTATTTTTTGATAATTGTTTCAGTCATGATTAATAACTGTTACTTATGACTTTAATAGTTAACTAAGAATATTTCAGTTATGACCATTCAGGCTCTGCAAACGTGATGAATTTGCAGGAACACAATGGTGCAAAAGAAATAGATCTTTATTTACTGAAAGCAGATTTACAAAAAACGAGAAGCTAAACAAAAGTGAGGGCTAATCTCACGACTACATCTTTTGGCCAAAGGAAATCCTAAAACTAAAGCATGAGCTAAAGACTGCATTCTATTTACGCTGGGGAGATGGCTTTGATTTCTTGTCCTTCTTCTGTTTCTCCGACTCCTCTTTATCAGTACTGGAGCCGTCACTTTTCTTCCTCTTCCTCTTATCGACAAGAGGCTCCGGAGGAGGACTGGAAGGTTCGGAGGCAAGTTGTGAAGTTATCGATTTAGAAGAGAATCTTATAACCAACCCAGTCTTAGGGTCGATTTCAGAAATAGGGGTCACAAACACAGGATTTTGCTCCTCCCTCTTAAGAGCCAACTGCTTCTCCTTCCTAGCCTGTATGTCAGCCAAGGTTTCGCTATCATCACCCTTGGCCTCGTCAATGATTTCTACCTCCTGTTCCTCATCTCCATGACCACCATCTGTGTCATGCAAAGCAGCAATGATCTTGGCGTCTGCAGGAGCGCCAGTGCCAGACTCCATGGGTGCTACCGTAACTCTATCACTTGTTGAGCCCTCGGTTTGCTTTGGAATCTCAGAAACTTCAATACCAGAACCCGGAGGAACATCAACCTTCTCTGCCACTGCCTTCTCCTCTGCACCATTTTCGACCACTTCGGTACCTACACCATTAGAAGCAAAGGTTAGTGAATCGGGAGGAGATGTGGCCATGTCAGTTGTCTGTCCCATGAGACGACGACAAGTTACGATTGATTTAATGAACTGTGGAGAGAATATGGAGATACCTTCAGTCGACTCATCTCCCAGACTTGTACTGGTGGTCCCGACAATCGGAGGAGTAGCTGCCAAGGGGATCAACGGATCATCGGGGTTATATCCCTCGACTTCATAGGTTTTGGGCTCTACCACCGAGTTCGAGCTTTCCCCAACTTTATCCTTGCCCTTGAGCCTACTCTTCTCCCTCTTCATCTCCTCATGGATTAGGCGTCTACCTTCCTCCAAAGCCTCAGGTTCTTCACCTCTGAGAAAGGTCTGCATCAGCTGGCTTTCGTCAATTTCGTCGACCCCCAGTCGCCGCTTCTCGCCCTCGACAATTGCGTCCCATACATTGGTCAAGGTAACATGGTATTCTGGAATCCAAGAGATGTCTCGATTCTTGATGACTTGACCAAAGAAATCGAACAACGGTTCCTCAAAACTAGCTATGTCTTTCTCTCTTTCGGCGAGCTTATCGGCCGCAGCAGCTGCTGACTCAAGAGCACTATTGGCATTGCTTTCGGCGAGAGCTGCACGCTCCTCAGCATGAGCAAGTTGATCATTTAAAACCTCCTTCTCCTTCTTGGCGAGGGCAAGGTCATCTTTTAAGCTCGCCCTCTCTTTCTCCCAGGCCTCTTTCTCAGCAGAAAAGCGATCCTGTGTTGTCTTCAGTTCAGTGTTAACCACCCTGATATCTTCTACTTCCTTCCTCAGGGCCACCCGCTCCTGGCTATTTAAGTCAAGCTCGTTGCGAAAATGCTCCCTAGCACTCTCCAACTCGGACCTGTAATTCTCTGCGTCTCGCTGAGCTAAAGCCAGTTGGGCCTGTGCATCCTCTAGTTCTTTTTCCATTTTGCACCTAGCCCTATCATCATTATCAATCTTTACTCTAGCTCTGGCTGCGTCCGTCTCCATCTGGCGGATGATAGTAGAGAGTGTAGCAGCATGCTTCTTTATTACCCCGTATTGTTTAGCCGCATCGCATACATACCCTATCACCTCTGTGTCCCAATCCTCGGGGACCGGTTCAAAATCTGAGACGAACCATCCTCTCAAAGTAAATATCAGGAAACTGCTTTCGTAAGCGCTCTAGCCTGGCCATAATCTCAGAATTGGGGGCAACATCCTTTGCGGCAGTAGTATCCAAGCCACGCTCACTAGAGGAAGTAGGAACTGTCTTCCCCTTCTCTATAATCCTGCCCTCATCTTTGTTCTTGTCCTCTGGCTCAGGGAGTTTTTTGGAAGATTGGGCGTGAGAAGGAGTGCTTTTTGGAGGGGTTAAATCTCTAGGAAGTTGCTTTCCCCCAGCTGGTGGCAATGGACGACTATGTGGCTTTCCATAACCTTGCTTCGGTGGAGATCGAGGTCGTGCAGAATAAGATTGATGAGAATCCCGGGGCCGACGACTATCCCTTCCCTGACTATCGCTACGAGTATGCACAGGATCTGGAAGGAGGCTTGGTGTGCCCTCGCGAAGGGAGCGATAAGAATAAGACCGTTTGCGAGACATTCTCCCTGCAAAGGAAACAAGTGCATGTTATAACTATAAGCCACAGTAGCAAAGGAGTGTTATGATAAATGATGCATGTGATTTGTGCATCCCGTGAAATCCCCTTTTTTAAACAGACCAGGGCCCGAAGTTAGGCTCGTCTGAATGACTTATTTTTCTCCAACTGGAGCACTCGTCTCTTCGGAGATGAGAAAAATTGGTTCCCCTCCGAGATCTTCTTGAGTATAAATATCGTCTGGTAAAGGAATTTTATTTAATTCCCCGAGAATCTGTTCCTCCGTTAATTCGTCCTGGGCGACAAACTCAACTGGCGATGAAGTTCTTAAGGGAGACTGCCCCTCAGAGGTCAGAACCTCCTTTGATTCATTATCTCGTCCCTCATCTCCTTTGTATACGTTTAAATCCTCGTCATCCTGATTAATCATCGGCGAAGGACTCTTGTGAAGAGTAGTTGTCACAGCTTGAGAAGTTCCTTCTCCTTCAGTCGGGGGTATATACTTTTAAGGTTTACCGCCCGCTCCAAGTCCGAACCTTATGTCTAAGAAACGGTGTTTGTGGAGGTTCTCGTCAGTGATACATTTCTTAATCCTTAAGAAATCTGAGTTGCTCTTAAGGAGGCGGGACATTCGATCTTCGTATATCGATCCTTCCGTTCTCTCAAAGTTGTGATCTGTGTGGAACAAAATGATTCGTTAGCACAGAAGTTATGCATTCGAATTAAACGCGGAAAAGTTGGAAACATACTTGCTTGTAGCCACCTCCTCGCGCATCCGGCTTGGTGTTTTATATAGAACCAGTCAGATTTGACGTCCCTTATATTACTATAACCATCTGTCACAACCTTTCTATTGGCGACTGATTCGAAGAAAGAGAAATTGGGAGCTCCCGCGGAACGATGTTTGAAATGGTAATAGAACTTCAAATCTTTAAGAGTAAGTTCGGTCTGTAGAATCTCCATATAAGCAACGTACAGAGTATACAAAGCCGCATAAGCATTCGGGTGGAGTTGCATGAGAGCAATCTGTAACTGTCTCAAGAGATCAACAACAAGTGGAGGAAAAGGAGGGATAGCCCCTACCCAGCACATGAGTCGACTAATGGTCATGTACCCCTCTGGGGCAGAATGAGTTCTGTTCTCGCTTTCTTTAATTTTCACATCGTCCCAGGGAATTCCGTGTCTTAAACATATCTTCTTAAGTTTTAAATCGTCCAACTTAGAGGGTAAAGAATCAGTGAACTTCTCTATTTCCTTAGCATCCAGAATTTCATCAGGAACTCGATCATCCTCATCTTCAAGGGACGTGCTTTCAGAAGTTGTTGACTCTATATCGGTGCTTGTCTCGTAATCAGGATTAGATCTTTCCTCATTTGAATCAGAGGAAAGCACATCAGGGTTATGGTGTATTAATGTCTCTGATTTGGTATTTTCACTTGATGTCTCAGTCACTTATTTATCTGACATTGCTGTTTTGGCGAGTAAAGAGAGATTAGAAAATAATTACCCTCAGACCCCGTGTATGTGCAAGTGTGTATGATACGGAAAAATAAAGTCACGAAGCAAATTGGATAAGTACAATGAATATGTTGTTAAGTCCTGTTGTTGATTAGTCCAAGAAGTTCGTCTCGAAGGCTCTAACCTAACTGTTCAGTATATTGTGATCATGATGCGTTGTTTAAGTCAAAGTGTGTACGGGATCGATGGCCAGCCTGGTTCGTAAGAGATGCAGGGATCGGATCGTAGGATGTGTCTCGGATCAAAGGGAACGGATCACCCATTAGTATCGCCAACAGATCGTTGTTGTGTCGTGGTGCAGCACGGATCTAAGTATATAAGCGGATCGTGGAATCCCTATGATCCATTTTAACACCAGACGCCACGATCCGACCCTTCTCCATTGCCGCGATCCGATCCACTGCCTGACTTCACACCACGAGTTCTCCCCTGATCTTTCTATCCCCACGATCCACCTCAATTCCACGACCCGATCCGATTGACGCCATCCACGCCCACGATCCGAACTGGCCAACTCCTTCTTCCTCTTCTCTCCTCTTCCCCATTCACGAACTCGAGCAGTTGAACCCATTAACTATCGTCGCCTTCAAAGCCTTAAACTCCACAAAACTCTGCCCGTCTCTCCTCTCAATTTAGTAAAAAAAAACTCAAGAAAAACGACGATGAAATTGCACGAAAGCATTTTTAATATAATTACCTTTCTAAAAGTTAGGAGACGAGTGGGTTTTTTGAAATTCAAAGTTAGGGTTTAACTCAAAAGGAGGGGCGACGGCGGAAAGAAGAAGGAAGGGAGAGGAAGGAGGAGGCCCGGTTTATATAGACAAACACGCGACCCTTTGTATTCTCTTTTTTGTCTTATTCGGACCGTGGAGACTGATGGGCCAGGAATCGAAGCCCACTGCAAAAAAAGAAGGGCCGTTCTCTCAAATGGCTCGTGATTGAGGTAGGGAAGTCCATTGTGCTTCGCGGGAAAGCTCGAACGATCCCCGAACCGAAACCAGTACCTCATCCCACGGACTGTGGGTGTTTCGGCGATCTGGCGATCCGGCTCAATATATAATTGTTGGAAGTAAAAACTCAGAAATTCTTACGAAGATTTGAAAGTTTACCTGACAATTTGACGATGAAATCTCCGAAAACTCCAAAAAATGAGAACTATCCAATGAAGATTTAACTGGATATTTATACAAATCGAGAGACACAACTTCCTGGAATCGTACGACGTTTCAGACAGACACGACCTTTGATTTGCATCACTTCATGAAAAGATATCTTAGTAATTTCGAAGCATGTTCCATCTCTAATAAAACATACTTCGAGGAGGCAAAATGTTGGCTAACTTTTTGATCAAGCCACCAAGGTCCGCACACACGAGAAAAATATGAAACTTCACACCTTTAGCCTTCGAAGACCCGATCGGATCGCCCTACCTTACCATGATCGCGATCGCCCCCGTCACCTCGATCCGACCCGTCCTTTCCTACGCGATCCGACCCGTCCTTTCATACGCGATCCGATCCAAGCCCAGAAGACATGGTGAAGGTTATGACCATGTCCACCACGATCCGTGAATGCAGGATCTGACGACACCTGTCCACAACGGCCATATTGACTATTTCTCCATCAAGCTACGAACCAGTCCGAGATTCTCGGGATTTGTGCCACGTATGACCACGATCCGCCTGAAGAAATTAGTTATAAATAGCCCCAGACTTGACATTTTGGAGGATCTTTTTGGCAATTCTGAGCTCTGACTCCACCATTATTATATCTCTATTATTGTTATTCAAAGTTGTCTCGAATTTATTGAGTGAATCAACATTGTAAAAGTGAGGTTGAGGGATAAATCATCGATTGTACTTGAATTTTAAGTATAATCATAGATATAAAGTGGACGAAGGCTCGGTACCGAACCACTATAAATCTCGTGTCTTTCCTGTTTTTTCTTGCATTTTTTCTGATATTAATCTCTGCATAATTGAACAACTTGGGTGTTGGAGTCAATTTTGGATCTAACAGATATATTTAATCCAACAAAAGGGATTACATCAAACCATGATAAGTATGAGCTTCACTATGAAGTTTTTAGAGGATTGGAAGTCTAGGTTTTGTATTAAGATTGATTCTCAACTTCAGGGGTTTTCTTTGTAATAAATTAGTGGATTTTATAAAAGATTTTTTAAAGGAAATTGTTTATCTAATGTTTTTCTTTGCTTCTTATTTGTTCTTAAATCTGATTGCATAGGAAACCTTAGAATAACCCTAGCATACAGCAGATGCAATGAAACTAGCCTCAAGATCAAAATCATTTTTCTATAAATGTTCCCTTCTTGTTGTATTCTTTATGCATTTTACTTTGTCCCTGAACAAAGTTAGCACTTGTAGTTTTGAATCTACAAAAATTAGCTGTGTTCCATCTAAGTAACTAATTTAAGTTATTTTTGGAGATTTTTGCCGCTACAAATCAAGGAGCCTATCCAAGTTCGTTTCCTCTGGATAGGACTGTGTTTCAAGAAGATTATAGTAGAAATTTCACCATTTTTGTCACCATTCCACCTCCAGGTTTTGGAGTACGTATTGATTCTATGATACCGCATAGAGATTAATACTTAATGTTATAATAAATTATAGAACACATATCATATTGAATTGAATGCTTAATGACATCGAACAGCTTATAAATGAAAAACAAATAAAAATATACATCAGGACTCAGAACCAAATTGAAGATACTGACAGATAAGCCCCAAAAGATAAAGCAGCAATAAACACAGAAAGAGATGCATGCACGGAGGTTGAAGATGAATCAACACCTCCACCTGGAGTTGTTTTTGATCCTGAACCACCTGCAATGTCAAAATAATTATATCCTCCGTTTGTCATCGAAAATCAATTTGCATCATTTAATCCTGATATGTTTAATATATTTATTAAGATGCACAATCTCAGTTTAACTACTTTGTAAACAAAATAAAAATAGAAATGAAACTAAAGAGATAACAAAAATATAAGCAAGTGGAAGAAAAAGTAAGTGGATGGGGATGAGAAAAAGAGTTGTGTGGTGAAAACCAAAGAGCATTCTCCAAGAGTAAATAACTGCAGAAATCTCTTTGTTTTGATTGGTTTTTACTAAAACAGATAGTGCATTCGACCCAGGTGATCTGCATGCATGCAGATGTTGAAGTTCAAACATCATACTCGTTTTTGAAGTGTATGCATGCCTTAATATATGAATCTTTTGAATCCACGATGGACGATTTAAACCATTTTTCAATTTGAAGTTTGAACTTTACACTTTAAAAACCGTGGCATTAATATTAAAATCCATAATTCAGCCTCAACCAGGAATGTTGCATTTTACTAGTAAGAGCTTGTTTGGCAGCACTGCAGCAACTTTTTTTAAAAACATACGAAAAGTGATTTTATGTTACCTATTAAGTAATTTTGGGGATGTTGTTAATGTAGAAACAGCTTATAAGTTAACAATTTCAACTTATAAGCTACTGCAAACACACATTAACTTATTCGGGCTAATGCGAAATCGTACCTGATGGAACGAATGGAGTAGATGGCCTGGAGCCTGAAGATGGTGTAGTTGGTGAAGAAGACGGACTACCTCCATTTGCTGCAATATATATTTTGGAAATACCGACGTAAGCATTTATCTAAATTCCAAATTGCCAGAGCACTACATTGTAACAGTCTCAGATTCATGGATACCTCATAAAATTTGTGGTAAGCTAGATGTTTCATACATTTGAAGGTGTAATACATCATAGCACACACAATCACATACTGTACCACTGTCATCACGGATCACTAAATCCTAGGATATAATTTTCAACCAAAAATTTGGCAATAGTATACATTAGAACATAAATTCATTTTCGCATCATTAGTGTATGTGTATACATGGTGAAGAGATGCAATGGAATATGCAAAATTCAGAAGAGCGTATACATAATTTGACAAAAAGTAAAAACAACAAACGGTTAATCATGTACAGTAAATTCACTTCCTCTTCATTCATAATAAAGATTAGAGACATTAGTAAAATGGATAATTGTAAACGAGATCTATAAAGCTGAAACTTGAACCTGATCCGAACCCGATGGTCCCCAAGATCGAATATGATTAACATAACAAAACCACTTAAACTTGAACAAGCACATTAAATTATATGCATAGTTTGGATGTGGATAAAGCTTGACCCGAGACCGGATAATAATACCATTGGGCCGGGTCAAATTGCCATGACATATAAGATAATATCACAGAGTTTGTAGAACTGAGTACAGTGATGATGCTTACAATTGCACTTGCTGGCTGGTGGGGTCTGGACTTTGCAGGCACCAGGCAAAGCCATGGCCTGAGTTTGATTGATTGTTATTCCCAGTTGAGAGGCGCCTCCATTCAAAACCATGCATAGACATTGTGGATCTGAGCTTACCACACTGCTTAGTTGGGAGCAGCATGAACTTGATGGAGTAGTCTCATTTCCTAAATATTAATATAAAACAAAAGCAACGTTTTAGTAAATATATATTGAGAGAAGAAGGAAATACATACATACCTATACATTTATAACTGTAGCACTGGTACAAGTAAGATAGTTTGTATTATATTTTGTTCCACAGGTAAAAAATTAAGAAACAAATTGCACCAAACACCGTATCTTGTACCATTGGTTCATATTGCTCTTACAGTTATTGAAATGATTACCTGTGATGTAATTGAGGCATGGAGAGAGGTTGATGAGAGCAGATGTGCAACTGGATTGCGCAGTTGCCAGTATGAAAAACAGTGCTGTTAAGGTTGCTACTATAGCCAAATTCAGTTTTGAATCCATTTGATATGATTATTGAAATGTTTTCCTTATTTTTCTTTTTCTTTTTTGATGAAGATGATATGATACCCTTGAGATGTATCTGTGATCTTGTTGAATGAGGAAGTACAAGTATATATAGATGAAACCTTTGAACATAAAAAAGGTGGTTATGTTGGTGAACTGCTTCTCCTACTAGCCAACAAATACTTTGCAGGCTGTAAATGATGATGCATAATAAACAACTATAGTATGATTTCATACATTTTAATTCAAATACAGAAGTTTTTTTCTTTTTAAAACCTTTGCTTGTTTGGACCTTTTGACACCTTTCCTTAAAAAAATTATAGAACAGTAGCATGTGTGTGCTTCGTGTGTATCAGTTTATGCCTAGAACGAGATCTCTCTTGTCTGAAAGAAACGACAGAACATCATAGTCAAATACAGATTGTTACGAAAAAAATGAATGATGGATTGGTCAACTGATTCAATTTTGACAGTCTGATCAAAATATTGAATGGACGGATTGTGCTTTCAAGGTGAAGTTGTAAATAAAGACATTTTGTGAAATGTTCGAAGTTCAGATGTACCCCAAATTATCTTTCCTTTAATAGGACGTGAAGAACTTAAGTTGACCAAAAAAGGAAAATAAAAAAGTAAAAATAAAAAAGGTTAGAAAGTAGAAACATAAACTGAACTAAAGATTTCTTATCAAATCTCATTCCTTGCTATATTTTTATTTCACCGCATAAAGCAAATGATAGTTAAATCATAAAGTGAAGATTTCGTAGGAACATATATTATAAAATGGTTGAAGACTAGCACACACTTACATGCAAAGAGAATATTTGTTTACTCTAAAACTCACAATTTTACTAAGCACTCAAGATGTGTTTTCAATGCTTGAAAGTATGTTCTATTCATAGGACTACAAAGAACCTTCTACAACTTCTAGTACATTCACTACATTTAATATATTATATACATGAACTATCAATAAATACTAAAAGACATTGCATGCATATAACTAATACTATTCAAGAATATTCTAGAAAACTAAAATAAAGTTTAGCTTTTAACAGCCCCTTTAAGCTAAACTTTAACGCATACCGAGTTTCTTCTTCAACTCCTTGAAAATCTTCAACTTCAAAGGCTTTGTAAAAATATCGACGGTTTGATCTTGCTTCTTGCAATGCTTGACAACTACTTCACTTTTCTCAACCAAGTCTCGAATGAAATGATACTTGATTCTTATATACTTGCTCTTTCCAAGAAAAACTGGATTTTCGGTGAATGCTATAGCAGAATTGCTATCACAACATATAAGCGGACTTTCCTTTGAAATATGCTTGAGTTCTTCTAGCACCCATGTAATCCATAAAGCTTGACAACTACTAAACATAGTGAATTATATTCTGTCTCGGCAGTTGAGAGAGCGACAACTTGTTGTTTCTTTGATATCCATGTGATTTCACTTAACCCAATGTAGAATACATTTTCTGAAGTACTTCTATTATCATCAACACTTCCGGCTCAATCACTATCACAATATCCAAGCACCTTTGGATCATTTAACTTTTGATAATAAATTCCACCTCCAAGTGTTCCACGCACATATCTCAAAATTCTTTTTCCGGCATCCCAATGTGTCTTCTTTGGTTGCTTCGTGAACCTACTAATCAAGCTCACACCATACGTAATGTCCGACCGAGTGGCTGTCAAATACAAACTGCCAACAAGACTTCTAAACAATGTTGGATCAACGTATTTAGAGTTGTCATCCTTACTTAGTTTCAAGCCAACTTCAACTGAAGTGCTAATTGGCTTTACCTCTTCCATTCGAAACTTCATCAAATCTTTTGCATACTTCTCTTGAGAGATAAACATACCATCATTATCTTACTTTACTTCAATACCAAGTAATGAAGTAGAACCAAGTCGGTTATCTCAAATTATTGCATCATGTTTCTCTTAAATTCTTCAATATTATCAAGACTATTTCCAGTAAAAATCAAATCATCCACAGATAAACCAATAATAAGAATGTTACTTTTGTTCTCCTTGATGCTCAAATGGACACCTCTTGATTCCCATCTTCACAAAATAATCATCTATGCGACCATACCATGCACGAGGGGATTTCTTAAAGCCATCCAATGTCTTCTTTAACCTTATCACATAGCCGGCAGGTTGGTCGATGTACACATCTTCTTGTAATACTCTATTCAAGAAAGCGGATTCAACATCCATTTAATAAGCTTGACATCTATTTTGAGGGGCCAATGAAAATACCAAATGAATTGTTTCAAGACGTGCCACGAGAGCAAAATTTTCTTTGTAATCAAACACTGTATTGCTTGTAGCCTTTCACAACTAACCATGTTTTATGTTTTACAACTTAACCTTGTGCATTGAACTTTGTCTTGTAAACTCATTTGACTTCAATGGGTTTCTTCCCTTTAGGTACTTCAACCAACTCCCATGTTTGGTTTCTTTCAATTGTTGAAATTGGTGATACGCAAATCACAATTTTGGGCAACAAATAATCTTACATATTTTGTGGAGAGATTTGTTGTTTGATTTTCTGGAGAGATTTGGTGCTAGATTTGATGAAGAGATTTGGTGCTAGATTTTATGAAGAGATTTTATACTAGATTTTATGGAGAAATATTGGTTGTTATATTTGTGGACATTTATTGCAAAGGATATTTGGTGCTTAACGAAATAGTTTTATAACATATATGAAGATATTTTGGGAGCCAAGTTTTCTTGGGTATGAAGCCAAGTTTTTCTTGAGCATGAAGCAATTCTCACTATAAAAAGGGCTAGCTAATCTCTTCATTAGGTATGGAAAATTTTTCATTATTCTTCATTGTCTTTCTCCTCAAATTTTTAGACATTAGATATTCTCTACCTATTTCTCAATAAGGTTATTAATTCAAGTTGTAATTGTTTGTAACGATAGTTGAGATCGTTTGTAAACAATTTTTATTAGTGAATCAATAAAGAGGGTGGTTGGATGAAATATCGTGTGCTCATATTTTCGATATTATTTGTTTTTTTTTCAATCAAATTCATCTTCAAGTGATTAGTTGATAAAGATCCAATTTTTCTTGGTATTTTTTGTCAAGCTTCCGCTGCGTACAATAATCATAACAGTTTGGTATCGGAGCCAGATCATCGCATAGCTTGGAGTGTTTGTTGGATTGAAAATTGGAGATGTCGGAGATGATGACGTTTTCAAAGATGACGATTTTAAATGGGAAGAATTGGGGTATATGGAAGCCGAAGATGGAGGACATTCTATATCTCAATGATTTGCATGATCCCATTGATGGAGATGGGGTGAAGCCCTCGAATATAGATGAGGGAAAGTGAAAGAAAATGGACAAAAAGGCGATTACGTTGATTCGCCAATATTTGGATGATTCTGTATTCCACCATGTGCCTAGTTGTGAATCCCCGAAGGCGTTGTAGGACAAATTAGTATTTTTGTATGAGTCGAGAAGTGCTACAAGTAAGGCTTTTCTGGTTCGAAAGTTGGTGCAACTTCGATTGGAAAAGGAGAAGTCTGTTGCAGATCATTTGAACGAGTTTCAGAAAGTCATCAATAAATTGGCAAATATGAAGGTCAATTTTGATGATGAGTTGTAAGCTCTTTTGTTGATGAGTTCTCTTTCGGAAAGTTGGGAGACTTTGGTTGTTTCATTGAGTAATTCAAATATTAATGGAACTATCTCTTTAGAAATAATTCGAAGCAATCTTTTGAATGAGGAGCTAAGAAGAAAAGGGTCGGAGTTAAAATCGGTTCAAACTGAGACGATGGTAGCAAGGGACTCGGGGAAAGATACAAGAAGGAAGAAGAAAGGAGCTAATAGTAAAGGTGCTTGTTATTATTGTGGTAAGGAAGGTCACAAGCGCAATGATTGTTATTCATACATACGAGATATGAAGAAGAAGGCGCAAGGTGATAATAATAATGATTTGGCACAAGCAGGTTTTGCTGAAGGTACCGAAAGCGATTTTTCATGTGATGTCCTATTTAGTGTTGTGGAGCCTTGGAAGATGGATTCAGGAGTCAATTTTCACATATGCCGTGATGTGAAAAGTTTCTCTTCGTAAGAGAAGAGTGTTGGCATGATAAAGACGGCCAATGGAGTAGAGCTACCCATTTGTGGAGTTGGAGCTGTTAGGTTTCGGATGCATGATGGAGTGGTGAGAGAAGTGGCCGGTGTGAGGCACATACCCACTTGTTCGCATAACCTCGTATCTCTCGGTCAGTTAGATCGCCGCTGTTGCACTTATGAGACTCGAGGTGGAGTTTTGAGAGTGAAGAAGGGTGGTCATGTGATGATGCGAGGAGTTTTGGAGGAGGGAAACCTATATAGTTTGGTCGGTTCAGTGGTCAATAATGAAAAACGGGTGACGGTTGAAGAATCTAATCCACAGTAAAGTGGAGAGGTTAATATGGTCACCGCTGATGGTCCTAAGGTGGAAGATCATGGTATCAACAAGGGTCTAGATGTTGATGATGCTCAAGGGATCCCGGAGATGAAGAGATCATGTCAAGTGAAAGACGAATGTCGAGTTGTGAAATCCACAAAGACGAGATGGAGGTCTTTGTGGTATTACAAATGCTTTTGAAAATCGCTAGTGGCGTGGTGCACGGATAAGGGAGGTGCATCATTAGTGGGCGATGGTGGAGGTTTGTAATGGTGTTAATTGAGAAAGAAAGGTTGAAAGTGAGAGCTAAGGGGCTATTGTTTGAGTGGAGGAGATGTTGTGATTTGGTATCAAGGTGGAGTGTTGAAATAGGTGATACGCAAATCATAACTTTGGACAACAAATAATCTTACATATTTTGTGGAGATATTTGTTGTTAGATTTTATGGAGAGACTTGGTGCTAGATTTGATGAAGAGATTTGGTACTAGATTTTATGAAGAGATTTGGTGCTAGATTTTATAGAGAGATATCAGTTGCTATATTTGTGGACATTTATTGCAAGGATATTTGGTGCTTAACCAAATAATCTTATAACATATATGAAGATATTTTGGAAGCCAAGTTTTCTTGGGCATGAAGCCAAGTATTTCTTGGGCATGAAGCAATTCTCACTATAAAAAGGGCTAGCTAATCTCTTCATTAGGTGTGGAAAATTTGTCATTATTCTTCATTGTCTTTCTCCTCAAATTTTTAGCCATTAAATATTCTCTACCTATTTCTCAATAAGGTTATTGGTTCAAGTTGTAATTGTTTATAACGATAGTTGAGATCGTTTGTAAACAATTTTTATTAGTGAATCAAAAAAGAGGGTGGTTGGGTGAAATATCGTGTGCTCATATTTCCGATATTATTTGTGTGTTTTTTTTCAATCAAATTCATCTTCAAGTGATTGTGTGATAAAAATCCAATTTTTCTTGGCATTTTTTGTCAAGCTTCCGCTGCGCACAAAAATCATAACATCAATTGCATCAATCTCTTGATTCATGGCTTGTCTCCATTTGCCTTCCTTGGCGGCTTCCTCGAAATCAACAGGATCTGATTTGCATATAAAGCAAAATCAACAAATTCATCCTCTAAAATTCTTCTTGCTTCTCCATAAATCTCCGTAAGAAGTCTTTCCTTACGACCACTCCATGCTTCTTGTGGAGTCTTTCCTTGAACACTTTTAGTTGTCGCACGGTTGCAAACATAACATGCCATGCTACAGCTTCGGCCCAAAATATTATAGGCAATCCTTTTGCCTTCAGCATACTTCGAAAAAGTTTCATGATAATACGGTTCTTTCTTTAGACTACCCCAATTTGTTGAGGGGTTGAGTGAACCGTTAGTTGATGATGAATGCGATAATCCTTTAAGAAATTGCTGAATTCTTCCGTCATATATTCTTCATCACAGTCGAATCGCAGTGTCTTTATAGAAAAACCACTTTGCTTCACCACAAGTGCTTTAAAATTCTTGAACACTAAATCCACATCTTGCGACTATAGTCATCAATAAAAGTGAGAAAATACCGATTACCTCCAAGAGAGTTTGTGTGCATAGGCCCACACAAATCCGAATGCACTAGCACCAAAGGATTCCTTGCTCGCCATGCATTTTCTTTTGGAAATGGATCTCGATGGTGTTTGCCAAAAACACAACCTTCACATACTTGATCTTGCTTGCTAATATTTGGCATTTGAGTGTTAGCACTCTATCCAAAATTTACAAAGAAGAATTATTAAAAAAAAAGGGGAAATCAAAAAAATTTATTTTCAGAATTTTGTAAATTAGTTTTTTATTCCTTTTAAAATTTGAATTTTGTAAATTAGTTTTTTATTTCTTGTCAAAATTTTTCTTCTAAAATTACTATATTTCCCCCCTCTTTGGTACCAAAGCATGGTTGTTCCTAGGATTACATATGACATATTACTTTAATGGAGAACCCTCTAAGTTAGTTCCTAGGGTGGCATGGAAGCATAAATCCCGTCTGTTTAAACTAAACATGGTAAACTTTGAAGTAATATGAACATACTGTAATCAGAAAAGCAATTATGTTTGGTACAAGAATAAATATAATATAGCTAAGTCTGGATATTTTATCTCTTTCAAATAAAAATCCTTTTTACAAGAAAAATAAAAGCTACATAGAGAAGTAAAACCATTAAAATTATAAGAAAAGGAAGTTTTAAAATTGATATGTCATCCATCAAGCGCCTTAGTTACCTCAACCTTGAATATAGTTTCAAAGAACGTAGTATAATCAGCCTTGATAAAATACAAGTTCGTTTGTCACTTTGAAAAGGAATTTCAACATACGCTACATAGTGATAATAAACAGTTTAATTCATTAACAGATTTAATTATTAGCTTAGGAATCCCTTTAGAACAGTACAATAATTCTACAGTAAAAACGTTAGAAATAATCGCTAGATCCATCGAAGAGAAAAACAGAACGTTAAATCAGTTAGTTGAAAATTTTGATTTTGTTAAAAATCAAAATGAAAGAATTTTGCATATTATAGTTAGTTTAAAAGGTAATCTCCCAGACAAATCAGTAATAAACGAACTTAAATTTCTTCTAGAAACAAATAAACCTAAGGCCATAGAGCTCGAATCTAAACAACTTCTAGAAAATCTCAAAACTAGAACACAAGAATTTGATGATAAAATAAAAAAGATTGAAACAGTTTTAACAGAAATTAAAAACATTGTTAGTAGTTAGATTATGAATAAGTTTTTACAAAAAGCTATTGAAGAAGCAAGTATCTTTGCAACCCGACCGATCCTGAACAAGGGTTCACAACATATTATGGTAATAGTATTTCAGATAAAGAATATCCAAATTTATTCAATATATTAATCATTCTAAACCTTCAGATTTGAGAAAAGCTTGAACGACTCGAAAACAAGCTGTCCTTTAATCAAGAAATAGATAGAATTTATGAACAACTATCTAAACTAAGTTTAGGAGAACTAATTATTAACAGACAACCAGAACTTTACAAAAATTGAATTCCAAAATCATGAACAATAGAAAGTCATTTCAGGGTCTAGCAAAAATTTTAACTGAAGCTATTTCAAATAGTAAGCCTAAAGATGGTATATCTAGTTTTCTATCAAACCTTAGATCTAGAAAAGGAAAACAAATAGTACAGTTGGACGAGGAAGTAGATTTAGACCAAAATATAGGTATTTACAATAATAATCGGTTAAATTTATTGAATCCTAGAATTCTTTATCAAATGGGCATCACCAACATTACTACAACATTAATTAGGAGCGTACGAGAAGAAGAAATACAGGTAATCAATAACAGTGTTACTTTAGATATCTTATCTCCTGAAACAATTCGGAAATTAAAAAGTACTGGTAAAAAGGTTCTTTCACCTAGGTTTAATAGTAATAGGAGTCAAAACCTTAACTAGAAAAGGATTAGGAACCAAGCTTTTGACACTTGTCCTGGATAAATCTTGGACGACAAATACAGAAAAAGCATTACTTTCAGGCATAGAAATAGATTTAAACGATAAATCGGCCCTAGTCTATTGCGTACAAGTATTTTAAGAAGTGTTAAAGATCTGAAACATCTTAAACTCGGTTTTAAAGCAAACGGTTTTGAAAATTATATAGGTAACAATCTTATTGTTAGTATAGGAATAATAGGAAAAGCTAGTAATAGATCAGGAATGAAGTTTAAAATAAATCTTGATGGAATAGTCCAAAACATTGCTAGCAAGGGTATTAAGATGATAGAACCACGAAGAATAAACCCGGAAGATTTAGCAGGCCTTGAATGGCAGCTAAAGGATTTTATAGACAATGATAAAAGCTTATTACACAAATCAATTTAGAGAACCAAACTTAAAGTTATAGCTACAATTTTAAACAGAATGAAGAAGAAACTAATTCTAAATCTGAAATAAGTGAACAATTTAATTTAAACGAGATAATTAATGATCAGCTAAATGCTATGAATTGGGATGATGATGGCCTACAATTTGATCAATATAATTCAGAATTAGAAATAGGTGATGAACTAGATGTTCTTGGAAATCTAATCGATGAAGAAGAACGATACGAAGATTATAAAAACGAAAAAATTGATGAAACATTCAAAACTGAAAGTAAACGAACACTACATGAAATTATTAATAGAAAAATAACAGTAGAAAACATAAGACAAGAAACGAATGACATGCTTAAAAACTGAACTTGACATGTCTTATGAAGACGCTTTTTCAGCCTTATCGAGATATTTTAATATGCCCTTAATTGAAAATATTCTAAATAAGCAAATTCCGTTAAGTGATTTCTTTATTGAAGCTAATTTTATGGACCAAAGCATGATACCATGTAATAAATGTAGTAGATTTGATAACGAACCTAGTGAACAGTTTAGAGAAGGACCATTGGAACTAGAACCTTGGGCCAAACCGGAATGGGAATATAAAGAAAGTCCATTTATAGGAAAAGGAATGAGAAAGTCACATGGAAAACTATACAGTCATAATATGTTACTACTTGAATCAGCTATGGCCAGAGGAAATTCTTATTTGAGAACAAAATGTGGTAAGATATTGGGAAATGAACAAAAAACCTAAAATGGACATGTGGGTAGGACTAAAAACTACCTTAAGCCCATTAGCTCTAGGAATTTATCAAAGTAGGAAAACATATGACCCAACTATTATTATGGAACAAAAAGCTTTGGGAAATAACCCATACAATTTCACAAGTTTTATCAGATTGTTACTTATAAGTAATGATCCCAGTATTAGAGGAATGCTTATGCAAGAAACAACGATTAGGAACTTAGAGCAACTTAGTATTAGAGATTTCAAACATATAAAGGAATTTAATCAAGACTTTGCCGTAACGTTAGCACAAACAAGTAGAGCTATGAAATAAAATTTATGTAACAAATATTTTTCCAAATTACCAGGAGATCAAGGTAGAAAACTACAGGAAGATTAGAAATATAGTATGGAAATATTCCTAAATTGGGATAGGACCAAGAATAATGTTTGTATTTCAACAATTAGAAAAATGATGTAAGGAAGCAACCTTACAAGAACAAATTAAAAGACAAGCTTGGGCATTTTGTAGAACAACGATCTATACACCTCAAGCATATGGTTATTACAAACCTAAGAAGTATCTTAGAAAAACAAAATATTATGATAAATGTAAAAAAGAAAAATATGTTAAACGAAATAAGCCTAACCGAAAATGCAATTGTTACATTTGCAATGACCCTAATCATTTAGCTAATAGATGCCCAAACCGACAAAATAATCAACAAAGAGCAAATCTAGTTGATGAAATAGGTGAATATGATATTGAAAGTTTAAGAGACGATGAAACAGAATCTATTTACATTATAGTCTCAGACAATGAAAGTAGCACATCACAAAATAGTACAACTTATACATTGATAAATAACGAAAATGAATGTGACCATCAATGAATTCAAAATAGAGGAAATGACCATATTCCATGTTTCATCTGTTACCGTTATCCAGAAATAGTTAAACGATTCCAATGCAATAAATGTTTAATAGAAATATGTTTTCTTTGTGCAAACAGACACTTTCATCTAGAACTTATTCATAAGCAAAAAAAATCGACTGAAAAAAGTACATTTTAAGAAATATTAGATAAGCACGACGCACAGATGAAACTATTACAAATACAAGTAACTATATTACAAAACGATGTTACACCATTAAAGACTAAAGATTTCAGTCAAATAGAACCTGGAAATGCATCTGGAAACAAACTGATAGAACAAACAGAAAATCTAAAAAATAGTTTAGCAGAAAATGATGAATTTTCAGTTAATATAAATAGATATAATACATCTTTGTTAACACTAAATTGTCGGATATGGTTTGATAACAACAAATTTATCGATACAGTTGCAATTATCGATACAGGGAGCGCTAAAAGTTTAATAGCACATTCCTTAATTCCATCCCAACATAAAGCACCATTAAATTACACAATTACTTCCAAAATGGCTAACTAAAGTTTCCTGACTTTAACACATAAATTACCTGATGAATCTATGATTCAATTCAAAGATTTTGCCGGTAATTACAGTTCAAAATATGAATTATGTCAATGCACAATTACACCAGCAGAAATAAGAAGCAACGAGTTTTTGCTTGGATTGGATTTTATTTTGAATTACCGAGGTAGCATTTCCATCTCTAAGAACAATATCATATTCAGTAAACATAATTATACTTTAACCACAAACTACCATAACTATCAATCAGAGTGCGCTCGACTTCGTGATTTAAGGTTCGAGCTCGACTAATGGCAAGTCGACTCTTCCAGTCGATGCCCCGATGTCGACTAATCGACTAGTCGCCGATTGGTCGAGCATCGTAACAACACCGACATAGACATTTGCTTCATGTTCAACGGTGAAGGAATAATATTTGGTTATATTTATCTTCATTTCTTTTTAAATAATCTTTGTTTTGATCCCTTAAATTTGATTTTATAGTAAGAATCTTTGTAGACTATTTTGTGAATATACTTAGGTCAGTGGGATAAGCGTACAGATATATTACTAAGTATTGAAATCCTATTGTTTTGTGATTATACTTATACTATTGAAATTAGTACATGAGAATGGTTTCCAAGTAGGCAAGTATATAAAGGGTATAATTAGTAAGAGATTAATTAAATGAGGCTTAGCGAATTGCTATGGGAAACTAAATCCCTAGATGATTGTTGTTGTATATTTGATAGTTAAATAATCAACTATCAATTTGGCTAGTTTTATCTATAGAGATACATACGACAAACGATAAGTAAAACCGTTTTTGTAAATAATTAGGAGGTGAACTTGGATCTTACGTATTGTTGGTTTATTTTTAAAAGAACCAGAGTTGAGTTTTCTAAAAACTACCGATTGTCGCTTTTAAAGAAACGGGGATCGGACCTAGATGTATGAAAACCACTTTGATCTAGTTGAAGCATTTCAAACTGGAGAAATCTTAAAGATGATTGAAGATGGAGTTATCTAGTTTCGTTTAGACATAGAACAAACTTGTATAGATGAATGCTGACATTGCATTTCTTTCTAAAGGCGGTGTTAGCATTCCATGCAGTCTGTTGTTTAGAGGAAAAAAGGTGACATTTACCCTCATCGCTCGGTAATTGAATAAAGCAAGAGAATGTCGTAGCGCTATGTGGGTTGCTCCGATTAAGGTATGATGAACCCTTATCCAGAGTCGGTATCACTATCTTTGTATGCTTCGGCGCCCATTGGTTGTTTATCAACCTGGTGTAATCATACTCGATGATATCTAGTAAGGGGCAGTGTCAGCCAGAGTAACTAAGATGCAAATTAAGGCAATCTCATACATATTATCTATAGGTATGTGGATTCAGCAATTAGACCCTTACCCGTTAATCATCGGGATCCATTACCCTGTATGAGCCATCAGACTTGATTTTATACATATTATACTTGAATGTGAGGTGATAGCACTTCGCCTATGTAAAATATTTATTTGTGAATTCCATACATTATTTTAATATCGTTAGATTTCTAACAAAAGTGTTTTGTTTATCACAAGGTAAAAACTCGTATGTATTTATATTCGACGTGGTTTTACGAAACACCTTTGATTTCAAAGACTCTATAAGTTAAAAAATAATTAATTACCTATGATTTAAATTTACTCACATCGGCTTACCAGACTGATCCAGGTATATTTATTTAGACTTGCGTTAGAGCAAGTATACTTTTAGATTAGATTTGAATTGCTTTGAAGCTTCAGGAGAGGAGTTGAAGCCCAAGATGTATTCTTGTACATTTCTTTATTTTTGTGTTGTGTCTGTTTGATGTATTTATCAACAATTTTAAGGATATGCTATTATAATTGTCCAAGCTAATTTGTATATTAGTTCTCCCGTGGTTTTCTGGTTTACTTAGTGTAAAGATTATTGTTATTTTATAAATTATATATTGTGATGTGAGATTTTATATGTATTTTCTTTATTTTTCCCTAGCAATTTGTCTTTTTGGCACTTGAAAGTTCGGGATATGAATATTGTGGATGTATTAGTTTGGACTTTAGAGGATCGAAAAGGCGGATCATTACATTCGAAATCAGAGCTTAGGTTGAGCAAACACCTAGGCTTTGTTAGGATTACTCATTTGAGATAGGATAAGTAAGACCGTAGGT